>CM051031.1:39879374-40479374 GCA_027627225.1 Congeria kusceri
TGCAGATACAAATGCCATGTTACATACCGTATATTCCAGTGCTCTGTCAGAAGACAGGATTCCTCGAGTGAAGATCTGGCCACCAGATCCTATGTAGAAGAAGCTGGGGGCTGCACCAATACCGATCGCTTCATACATCATCTGGCCCTGAAATCATAAACATAAACATGCAAAAAATGGGCAAAAAATGAAAATAAACATAAGATCAAAACCAGCAAAAACATTTTGAATAAAACATTAAACAACGCACAGAATTTGGTGTGTGTAATCAATATAAGTAATAAAAAGATATTTTAATAATATATTGTTATATACAGTGTCTACTTACAGTGGATTCTAGATTCTGATGTATAGCTCAGAAAAAATAACCAGACAGCAACATTAATTCACTAATATATTACAAATCAACGAATATATTTAGTTTTCATATGTTGAATCGATAAAGTACTATTTCACTGAAACTACAGTTATGGGATCAGTTAACACATGAACCATGTGCCTGAAATAAACTGAAAACAAAATATATAAAGATACACAAATTGGACATATTTTAAGAATGAAATTAGGCTTAGATTTCACAAGTGTCAGGTCAAATTGTAGTGTAATATTTTTCTATTAAAATGTAACAAGACGCCTTCAATTAAAGTGAAAATCATTATAAACAAGGATGAATCGATAACAGGTAAACCAGACTTAATATATCTTAATATAGACGATTGTAGCGTGTTTATAAACAAATTAAATCGGGTATACCTGTCCGTCAGCATCGACAGCGGTGACTGTGTATATCTGGGTGGCATTAGCGCGGCTCTCCTGGACCTGAGTGGCGTACGGGGTGTTTCGGAACACTGGCAACACGGCTCTTGTGATGAAAATGGTTACAGAGCCAAGAATGGAACGCCTTGGGTTGCCGTTGTCCGTGGCACGAATTGAGAACTGTTATGCGAAAGCATAACACTGCTGTTTAGTATGTGCATGTGACCAACTATTTACTTATCGTAAATTCACAAAAAAGTCTTTATTCCTCTAAATTGAGACTTTATCTGTACATGTATTTTTAGTGTTATGATTGTTACTATTATTGATCAAGTAAGGCAAAAGTACACTATTTCCAGGATGGAAGTCTGCTAAATTTTAATACGATCTTTAGTCCAATAAGAGACAAAACCATAAAACTGACAACTGACAGTTTTGAGAATAAACATAATATTTTAAAAGAACCTGTTAACATTCGAGTCCCATGGGATATACATGTAAAATATCAAGTTTTAACCAAATGATGGAATGGTTGACAACAATTTCTAAGAAAAAACAACAGGTTCTTTAAACAGTATTTAGTGACTAAAAGCTCTAAAAAACATTACACAACACTGGCTGAGATACAAATACTTCAAAATATATTTGTTAATAGTTATTTTAATATTATCATAAAGGGAAATGGCCCTTTGAACAATACTGAGTGAATAAAAGATCTACAAACATTACCGAGTACTGGTTGAGAGGTGCAGACGCGAGTGGACGTCGGAGGTAGATCTCGCCTGTAGTGGGAAGCAGGAAGAAGTAGTCCAGTGAGCTGCTACCCGTGATGCCGCCTGTCGTGTCCGCTACTATCGTGTAGGTCACCTGGTCCTGTGGGAATTACGATTATTAGGATTAACAACCTTTTATTGTTGTATTAACTTTTATGAACAACTTTTATTTTAAATAAATTCATATCACAATGCGTTTTTAAGATTTACAACTTAGATGTTTGTATTAAATTCAAATTACGCTGCATATTTGTCATTAACAACTTTTAATTTTTGTATTTAATTCAAATTAAAATTATGCTGCACAATTATGATTAACAACTAGATCACCCTACACAATCACAGCAACGATAGTTTCTTTTTCTTAGATCATATATCATCGGGGTAATGGATTTTATTTAAGATGGATTTAATTTTTATTCACCCTACACAAACACAGCAACGATAGTTTCTTTTTGTAAGATTATATAGCATCAGTGTCATGGATTTAATTTAAAATCAATAAAAAAATGTCTGCATACCCCATCAGCGTCTGAAGCAGAGATGTTCAAGACAGCCTGTGCAAGGGAGAATTCCTCGTTGACAGTCCTTGTGTACTGAGCTACGGACCACTGCGGAATATTCGGATTTCTCGATACGAAAATTGTGACGTCTGACGTGTCTTGTAGTGTGGAATCAGCTGAGTCATAAGTGATCACACGAAGTGTGTAGGTCTCCCGTACTATGCTGTCTTCCTTGAGAGAACGTGTAACGTAAATACGGCCGGCGTTGTCAACTCTAAAGAAGGTCTGAGCTGGGTAGATTCCAATGCTGTCGAATCTTAGTTCTCCCTGAAAAATAATATTCAGAAATGTTAATACAATCACTTTAACAAACTCATGTTTTCATGAACTGACCAAATGTGTTGTCAAAACATTTGCAACTATGCAATTCATCAGATGGAGCAAAAATGTTGTACAAACTAGACATGTGTCCATTAGACAGGGATGCCCCCAGATTCCGCTGGTTGTCACACAACTCTGCTGATGTCGGAAAAAATACACCAAAATACCCAGGTGCACAAATTCACATGCTGATGAATATGTTTATAAAGTTTCATCAGTCTAGCACTAATACTTTTTGAGTTACATGCGACACAAATCCAAAAATGTCATTTTTTGCTAAAAAAAGGGTAATAACTCCACTGATGGCGGAACAAACTGCACCAAAATACCCAGGTGCACAAGTTCACATACTGATTAATACGTTTATTAAGTTCCATCACTCTAGCAATAATACTTGTTGAGTTACACGTGACACAAGTCCAAAAATGTCATTTTTTTCCTAAAAAAAGGGCCATAACTCCACTGATGTCAGAAAAAACTCCACCAAAATACCCAGGTGCACAAGTTCACACGTTGATTAATATGTATGTAAAGTTTCATCACTCCAGCAGTTATACTTTTTGAGTTACGCGCGACACAAGTCCAAAAATGTCAACTTTTGCTAAAAAAAGGGCCACAACTCAACTGATATCTGAAAAAACTGCACCATCACTCTAGCAGTTATACTTTTTGAGTTATGCGCGACACAAAAATCCGACGGACAGACGGACAGACAAGGGCAAATCTATATGCCCCCCCTCTCAAGTGGGGACATAATAAAAAGTGCACAACAAGTATATAAACTTGACCCTTTCACTATTATAAACAAATGTTGAAAATATGCATAAGTGAATGGGAATATAAGCAAACACACAAAGTCTGTAGAACATCACAATTGTTTAACACCTAAACAAAGCTTTTAAAAATACACACCTGAACATAGAAATCAGACAATATTATTTATAGCATCTGAAAACACTTACCTGAAGATCTTGGTCCATGGCTCGCACAGTGTAGATGGTCTGGTTGACGGCCTGGCTGTCGAGAATGGAGACCTCGTAGGGCTCGTTGGTGAACACCGGTGGATTCTGGTCCCGGATGATGTTCACTATCACCACAGAGTCGTCAACACGTTCGGGGTTCCTCTGGTCGGATGCTCGGACAGATATCTGTTAAGTGTGGTATAAATGTTAGCAACTTACACAAGCTGAGCAATATTTGATGAATGCAACACCGTTCTTGTTAGCATAAATAGCATAAATGTCATGAATAATGTGGGAAGGGTAAACTGCTAAAAAATGGAAGTGACAACAAGAAAATTAAAAATGACATTACTTAATGGAAAACCAACATAAATAGGTAAATCAACATTGCAATTAATGGAAAAAACAGTTGAGGAGTGCAGTAAGTGACATAATGAGTAATTTCAAATATGTTGTAGGGTTTGCCCATTTAAATCGTAGGGTTTGCCCATTTAAATCGTAGGGTTTGCCCATTTAAATCGTAGGGTTTGCCCATTTAAATCGTAGGGTTTGCCCATTTAAATCCTAGGGTTTGCCCATTTAAATCCATCTGCCCATAAAACAATTAAAATCGACAAAATATACATCTGAAAAATAACTAGCAACTACTATAATACAATTTTGAAAGCATAAAGACAAAATGTTTTATAAAATATTTAAAATTAAAATGGACGTGTACTGATAAAATTTCTATTAAAGATAAAAAGGGCGATTTCATTTTGATATGACTAGTGATAACTTTTTAAGGAGAAAGTAGCAAATACTTAAGCTGGTCGCTTAAATATACGATACCACAATATTTTATAAGATGGAGAATGTTATATGTACATGTAGGTATCCTTACCTCAATTTCACGCTAAAAACATGAAAGACCAGTAACTGATTCAATTTATATCAAATCGCAAAGAAAATTTGCATTATTCAATGAATGTTGATAAAAAGCAATTTATTTCATATATTAATGTAAAACCCAGTGACCTAATGTGTTCTTCCTTTTCTTTACCCATAAAAAGAAACAACTTAAAATACACAGAAGGCTTAGTAACTTAAAAGTGACTCCCAATGAAAAAGTCATTTTTGTCCCAAACAGAGATCTAACAGAACATAAGCAATACAAAGAAATATAAATATACACAAATGACTGAGAAATATGTTTAACAAAATATTATATAAGCATAGCAAGTTAAAAGTGACTCCAGTGACTGAAAACACTTTCTTTTTCAAACACAGAAATAGAACACAAGAAATGTAAAGGGATATCCACACACACAAATGACTATTTTCGAGCAGAAACGTTAACTCAAATACTAAATGTGCACAGCAAGTCAGAAGTGACTGAAGAACGCATTTTTGGCCCATACATCTGTAAATAGAGCTATTTCAGAGCAGATATATGTTAAATTGTATACTAAATGTGCACAGTAAGTTATTAATGACTAAATAGTTCTTTTTTGGTCCAAATGCATGTACAGGAATACTATTTTATAGAAGAAACACGTTCAATCATACAATAATTTCGAGCAAAGTTTGAAGTTACTAAAGAGTTATTTTATGGCCTAAACACATACAGGGATACTTTTTCAGAGCAGAAGTATGTTCAATTGTATGCTGAATGGGCAACACTTACGCCAATCTGAACGTCGGGGAAGTCCGTGAGCGACTTGACCAGCCAGATGTTGCCATTGTCCGGGTGCAGGTAGAAATGGTTGCTTGCAATTTTGTTGGTGATTACGTCCAGCAAACTGTAGCGAATCACATCCTGGAAATAATAAAAGAACATTTATTTCATGCTATGCAGTGAATGAGTAGAGAATACCAGTGAATGATAACCTGATCATTTCACTCTTCACTCTGGGTTATATGGAACTACTTTTACTTTGTTTTAAATTTACATTTTTTGAAAGTATGTGAATAACCTAATCGTCAGTGTAGACATCAGCCTTTTTAAATAACAGAAAACACATAATAAAATTCAATAGCTATACAATTAAGCGACAATGACACAAAAGTATGGCACAATTTTCCTGCCACGACAGTGAGCTACAATTTGGAATCATTATGAAGTCTTATTTATGACTTCAGATTATGCAAACTTTTGACACTCCAGCATATCTCACTTCTTTTTTGTATTGGCCAAAAACATGAAAAAACAAGATTCTGTGTTTTGATAAACACACATGCCCCTGGTGGTGCTGGATAACCCATTTCGTAGTCCAAATAAGGTCAAGGCAAGGTCAACGTGAGGTTGGGTGATATGGGTGGATTGGGAACAGTCATAATCAACAACTGTGTAAATATCCAAGTGTTGTAGTACGACGTGTTGGTGCTAGACGAAATGGTAAAATCTAGTTAACCAAGAAATGGCACTTTTGAATTATTACAAGTGCAAATTAGGTCATGGTCAAAGTCAAAGTGAGCTTGGGTGATATGTGTTGATAGGGAATGGTCATAATCAACAACTGTGTAAGTATCCAAGTGTTGTAGTAAGCGGTGTTGGTGCTAGATGAAACGGTCAAATCTACTTAACCTTGTCACGGACGGACGGAAGGACGGACGGACAGGACAATCACTATATGCCTCCCACATCAAGATGCCGGGGGCATAAAAGAAGATCATATTTTATTTCATTTGTGGTCATAGAAAACTGATATTTTCACTGAAAATATGTTTGATATGACCACTCATGAAATAAAATATGATCTTACACTGAAACCAAAAAATATCCTCTATAGCACAGATTACTAAGGTTATGGCATAATAATGAAGACACAGATACAGATTACATATCAGCATTTGCCCAACAGTCATTGCCTTTATTTCTTGGGGAAGACCTCCATAAAAGCAGCCAGATGGCCCTTTCTTCCAATACAGTAAAACCCCCCTAAGCCAGATGACCCTTTCTTCCAATACAGTAAAACCCCGCTAATACGACCACTTGCGGGTCTTAATAAAAGTGGTCTTAAAAGTTGGGTGGTAGTATTATCGAGGTAAGGCAAATCACAGAGTCAGTACATGCATATGTCTGTGTTATTTAAAGTGTTCTTGAACATAATACTCTATGACGAAAATTTTAGTTTGTTTCTATATAATGTTTAATTGCATACAAATTTTGCAACTTATAGTTAATTACGGAAACTTTACATTAAGTCAGAAATTGAATTAAAAAATCATTAATTAAGACCATTTATAGACAGTTTAGTATTAAGCATTGTTTCCCCTTTCTGTCAGACAGCGTCAGACAGTGTCAATTAACATAATCTGATACACAATCGATGTGCTAATCCCTTATCAAAACCTGTGTCACATTGTTTTTCACACACCCATTTTATACCAAAGCAGCATGTTTAATTATCTCCATGGCTTATTTTGATAATTGATGATGTAAGGTGTCAAAGACCAAATGACACTGGTCGCAATAAAGGGGTAATTTTGAGCGTTATTTGGAATAGCAGGGTGTCCGTATAATCGGGGTTTGTGACCACTGAAATATATAGGAAAACAATCGAGTCTTTAAAGTGTCCGCTTTAGCGGGGTGGTCGTAAATCGAGGTGGTTGTAAAGCGGGGTTTTAGTGTAATAAAGAAACCTTGAAAAAAATATCTGGATCTACTCTAGCCGGTGATTCTTATCATGACCAATATCAAATCATCTGTTTAATGGGACATTTTTAACTGACATAGAAAATGTCATGCAAATCAATTCATAACTTTTTGAGTAAAGTAGCTAAATAACAAACTAACACTGCCAAAAACATAACTTGGCAGAGGTAATAATAACTTACTCCATCCGCGTCATTAGCAGTGATACGGTACACACTGGTGCCAACTGGGGTGCTCTCACGTAGGTTAACACGGTACGGCTCCTCGACGAAAACAGGCTCACGTTCATTCCTAGTTACGGTAATCTCAATGGTTGCAGTGGCAGTTTCGTATGGAATGGCCGAGTCATACGCACCAACACGCAGCTGAAATGCATACATAAGAATAAAGTGAAATATAAACAAATTTAGTTTTCACTGATTTAATTATAAAACAACCTTAGAAATGTAAAATAATCAAATTTAGTTTTCACTGATTTAATTATAAAACAACCTTAGAAATGTAAAATCATAAAACAATCTGAAAAACCTAAACTTTCCTGCAATAACTGTTCAACTACAGTTTGTACAGTTAACATAATCGGAAAACCAGTCCTATTTTCGCTTCCTTTTACAACTATAGTCCGAAAACCTATTTTCACTGCCTTTTACAACTATAGTTTGTATAGTTAACATCAGCAAAAAATGATTTTACTGAACAGCAGGATATTAACACTTGACACTGAAGTTTATACAGAAAAAACAGCTTACAACATAGAAAAGGTTATAGTCCACAGCGAGGGACGAAATGGCGGAGACCACACCAGTGGTTGAATTGACAGTGAAGTATCCAGGCGTGTAGCT
This sequence comes from Congeria kusceri, assembly GCA_027627225.1. Classification (NCBI taxonomy): domain Eukaryota; kingdom Metazoa; phylum Mollusca; class Bivalvia; order Myida; family Dreissenidae; genus Congeria; species Congeria kusceri. Next base: position 39,887,229 of record CM051031.1, read on the forward strand.
GTCACCAATCACGGAGTAGACAATTCTACCTATCAAATCATTATCGTTGGCTGTTACGCGGTACAGACTGGTTGAAAGTGCGGTTTTCTCGGAGACGAACATTCGGTACGGGGTGTTGGTGAAGAATGGAGGCTGGTTTCTCAAGATGTTGATGGTGACAGACACGTTTGTCGTACGGGTGTTGATTCCTCTATTGTCACTGGCTTGAACAATCATCTAAAAAAAGTTGTTCAGATTTGTTTTTTATTGTCTTATAATCTGCATGTAGCATATAATAGACGCTTCCACAAATGTCACTCATATTCAAATTAATCTGCAATATTATCTAAACATCACACGTGGATATTGCGTGTTTAGCGGTTAAACTATTTCATACAAAAGAGCACGTGAGTAATGTGTTTGTGATATTCAAAAGAGCATGTGGTAATGTTTGTGATATTCAATGAATTGAAAATTAATCCTTAAACAAAAGCTGGGAGGAGTTTAAACTATCCGTTGCAAAACCCAGATCTATCGACAATATGCCATGGGATGTATAACAACCCGGATCTGTCTATCGACAATATACCATGGGATTTATAACAACCCGGATCTGTCTATCAACAATATGCCATGGAATTTATAACAACCCGGATCTGTCTATCAACAATATGCCATGGGATTTATAACAACCCGGATCTGTCTATCGACAATATGCCATGGGATTTATAACAACCCGGATCTGTCTAACGACAATATGCCAAGGGATTTATAACAACACAGATCTGTCTATCAACAATATGCCATGAAATTTATAACAACCCGGATCTGTCTATCGACAATATGCCATGGGATTTATAACAACCCGGATCTGTCTATCGACAATATGCCATGGGATTTATAACAACCCGGATCTGTCTATCGACAATATGCCATGGGATTTATAACAACCCGGATCTGTCTATCGACAATATGCCATGGGATTTATAACAACCCGGATCTGTCTATCGACAATATGCCATGGGATTTATAACAACCCGGATCTGTCTATCGACAATATGCCATGGGATTTATAACAACCCAGATCTGTCTATCAACAATATGCCATGGGATTTATAACAACCCGGATCTGTCTATCGACAATATGCCATGGGATTTATAACAACCCGGATCTGTCTATCGACAATATGCCATGGCATTTATAACAACCCGGATCTGTCTATCAACAATATGCCATGGGATTTATAACAACCCGGATCTGTCTATCGACAATATGCTATGGGATTTATAACAACGCCTACTTAGGTCCAACTCCTACAAACATTGTTAACCGTATACTAAATTTCAAATTTGAGCGTGAAACTATTGTATCTGATATAGAAATGTTAAGCAGATACAATAGTCTCACACTCAGCCCTCATAATGTTTTCAAAGACATGTCCTTCAAACAATTCGGCCCTAGCTTTCTGAATGGCTCAAGATATTGTCAATCAAATCTTGTCCTAAGGTCAATTTCATATACAACTTATTCAGCAATATTCAGCAACACACTATCAACAGGCAAGCTGAAAGGTGGTGTTACCGGTAATAATATTTAACTATTCATTTCAATAACAAAGCTATCATACACTTCATTCTTACAGTGTATCCGTTGATGGCGCGGTTTCTGTACAATTCACGTCTCACATAGACGTCACCGTTGTCAAAGTTGACCAAGAAGTAGTCACTGGCATTCACGCTGGTTGGGATCATTCTGTAGGTGATGTAGTCCTGAAATAAATATTACAAATACTTTAGAAATACAACCACAAGTTTTATCAGCATCTTGTAGATACTAACACTAGTAATTTCATGCTGTTTAATATAAAAACACGTCTAAAGCAACTGGGAAATGTCAATTAACTTTTGATAGCAAAATATTTTTGATAATTATTATGGAATTCTTCTCCCAGCCGAAGATACTATTTTTATAAATATTGGCCTGAGGCTTTATTGAGACTTTTAATAGAAAATTGAGAAAAATCTTAAAATCCTAAATTTTTTATTTGAAATATCTGTCAAAGAAATTCATTGTTTGAAGCTTTTGACATGGATGTTGAAACATATTTCCAAGTGTATTAATATTTAGTGTTTGTTATGCATATATTCCAAAGCATAAGTGTTCCAAACAGAAATTCTAATTTTGACTCTTGTTCAACTGACGTTAAGAATAATTTAAGAGCATTTATATATATGGGCCCTGGTCAATGAGGGGCAAAACCATGTCACAGCTCCTACCTGGTCGGCATCTGTAGCTTGCACGTCGACTGCCACATCACCAAGTGGGAAGTTCTCGTTCAAGGTCACTTGGTAGCTGGGAAGGCTGAACACCGGAGAGTTCGGGTTTCGTATGACGTTGATGCGGACTGTTGCGTAGCCATATTTGTAGGCGTAGAAGTTGTCGTAAGCTCTCAGGCTCAGCTGAAATTTTCCACAGAGATAAAACATAGTTTAATTAAATGAAGAGGTTTTCCTTCTCATAAACAATGTATTAGGACAAAAAATGGAAATGTTCATCAATGAGGCATGATTTGACCCGTTAATCCAATTGTGAGGATGCAACAACCTTTTTATATCAATAGGGAACAGTGGAAAACAGCAGATTATATATGGGCTAATCCAGGACCGCACTTCATGCTTTTATCGTATTTTCTGTTTCATGGAAGTCTCTTCTAAATATAAATTCACTGTAGGCCGAAAGTGTCGTCTTGGATTAGCCTGTGTGGACTGCTAATCCGGGACGACACTTTACGCACATGCATTAAGCGCGGTTTTCCCACGACACGCCTCAAATAAATTGAAAGTGAATTTTAGGTCAATACATTATCAGGTATCATATCCAGCAGATAATAACATCAACAAGATACATGGACATAAACCCTATTAGGCGCGTCGTGGAAAAAACCGGACTTACAAATGCATGTGCGTAAAGTGTCATCCTGGATTAGCCTGTGCAATCCGCACAAGCTAATCCAGGACGGCACTTTCCGCCTACAGTGGAGATATGTTTAGAAGAGACTTCCTTGAAACAGAAAATACCTTAAAAGCGTAAAGTGCCGGACGACACTTTACGCAAATGCATTAAGACCGGTTTTCCCACGATGCGCCTCCTATGTAGTTCAGCAGGGCTGGTATAAATACTCATGGTAAAAAATTACGAAAAAAATTCAGAACGTTTATAAACCCTTTTTCTTACAAAGAAATGCATTTTTTTTCAGATTTTGAGAAAGAAGTAGCTATATAATTCAAAGTGTATTATTATTTATAATTTGTCATGCACATGTTCCATAGCCAAGTGTTTCAAACACAAATTCCAATTTTGACTTAATTTCAAATTAAATAATTACATCTTTAAAAATATGGACCCAGCTCCCTTACATAGTATGTTGTAGCCAGTTCATTCCTCAAGCTCTGTTTCACGAAGATCTGTCCATTCTGGGTGATCATGAAGAAGGAGAGGGCTGACCCATCACCCGTGGCCTCATACACTATCTGTCCCTGAAAAACAAGAGCGAAAAAGAGTAAGTGTAGTTTAAACTTGTGTACTAGCTGTTAACATTGTAATCTTCTGGATTGTAGAGACTGTCACAACTGTTTTCTGGGTAGAACCAGTACTTGGTGACACAAAGATCTATCTATCAAATATGGATCATCCGAATACATGTTTTCTAAAACCAAGAAAATACAAAGGTATAATATCTACATTTTTTTCAGCTGAAAAGTGCCCGAGCATTTAAAATTAAATATTAGAAATATAAATGCATTATTATACTGGATCATCAGTTACAACATAACACTTGCAAACCTTCAAATCGTTATCAGTAGCAGTGACGCCTATGATCGGCTGTGTACTGTTGACGGGCGAATTTTCTTGTATTGAGACGGTGTAATCTTGCAACGAGAAAACTGGTGTGAACTGGTCACGAATGATCTGAATCTGAACTGTGGCTGACCCGAATTTCTCTGGATAAGCACGATCTCCAGAAGTGGCCGTGAAAGTGTAGCTGTTGACGCCAGATTCGTACAGATTTCGTCTGACGAAAATGCAGCCAACCGACGTCATGTAAAAGAAGTCTCTTGCAAATTGATTCTGGTTAAAATTTCCCTGATCGCCCGTGATTTCATAGTACAGAATGTCTCCATCAAGATCTGTAGCATTCACGCACAAGACCAAGGTTCCCAAGGCAACATTTTCAGCCACAGTGCGTGTATAGAAGCTCTCAAGGAACACTGGTTGGCTGGGGTTGCGAACAACCTCAATGAACACATCTTCCTGGGCAGTCATTGTGGGGAATGCAGTGTCATACGCCTGAACTGTCAACTGCAAGAGAGTCATTGCAATCCTAAAATTACGCAAAGATTCAAAATTAGGCTGAACTGTTTACAATGCCAATAGCTTGCCTTGAAAAAGTAGATTTTTGAGGTGACCGCCCCTAAAAAAATACTAAAAACTATAGATACAAAATATTTAGCTCTTTATTTTACTCTTTCAACATGTTTAATTGAAGTGCATTGTACTTAAAATCATTTCTTTCCACCCAAAATAATGTGTTTTACTCTGCTTTGCTACCTTGAGTATTTTGATTTGTTCAACATTATATTCATGCTAAAGTTACTATGTACATGTAAACAAAGATTTGTAGGGAAGGTAAAAAACAGTAAAATCTACAATAATTTGTTAGATATAAAAGAGTAAAACCTACAATTATTTGTAGGTAAATAAACAGTTAAACCTACCACATAGAGTAGAGAGGCGTACTGGTCACCTCTCACACTTCTAAATATGCGAACTGCACCGGTCACTTCATCAATGCTGAAATATTCTGTTGCAGGGAAGAATCCTATCGTCCTGTACCGAATCTGGCCCTGAGAATAGCAACAAAGAAAAGCTCTATATTACCTGAACTGATTTTTTAAAAATCAAACGGGGCAAAGATACTACTGCAAGTGTTTACCTTGTAAGACAATAATCTAAAATGTATGAAATCTCTTACTGCGTTATACCTACAAAAGCACCTGACATGCAAAATAAATTATTTAATACAAGTTTTACATGACCTATCAAATGTTTAAAAGTATGCATGTTAAATTTGTTCTTCCACATGCTAAAGTGTTATGAAAAACGTCTATAAAAGAACTCTTTGTCAAAATGGTTATTACAAAATTTTATAACTCACGACTAGGTCATTGTCCCTGGCAGTGACGGACATTAGGGTCTGATTGATGATCTGGTCGTAGCGGATCTGTCGTCTGTACGGAGTGGAGATGAAATATGGCTTCTGATCGATCAGACGCGTGATCAAGATACGAACTGTGGCGAAGGCAGACCGTGTACGACTGATGGCTTGAACAGTCAGCTGTAAAAACAGGTGGAAATTCTCTTGTTTACTCTCAATTACCTGTATATTTGTGACTGAATTTTTAACTATAATACCTTACTGTTAGTTACTTTTTTCAAAGTTAATAAGACTGAACCAACCAGGAATCTTGAGGTATAGATGAAATTATTGTATACACTCTCATTAATTACCTTTAAATTTGTGATTTAGCAATCAATTATTACATCGTAGTATTACAGTTGCTTTTCCAGATATCTCCAAGACTAAAACAACTAGTAATCTATAGGCCACAGAAATTGTGCAAAAATAAAATAGAAATGCCTCATCTTTTAATTTGTTTTTGCAAACATAAAGGGGCCCTTTGGAATACTCCCCCCCCCCCCCCTACTAAAGGTGCTGGTTTTTATATTGGTTATGTTGTAATTTTATCTTAAATATATAATAATGCATACTGATAATGCTGACTGGATAACAAAAACATGCAAGTCTATAGCTTTACCACATATTCAGACAGGAACGGTTCTCTGACGAGGTTACGCCTGACAGAAACTGCTCCAGTGGCCTGGTCCAAGAAGAAGTAGTCTACTCCATTGTTTGTTCCGTTGATCAGCTTGTAAGAAACTACATCCTGGAAAGACAAACCCATTCCCATTCACATGAGAAGCCACATAATTGTTCAACAATTTTGAAACAACAATCTTAAAACTTGATTTTATCAGAATTTTTTGGTCAGTATGTACAGAAATCCAATTGGTTAACAATCTTGAAAAAGAGCTCTAAAATCTCCATTTATCATCCGACAGGCACAGAAATGCAAGCTTTATGGCCATAAAAAAGAGACGAGCGATTTTCAACAAAGGAAATAATTATATAGAAATGCAAGCTTTATGGCCATAAAAGAGGGACAAGGGATTTTCAACATAGGAAATATATAGAAATGCAAGCTTTATGGCCATAAAAAAGGGACAAGGGATTTTCAACATAGGAAATATATAGAAATGCAAGCTTTATGGCCATAGAAAAAGAGACGAGGGATTTTCAACATAGGAAATCTGAAGAAATGCAAGCTTTATGGCCATAAAAAAGGGACAAGGGATTTTAAAAACATAGGAAATATATAGAAATGCAAGCTTTATGGCCATAAAAGAGGGACAAGGGATTTTCAACATAGGAAATATATAGAAATGCAAGCTTTATGGCCATAAAAAAGAGACGAGGGATTTTCAACATAGGAAATATATAGAAATGCAAGCTTTATGGCCATTTCCGACAAGAGATTTTCAACTCACATTGTCTGGATCCACCGCTGATACTGAGATGATGTTGCTACCGATTGCTGTGGTCTCTGGGATGGTGACCTGGTATGTGGCAGAGGGTGTGAAGATCGGGCCGGACTCGTCTCTGAGAACAGTGATGATCACCTGAGAGGTGTCCCGGGCACTTGGGTACGCAGTGTCATACACAAGGATGTCCAGCTGTAAGTAACAATCACAGTTATCCAGCGGTAACTAATTAACAGTTACCCAGCGGTAACTAATGAACAGTTATCCAGCGGTAACTAATGAACAGGTATCCAGCGGTAACTAATGAACAGCTATCCAGCGGTAACTAATTAACAGCTATCCAGCGGTAACTAATGAACAGCTATCCAGCGGTAACTAATTAACAGCTATCCAGCGGTAACTACTGAACAGCTATCCAGCGGTAACTACTGAACAGCTATCCAGCGGTAACTACTGAACAGCTATCCAGCGGTAACTAATGAGCAGCTACCCAGCGGCAACTACTGAACAGTTATCCAGCGGCAACTACTGAACAGTTATCCAGCGGTAACTAATGAGCAGTTATCCAGCAGTAACTAATGAGCAGTTATCCAGCAGTAACTAATGAGCAGTTATCCAGCGGTAACTAATGAACAGTTATCCAGCGGTAACTAATGAGCAGTTATCCAGCAATAACTTATGAACAGTTATCCAGCGGTAACTAATGAACAGTTATCCAGCGGTACCTTATGAACAGTTATCCAGCGGTAACTAAGGAGCAGTTATCCAGCAGTAACTTATGAACAGTTATCCAGCGGTAACTAATGAACAGTTATCCAGCGGTAACTAATGAGCAGTTATCCAGCGGTAACTAATGAGCAGTTATCCAGCCGTAACTACTGAACAGTTATCCAGCGGTAACTACTGAGCAGTTATCCAGCGGTAACTTATGAACAGCTATCCAGCGGTAACTAAGGAGCAGTTATCCAGCAGTAACTTATGAACAGTTATCCAGCGGTAACTAATGAACAGTTATCCAGCGGTAACTAATGAGCAGTTATCCAGCGGTAACTAATGAGCAGTTATCCAGCCGTAACTAATGAGCAGTTATCCAGCGGTAACTACTGAGCAGTTATCCAGCGGTAACTTATGAACAGCTATCCAGCGGTAACTACTGAACAGTTATCCAGCGGTAACTAATGAGCAGTTATCCAGCGGTAACTACTGAACAGTTATCCAGCGGTAACTACTGAACAGTTATCCAGCGGTAAATACTGAACAGTTATCCAGCGGTAACTACTGAACAGTTATCCAGCGGTAACTACTGAACAGTTATCCAGCGGTAACTAATGAGCAGTTATCCAGCGGTAACGAATGAGCAGTTATCCAGCGGTAACTACTGAGCAGTTATCCAGCGGTAACTTATGAACAACTATCCAGCGGTAACTACTGAACAGTTATCCAGCGGTAACTTATGAACAACTATCCAGCGGTAACTACTGAACAGTTATCCAGCGGTAACTAATGAGCAGTTATCCAGCGGTAACTACTGAACAGTTATCCAGCGGTAACTACTGAACAGTTATCCAGCGGTAAATACTGAACAGCTATCCAGCGGTAACTACTGAACAGCTATCCAGCGGTAACTACTTAACAGCTATCCAGCGGTAACTACTGAACAGCTATCCAGCGGTAACTACTGAACAGCTATCCAGCGGTAACTACTGAACAGCTATCCAGCGGTAACTACTGAACAGCTATCCAGCGGTAACTACTGAACAGCTATCCAGCGGTAACTACTGAACAGCTATCCAGCGGTAACTAATGAACAGTTATCCAGCGGTAACTAATGAACAGTTATCCAGCGGTACCTAACCAACACTGTTATCCAACTTTACAGAACAAACTAGGATAATAATTTTACAGTAAATAATGATGACCTATAGGACATGTTTAAATTATTTATGCACTTATTGTAGACACATTTTTCCTCCAATTGGAAGGTGTTACATAATGTCCTTTTATAATAATGTCCATGTTAGGGAAAAACTGATCACTACAGATCAGCAGATTCGGTTTCTGCTTATTGTACAGATACATACTGTGGTATATCAAGATTACCGTGTAAGACAATCTGTTGAGACCGTCCTCTTGCTGGCTTCTGATGACACTGATGTCGCCATTGGTTGGATTGATGGAAAAGAACGACTGAGCTGGGTAGATTCCAAATGCCTCGTATCTCAGGGAGCCCTGATTAAAAGCAAATGGCTCAAGTTCAATACCAAAGAAATGAAATACTGTTTTAACTAGAAGACTAGAAATGGTTCCTATGGAGTTATTTACAGTCTATATTTGACCTACATGTAAATCAACAGTGACATTTTACATTCACCTTTGCGACAACCCATTAGGTGTAATGGAAAAGTTGACCAATGTCAACATATTGTTGTTCTTACAACCAAGCAAAAGAACAATCTCATCATTAAATTTGATTAATTTTATAAAAGCAATAAACATATATAGCAACATAATGAAAAGTAACTTGGTCAATAGTGATAATGATTAACGTTCATGTTAGGCAAACAATACACCAGTAAAAAAAAGTATGGAACAGTACTACATTTTGGATGTAAGTTGGAATTATTCCATAATAATATTCCATAACATCTAAATACATAAGAACATACCCGTAAATCGTTATCTCTCGCTTCCACAGCAGTGTAAACCACTTCATTAATACGGTTTTCACTGATTGTAAACCTGTAGGGTTCGTTGACAAAGAATGGGGGCTCCACATCTCTGATGACAGTGATGATGACATTAGCCTCGTCCGTGCGCTCAATAACACGCTGATCTGATGCTCGTATTATGAACTGGAAACATTCAATACTGGGTTAATTCTAGAAGCAATAAAATACTTCCTTAAAAATAAAGAAATTAGTGCAAACAAGCAATGCGACTATTGTCTGTAAAAAGTGAAAGTCAGAATCGTTAGAAACACAGATGAATTTATACAGGTAAGAAACATGGATGAATTTATACAGGTAAATCAGACGATATATAAATACAGACGATTGCAGCATGTTAATAAACAGAAAATCATGACTTCTCCTAATTTCAGTGAATGGTTTATCCTTTCATCAACTACATTTAAAATCAACTATACTTGTAACATTCATTTATTTAATGTTATTTAATTTCAGCATAAATAACTAGGTAGACATTTTAGTAACAGATGCCAATTTAATCATGTACATATAGCCTTATGAGTAGAACAGCATTTTCAAAAAGTTAAATGTTTAAAAGCAGCTAACTGTGAACATACAAAGATGTGAAATCAACTTACCGTGAAGCGCTGGACAGCTGAGTCAATCTGGGAGCGTCTCAGGTATATATCTCCAGTGTCAGGGGTGACGTAGAAGTAATCCTGGTCAACAGTGTCTCCCAGGAAATAGTAGCGAACAACGTCCTGTAACAATCGTGGAGTTGAAAGTGATATTTCCAGTCAAAAAATCACAATGAAATTATAAAATACTACAGTAAACACATAGTTCAAACTATTTTCACTGTTAAAAAATGTCAAAATGATACAAAGAAGTTATGATACAACAACTTCCATACAATGTATATTATTGGAAAAATTCAACAGACTTTAAAACATGGTATTGCTTTTTACACAACTGTTTCCTTTTTGCAATAATGAGTATAATATTCTCTGAACTGTAAACAATTGTTTCCTTTTTGCAAAAATGACTATAATATTTTGTGAACTTTAAACAATTGTTTTCTTTCTGCAATAATGAGTATAATATTCTATGAACTTTAAACAATTGTTTTCTTTCTGCAATAATGAGTATAATATTCTCTGAACTTTAAACAGTTGTTTTCTTTCTGCAATAATGAGTATACTATTCTATGAACTTTAAACAATTGTTTTCTTTCTGCAATAATGAGTATAATATTCTATGAACTTTAAACAATTGTTTTCTTTCTGCAATAATGACTATAATATTATGTGAACTTTAAACAGTTGTTTCCTTTTTGCAATATTGAGCATAATATTCTCTGAACTTCATCGGTTATTTTCAACGGCAATGTACCTGGACAGTTTCATAAACATAAATTAAATGGTAATTATATTGCAAAAAAGTAATGACAATATAATTACAAGAACATCTGAATACATCATTATCATATTTACCCAGTGTTGTCAATATTTACCAATTGGCAATCAAATTCATCATTTAAAATTGTTCAGAGTTTTTTCAGAAACTTTAACATCATTTCGATCGGTAATATCACCAGTGGGCCCCCTACACCCCTGGCCAAATCGCTTACATTTCGATGAAAATCGCTCGTTTCATTTAATAATGACAACCCTGTAAATTACCCCATCAGGATCGACGGCTGTAGTGTTGATGACCAAGTTCCCGAGAGCATGGTTGTCAGAGATGGTCACCGAATATGGGTCGTTGATGAAGTTCGGTCCACTTGGGTTCTGAATGATCGCTATAGTGACGTTGCTTTCATCGTATCTTGTCATATCTGCGTCATCAAAGACACGGACACGGAACTGAAATAACAAAAAAAGTAAGAAAATGTCTATTTAACATTGTGGATATGAGTGACATGTAAACAGTATCTACTTAACACAAGGGAATATTATGTAAATATTGACTTCCTTGAGGGTGACAGTGCGCCTTGTCAAGCCGAGGCAACACAGTCGACCAAGGCTTTAGGGTTTGTCGAGGGTTGACGAGATGCACTGTCACCCTCAAGGAAGTCAATATTTATTTTATTATACCTAAGAAAATCAAAGTAAAGACTTTAAATTAATCTAAATCCTGTATCATTGGTGTACCGGGCGACATAACGGTAGCGGGCGACATTGCCGGGCGACATATCAAATTGTTGCCCGCTGCAGTTTATATGCATTATATAGAGAAATAATCAAATGAGGTATAATAATTTATGATATATATGAAGTAACTCGGCTTTATCCAACAGAACAATTTCATGTAACAATAATTTATACACATGTTTACAGAAAAATGTTACCTATATAAACAAAACAGATTTGCAATAAAAAAAGAAACTGATAAACAGACAAAATATCAACAATCTAGTTTTGTTATATTCACACGGAAATCTTTAAATTAGTTGAGAGATGTGTTTACTCACTGAGTAGAAGGCGGGTCCATACATCAAGTCTTGGTACTGCAAAGTGACCGCTCCAGTCACGCGGTTAAGCTCGAACGGGTAGGTAGTTGTCAGTGCTTCGTATACAAGATTGCCGATTTGGTCAGCATCTGTTGCAGTGATCGTTAACACCGTTGTACCAACTAAAACTGTATCCTGAATGCTGCGACTGTAAGGCTCGTTGCGGAAAATTGGCGGGAATTGGTTACGCACCACGTTGATCGTGCCAGTACTGTTTGCACAGCGCTGAGGAAGACCGCTGTCACAGGCTCGGAATGTCAACTGCAGAAAATATATACAAAATCACCGATAAATGATGAAGGTAATACAAAATCACTGATATAAATTGAAGGGCATACAAAATCACTTAATAAAATTTGAAGGGCAAACAAAATCACAGAGAACAGTTGAAAATCATACAAAATTACTGATAAAAGTTAAATTCACAAAAAGCTTTACTCCATGTTTTAGTGTTTATATTCACACATTGCAATTACATTAAACAGATTTCAACTTTAACTATCCCAAAAATATACTACTAACTCACAGTAACATTTCATAATTTAAGGCTATGTACTCACAAAGAAGTTGTTAATGCCGTTGTTGAGCACAGATGCGCGCAGCCAAACGGCTCCCGTGTTCTGGTCCATGTAGAAGTAGAAGTTGTTAAACTGGTCACCAGAAAAGGTCTGCGAGGTCAGGTAGTAAGTGATCTTGTCCTGAAAATAAACAGTCATTTATTATTGTCATATTATAATCTGTTACACACATCTACTTTTAATATGTTATATAACAATAGCATTTTTCTTAATTTAAAGGGCCTATGTCGTCGAAAAATTGGATTCCTATTACACTATAAATTATATTATATGATAGAAATGCGCTTTATAAAGACATGTGCATGAAATAAATAAAACATAATATAATCCAAAAGATATTTGATAAAAACAAATTTGCAAAAAAGTACGAAAAATTAAAACCCCAAGCAGGGATCGAACTCACTACTTAGTAGTCGGTAGACAGCGCTTTAACCAACTGCGCTATCATGCCTGGTAAGAAGTAGGGTGTAACTATGGTTATAGAAAATACTCACAATTGAGACGTCAAAATGAAAACATCAAAAAAGGCAAAACAAACAAGACCCATATCATAAACTGATGTTTATCTCAGAATGCGTGCAATCTTTTTTCATTACATATACCCTGTTTTAACCATTATTTATGGCAATATTAATATCTCAATTTCAGAATCTGCCCCCTTGAGGCCCTTTTCAATGACATAGTCCCTTGAAAAGTGTACAAACACATTTTGAAATTTGATATCATTTACAAGCAATTTTATTAATTCCCTTGTTATATAATTCAACATCCAAAATATTCCAAGAAAAAAGGACAAGTGATATTAAATGTTTTAACCAGACATTCCATTAACTTAATCATTTCCCACGGCTTACACATAAAGAATAAACATGGGTCATTACAATATTTAATTTTAATGGAGAATTCCATGTCATGGATCATTGTCTCAAATAGTTTTCTATAATTGCCAATATCAATGACAAATGAACTGTATGTCGAGCATTGCTATGAATTACCAGTAACTCCCAGACAAAGAATTAAGACAACAAGTGCTGTCACTATCAGGTGACATATGCCCTCCGAAGGCTCTTACACTGACACCAAAATAAATCTATTACTTCAGTCAAAATGGCTGCTCTGGAAAAACTTAGGAAAAACTTTAACCAAAATTTAACCAAAAAAAGTGTTAAAAGGGGCATAAATCTGCCAAAAAACAAATCAGAGTTATAGGGTTTGCTATCCCTGGTGGAGACATTGATAGTAAAGAAGTATTTTAAGTTTCAAACAAATACCTTGGATAGTATTCAAGATATTGGACTTTATAAAAAACTTTAACCTTGGCCGAACCGACTAACGGACGGACTCTCATACAGACGGATGGTTCGATTTTAATCTGCCCTCCTTTAGGGGCATAAAAAGATTTCAAGCAGAATTTAAACCTACATTGACATCCAAATCTGTGGCAGTCACATTAAGGACCATTGTTCCGACACTTGTCGTCTCAGGAATGGTGTTTGTGTAGCTGGGTAGCGAGAATATGGGGCCATTCTGGTTGCGAATGATGTTGATAGCCACAGTTGCTGTGGCGACCTGGTTAGGACGCAGATTATCAATGGCCGTCACCCTGGCAACGTAGAACAAGGCGTAGTTGGCGTCAAGTCGCAGGCTGCTGGTCGTTGTCAGAATACCGGTTACCGTATCGAGACGGAAGAAGCTCTGGGTGGGGTAATCACCAATCAGAGAGTAGCGGATCTGGCCCTGTGGGGGGAGAACATATCAGCGAGTTATGTTAATTGATAAATAATAAAACCCTTTTCATGAAAGGAAAAACATGCAAAGAGCAAAATTAAGAGGAATCATTCATTTTGCATGTGTTTCTTAATATTAATATTTTAGTGATCTAAAAATGATTTTCACAAATAAAGACCTGCAAATCTTAATTTTATATAAAAATGGATGATTCTCATAAAAAACACATCATGTAACAAACAACTTTTAGGCAAATATGCCTATGCATGTTTGTTTTTATATAAATATTTTATGGATCATTAACTCTAAGCAATGCAATGATTTTCAAAAATTTCAGTGTAAATAATTTTTTATATAAATAAATAAGATGCAAAATAATGGTATTCTCACCACAAGATCAAGGTCAGTGGCATTGGTATCGAACACAAATGATCCCACAGAGGTGTACTCGCTCAGCGTAACACCGTATGGCGTGTTGACAAACACTGGCGGGAACTGGTCTCTGATGACAGTAATGAACGCTTCCACGAAACTGGTTCGGGCTGGATTGCCATTGTCGTTGGCTGTGATGGTCATCTAATGGTGCAAAACAATGATGCATATTTGTATTCTACTTACATGAATATTGTATATGATTTTTAGAAATAATAGTCACAGACATAAAGCAAGAAAATATATTCTTATGTTAGAACTTATACAGAAATTGATTGGAATTTATTACCAAGACACATTATCAACTCTCATCAACTAGGATGTCTAATACATTTATGTAAACTCTTTATTAATCTTTTCCTTATTTAGAAAATCTTTACTATTTTTACTAACTACACATTTCTAAACCACGCTTGTTGAAAACCAAAATATATATTGAGCTACATAAATTATGAACCATTTAAAAGCTTAATCTTAAATCTTCACGCAAATTAGGCATTGCCTCTACATACCCTGTATTCCGTTTGCTGGCTACCCAAGAGAGACTTTCTAACACAAATTGCTCCGGAGTCTGTTCCCAAGCTGAAGAACTCCAGTGTGGCCTGATCACCGTTGGTACTGTATGTTACACGGTCCTGCAAATGGCAACACATTCTATGGAAAATGTTCGAAAAAAAAATTGTTTCCAGGAACGTCATTCATATTCAGATCACTTCATTTGGTGAGCACCTGGTTAACTGGAAAACAAGTTGACCCAAGAGGTTATGACAATGCTTGTGATGGTCTCTCCATATCGAAGACTGGAAACCTTAAAAAATGGTTTTGGTCTCTCCATGGCCCAGTTTAACTTTTTAACAGCTTATTTTTAAAGTCATCACATTTGTATGCTGTGTCATCAGTCAACTTAAATCTCTGTATGATTTATGTACATACCTTAATATGAATAACTTGTAAATGTTTCAGGCAATGACTGGATAAAATTGACATGGACAAAATCAGAAAATTAAACATAAAATCTGGAACATCATTTACACTATCTTGATCTGTAGCAGACACAGTGAGGATGCAAGATCCAAGTGTGATGGTCTCGTTGATCGTGACACGGTATGGAGATGCTAAGAACACTGGAGAAAATTCATTCCTCGTCACCGTTATTTCCACGACTGACTCGGCAATCTGAGACTTGTATGCAGTGTCATAGGCTTGGACTCGCAGCTGAAAAAAATACATCAACACACAATGAAACACACATGACCAGACCACAAAATTAATAAAATTTTCTTAAAAAATATTGTTTGATCATATTACACTGTTGACCAATTTGAGGGACCCACTCTAGTGACATTCAAGACTTGCACCGCTTTATTTAAAAAAAAATTATCTTCAGTTGAAATTTACAAATATGTTAACTTATTATGGGAGAGAACTTAAGTCAACTAACATTCGTTCTGCAATTGAAACCTTAATAAATTTTAAAAAAAAGTGAAATAAGAACTAGTTACATTATATCTGAAGTTGATCCTGTCAGTTCGGAGGTTGTTTCTAACATGGACTTCACCCGAGGTGGAGTTGACTCGGAAATAGTAAGGAGCAACATCATCCCCTACCACCATGTATTCTATTCTTTCCTGAAATAACAAACAAGTATGTATGTTAACAACCTTTTAGAACTTTGTTGAAGTGCATAATTTAATAGGATTCAACAACATGGAAATACTTTTTAGAATCTGTTGAATACAGAAATAATGGACAATAATTTAAAGTGTAGTTTTTTCATTTCACTTATTTCACAAAGTAACTTATCAATATTATATCGAAATGATAATATATTAATGGCCATACACGCATGTGACTAAACTAGTTTAGGAACTTTATACATGCTCCATGATCCATAATATTTAAACTGATACATGCTTAATTTACATATACATTTAATTTAAAGTCTGTAACTAAAAAGCACTTGTATCAGATACAATTATTGTAGCCGTTTCAAATTAAATGTACATTTTTTTTACATCTGAGATAGAAACTGACCTCTAGGTCAGAATCTTGCGCAGTGACCCTGTAGATGGAAGTTCCAGACGCAGTATTCTCCGAGACAGACACTCTGTACGGCGTCTGCACGAACACTGGTGGGTTCCTGGTGCGAGTGACAAACACCGTTACCGGGGCAACCGTAAAACGCTCTTCAGGGTATCGCTGGTCTCTTGCTTGTACTTGCATCTGGAATTAAACATTTTTGGTATTATAAATAAATTAAAAACTGAATTAATACATGGATTTTTTATTTATATATTTTTTTAATTATTTTATTTATTATTTCAGTATTATAAACTGGTTTTGAAAGTGTATATATAAGAAGGCTGATAGCCCGTTCTGGCTTTCAATGGACGATATGGGCTAAAATAGTATTTACCACATTCGTTCTTTTCAGCAGTTTCAATAAAACACACACACACTTCTATCACACTAGTATAAGTTGCAAAATACTCAAGAAATTCATATTTGTCAAGTTGTCTCAGATGGATTTTATTTTTAAAAAGTATGCCGAAGCTGGGTTAACATACACTAAATCTGCTTTCTTGCAGTGTATCCGTGTAAAGAGGCTTCTTCAGATAGACCAATCCAGAACTTTCGAGAATGTAGAAGAATTCGAGACCACGGTTGATGTTGACATTCTGGTTGTCATTTTGCACAACAAAGGAGTACCTGACAACATCCTGAAATGAATACAATATTGTGTTAGTTGTGTCATAGTTTGATATAGTTGAATAAACCTTGAGTTTCAAATATTTCAAATCGGACCTGCTATTGTCCTTTTATTTTCTTAAGATATAAGGGTTTTGCTTTATTGGCTCTTAACTTCAGTATTTAAATAAATCTACTTGATTTTTATTTTATTTTTTAAATTCAATTAGCGAAAACCCATTTTTGCTTCCCTGTAAGCACTGATCCAGTGTTAATTTAGAATGATGCCCAACAAATGTAAAGCTTTAGTATCTGAACTACAGAACAAATATTGCTTAAATGGCGCACCCTGTAAGCATAAGCCAACACGATTTAGAAGGGCTATTCACAAATCTGCACTAAGGGAACTACTTTTTTCTTTGCAGGCAAAAAGTAAATGATAAATCGGAACAAAAGGTCCTTCTCCTAAACAGCACAAGCTCATGTCTTCTACTCACATTATCTGGATCAGTTGCAGAGATGTTAAAGATCAGATTGCCAATGGGGAAGTATTCGCTGATGGTGGTCTGGTAGGATGTGAGCCCGAAGACTGGCGTGCTTGGATTCCTGTTCACCGTGATGGTTACGGTTGCCGTGGCAACATATCTCGGTGAAAGGCTATCATAGGCCGTGACCACAAGCTATAGGACACATACAGTATTAAACATTACAAAATTATGAAGTTATAATGTTTTATTACTGAAACAAGCTTTGCAATGGTTATCTTGCTGCTGGCTATTATTGTTCTGGCTTTTTCTTTTAAAAGTTCCTATACACAATTGGCAAAAGAATAATATTGTTTGTTATGTTATAAAAAACTTCTGTCTGATTATTATTTTTTTTATCTAATTATAAAGCAAGTTTTGTAGACATGAAACAATAATTACTAATTTAATTCAAATTTTATTTTAATACTCCACCATTAGACTTACTACTGTTTCTTCGGAATTTATACTGAACAATAAACCCCATTCAAACCATATCAGTTCATTAAACTGATATTTAAAGAAAAATATTTCAAGGTTTCATCTAAAGAGGATATACAGTAGAGCATCATCCTAAGAACGTAAAGTACTTTTAATAATAAACATGACATTCATCTTCTAACCTGATAATCCGATGAAGAAGTGGACTCCGTTCGGAGATTATTGCGGACTCGTATGTCACCGTTGGCCGAATCAATAGCAAAGTAGTAGGCGGGTAGGTAGTTGCCGGAAACAAAATCAGCCGAGACGCCATAAACGATATTTCCACGAATATCAGCATCAGTCGCAGTAACAGTGTAGATCCTGTCATTGATTGGTCTGTTCTCGAGGATGTTCACGCGGTACGGTGTTCGAATAAAGGCAGGTGGGGCAGTATCCCTCACAATGTCAAAGACGCAGTTAATTGTTGATGTCTTGACTGGATTGCTCTGGTCACTTACGAAGACATTAAACTGAAATAAGAGAACATTTGAGGCGTGTCATGAAAAAACTGGGCTTATTGCAAGTGCATAGTGTCGTCGTGGATTAGCCTGTGCAGCCAGCACAGGCTGATCCGGGATGGCACTTTCCGCTTTTATGGTATTTTCTGCTTACAAAAAGTCTCTTTTCAACTTAATTAGGCTTAAATGTAGTGCAGTTATTTACTAGTATTTCATATATAATTCATTGTAGCACAATCGCATCGACAGTATTTATCAAAACACAATGAATTTCAAATTATTTAAAGTTTAAAGCAACAATTTTACATATAAATACTGTTTTTACTATGGTATGTCTTAGTATAGTATAATTTAATGAATGCCAATTTGTATAAGCTTATTTGGTAATTATATGTTTAATTATATGATTATTATGGACGAAAATATTACTTTTAAGTATAGAATAATTCTCACCTGGAATTGCGAGATTGCTGTACTTGTGAGCAGAGATCTTAGTACGATGTAACCTGTATCAGGATTCAGGTAGAAGTAGGTGGTGTCATCAGAATCCGTGTTGGTTTCGAATGAGTAGTGGAGAATATCCTGAAATATGCATGAAAACAAACATATAATCACAAAATCAATGACCTGAAATAAGTGGCTATTATTTTCCAAAATTTTTATGTAAACTTAATTGTCTTGACATTCCTAGAAAACTTGCTAGTATCCATTAAACAGAATGATTTTAAGAGCACGTACATTCTCTTAAAAGTAGGCCATTAACATTATCATTACAAACAATGTACAAAACAATTGTATTATTATTGAGCTAGTACCAAAAAAACTTTTTGTACTCACCCCATCAGCATCAACTGCTGTTGCATTGAAAATTCTCTGACCAATGACTGCAGTTTCTGCGATGGAGGCTCGACAGTTCGAGTTAACAAACACTGGCCCACTGGGATTTCGGTTTACGAAAATAGTTGCGGTCGCCGAACCAAACATGTTTGGGTAAGCAGTGTCATAAGCCAGAAGCTTAACATAGTAGACGTTAGAAAGCATAGCGTCCGTGGCAATTGTGGATTGCAATCGGATTTCACCAGATAGTTCATTCACACTGAAGAAAGTTGGGGCTGGGTAAATTCCATCCATCTTGTAGCGGATTTGTCCCTGCAGAAGATTTATACTTTTTCTGTGAATGATCGCTGGTAATATATCTATGTAGCTATGATAAACTATATCACAATGCTCCAGTTCTATAAAATGTACCAGATGATCTAGCTTAACAAATCGAAAGTTTTAAGCTTTGTGCTTTTCTATGAAAACTGAATCCATCTGAAATTTGTAAAATTTGGCCATAAATATGTTAACTAACCACAAGATCACCATGGTAACAGTCGTAAAACAGTATACATCTAAAGTTTGGCTATAAATCAGTAAACTCACCACTCGATCAGCATCAGTAGCGGTCGTAAACTGGACGGAGGAGTTGACCGCATGGTTCTTGTTGATGGAGGTCTGGTAGGGCAGGTTCACAAACACTGGTGGGAACCGGTCCCTGGTGATGGTCACCCTGGCAACTGCTGTTCCGCACTGACGCTCATTTTGTCGATTGTCGCAGGCAACCAATCCAATCTGAAATTTACGAACGGAACAAAATTAGCTTGTGCATCTTTTTTTTTTAAAAACATCAAGAACCAAACAAAAGCATTACAATCAAAGCACCACCAAATGCCAGTCTTAAGCTGATAATGTAGACCATATTAAAAGTCTTATGTTCATATTCTGAATATGTTTCATAGCGAAGACGAAGCAGGAAGAAATGTTCAAAGAGAATATTTTACATTACCGAACATTTCAATGATTGCATCTCAGGCAAAATCAACCACTTACATTATCCTCGGTATGTGATCCCATCGTCAATGGTTTCTTCAAGTAAATTATTCCAGTCTCAGCCCCAATGAAATAATACTCATTAGCCCGATTGTTGGTACCGAATGCGTCCCCACTGATGGCGTAAGTTATTCTGTCTCCATCACCATCAGTCGCAGACACTCTAAGCACTTCCTTTCCAAGTTCCCATGTTTCTGGGATAAGTTCGCTGTAATTTGGAAACTCGAAAACTGGTGGATTCAAATTGCGCCGGACATTGATTGTAACATCGGAGAAGTCTTTGTTGTTGGGATAGGCAGAGTCATAGCATTCAATACGGAACTGAAATAAATAGAAACAAAACAGATATTTAGATATGCATATATACATGTTTAGATATGCAAAATATTTGTTCAAGCGATGTACAAGAAATGTTGAAAAATAAGATTCAATGGACATAAATGAATTATTATAAATGAATGAGAAATGCCGCTGGCTGCTGTGTCATTGAATGTGCTCGGATCTATTAGATTTGGGAATCTTCAGTGCAACATGTGAGAAATGTCTGTTAAAGCCGCAGTCCAAAGAATATAATTCAATACATCTTAAATTAGTTCTAATCAAAGTTAATGACATTAATTCGACTGAAAACTGTTTCTTCTTTACAAAATGAATTTAATAATGTCTATGTTCGAAAACGCTTGGTACGAACGGAATATTCACTTGCTGATTTACTCCAGAGGCATCAGATTTCAATTTTTGGTATTTTGATTGGTAAGATGTCCATTAGAAACGATTTCTGAAAAGTTTTATTTATTAACATATTTCTGGACTGCTGCTTTAAGATTACCCATATAACACTGTTGTTAAGATACCCATAAACAATTCATACAAAGGCCACGAAGATTTTACAAAGATTTCTTACAAATATTAAACTTAAAATTGCATGTGTTGGTTCTAAAACCAGTTTTTCAAACAAGTAATATTTTAAAAGCTTAAAGGGACACTATATGAGGCGTGGGAAAACCGGGCTTAATGCATGTGCATAAAGTGTTGTCCCAGATCAGCCTGTGCGGACTCCAGGATGACACTTTTCTGCTTTTATGGTACTTTCTGTTTTCAAGGAAGTCCCTTTTAAACATAAATCCACTGTAGGCGGAAAGTGTCGTCCCAGATTAGCCTGTGCAGACTGCACAGGCTGATCCGGAACGACACTTTACGCACATGCATTAAGCCTGGTTTTCCCATGACATGCCTCGTACGTAATTATAACCAACTTTACTGGCACATTAAATGCAACTTACAATGTACTGATTGGAACCATGCAGTCTCAGAGCACCTCCGTTGTACAGATAAACATTACCAGTCTGAGAATTGATTGAAAAGAATGCTGAGGCAAGTGTGTACGCTACTGGGGCATATACAATAGTTCCACGTCTATCTGTATCAAAACAGGTCGTCTGAGTAATGGACGTTCCATTTGCATCAATTTCTCGGACAGATCCGCTGTAAGGCTCCTGGGTAAACTGCGGGGGTCCCTGGTCCCTCAGAATCGTGATGAAAACTTCTGCGGTGTCGTAGCGCGTGTTAATGCGCTGATCGCTGGCCTGCACAGTGAATCGGTAGCTGTTCACAACGGTGTTGAACACAGATCTGCTTAAGCTGATTTCACCGTTGAATGGGTTGAGATAGAAAAAGTCTGTACCGTTCAGTCCATTAATCACGGAGTATCGAATTATGTCTTGATCCTGATCTGTTGCAGTTACAGTGAGAATGAGGCTGCCGATGGCTAAGGTGTCCTGGATGACCTCGGAGTACTGATCGCGACTGAAGATGGGAGCGTTGGCATTGCGTATGACCGTCACATTCACAAAGGCAGTGGCCCGTTGTGTGGATATGGAGCCTTGAGCAACTGCTTCAACCTGAAGCCTGTAAATATATCAAAGGAGAAATGCAAACATATAAATCCAAAAAAAAAGCAGTTGATCAGTAGATACTTGTCAATCACTGACTGAGTTGTCCAATTATGGATTTATATTTCAGTGGTAAATAATTGCAAATGGTTGCAGAATCCAATCAATTTACTTCAAATCATTGGACAAACAAACTTGACAAACAGAAAGGCAGAGCGATATATGTTCCTCTACTGGTTAATTGTTTATCTATAATGCCAATACTGCAGGACATTTTTGTATTTAAATACCACATTTCAATTAATTTAGCTGTGCCCTAATGATTTGCAACAACCACGTTTGCTTTCACATTTTTTAAGCACACTTGATAATTTTTATCAGGACTCAATTATCAAGATCTATTTCTCTACACCACACAAATTGCAACTTAAGACATTTTGTAACAACCACTTGCTGGACATGTATTCTTCTTTCCTATAGATTCAGCCATTCCTATAGATTCGTCCACCCCCAGATAATGGAAATTAAATGTTATTTCGTTTAAAACTTGTGTTAGTTATCTGTATTGAAACAATTCTATCACGTAAATGTTAGTTTTGGTTATAAAAATTGCGAATTTAGGTTTTGTCTGAGAAAATTAAGATTTTTAAAAGAAATTCACAAAAATTGCTACACAGTTTGTGCATAAGCCAAGATTTTTGTAAACATTCATTTTCAAACAGTATGCAGGTGTGTGTTAGTCTAATAAAGAATGCTTCTAATGAATTATATCACAATTGTAAAAAAAAAATCAGTGTTTTCTTATCAAAATGAAGACTGAACCAAATGATAGGAAACATCTGACACATCCATGGTTGCTAGGGTACCTTCCTAGAATTGGTCAATAACGAAGTGAATGGCTGATCTATACATTATCTGGCCTTTATTTAGTAGGAGAGATCTTAAATTTATAGACGAGTCTCACTGGTGTTGAAATTCATTTAGGATATAAAAGCAGTTGAGCTCTTAAGTGGCCGAATATACAGAAAAAGAGGCTATATTGCAATCATCCCTGAACAGTTGAGGTGGTGTAATGGATATGGTGTCCATGATGGGATAGTTAGATCTGAGTTCAATCCAAACTCTGGGGGCATTTGAATGATATTTCTCAAAAAGATGTACAAGTACTGGTTCTACCCAGGAAACAGACTTAAGTGTCTCAATAAGCCTCAGGCTTGGAACAAAATCTAGCTAAAATAAAAAAGTTTATATAATATACCTTTCCTGAAATTACAGCCTCAACTTGTATGTAAATGTCTAATCAAACAAGATCTCTATATTGCTCACCTGTAGAAGGTCAGATATGCAGGATCCGTCTGGAGGGCTCTGCGCACAAATATGGATCCAGTAGACGGGTTGATGCCGAAATAAGTAATGCCTGGCTCAGAACTGATGATGCTGTATGTGGGAGTCTGAAATGAGACGCAAAACAAAAATAGCCGAAATGAAACAAAAAAGGAAAATTGGAAAAACAGACATGTGTGAGACAAATTTGTTTTATTGAGTTTTTACAAAAAAAATAATGCTACATATTTTCACAGTTAATAAAAAACACATATTTTCACAGTTAATAAAAAACAAATTCTGAAGCAGTTACTTTTGAGACACAAAGAAATGTTATTTTTGAACTGTTCACAGAAATGAATTAACTTTTAAATGAAATGGCATTATGAAATATTTTTTCCTGTACATAAATATATTGTTTTCCATTTGCAAACTCTAAAAAAAGAGTTGTTTTCAATTACATTTTTTAAAAATATGTTGTACAATATGAAATATGCTACAGCTTTTTACTTTTAAATGTTAACTAAAATTGGTATAAAAAATACAGCATTAAATCAAAAGCTTAACACTACATGTAGTTAGCACAGAAATATCTACTAAGACTATGAATTTAAATTATGACATTGTGTTAAATAGTTCAGTCAATTGTACACTTCATTTTTTTTTTTATTTATTGATTACTACAGCTTAAGATTAAATACCACAGTTGAATTTACTAAGACTTACGCCTGGGTTGGCAAACGTCTGCACAATCGTGTTGTTAACCAGCTCTGTTTCTGGGATGGTGACCGAATACGTATCCAAGGTGAATCGCAGAGTGCCGGTCTCTCTGATGATGTTAACGTCCACAATTATCGCTGCAAAGCGTTGGGGGATACCACCATCTTGAGCAGTCACGGTCAACTAATCGTACAGACAGATTATTTGTTAAAGAATGTATTCTCTTAGTTATTAGCGAATATAATTTTAACTTTGTGTTGTATGCTAACTTATGTCAAAATATTGCTCTGTTTGTTTTTCTGTTTGTAATATTTATAAAGCATTGCTGTCTGTCAATGACTCAGCATTGGTCTTAAGGTGATTTTCTTTCTGTGGAGCTAAAGTGATCAATGTAAATTCTGTGCTATAAAATAGCCCATGTAAAGTGAAACAAATGATGTAGCAAGACAAAATAAATTAATCGGCTGCATAATTTATGCAGAAAGCATTGCTGTCTACCAAAAATACCTAAATTAGGTGTATTGCTTGTCAACTTGTAAAGCAAATGTTATAAACTTAAATCACCAGTAGATGCTACTAAAATACAAGTTGTAGTTATCGTTTTGGCATTGTTTTTCTGTTCGTGTTTGCTTCCAAAGAAATTAAACAAATGAAACAATCAAAGAAGGCTGATACACGCATGAACAGGCTGAATTATAAAACAAAAGGTAGGAAAGGTTATTAAAATTAAAAAGGCAAAATGTACATAGTGCAACCAAATACCAAAAGCAGACACTCAAAGATTGCTAACACACCCTGTAGAAGTCTGTATTTGTATTGCGAACACTCTGCAGCAGCGTGATAACTCCAGTGGTCGGGTTAATCAGGAACATGTTGTTGAAATTGTTGTTGCTGATGTAGTAGGTCACAGTGTTTTCTGGGGCCTAGATAAAGAGAAATTACCATTTTGTGGTCTTAAGAACATTTTCAGATACAATGCAACAAAGAGGTGACAGGTACCGAAACCACTGTGAATTAACGCAATTTCGAAACATATAAAATTCTACTTATTATTCAGAATAAAAGAATATTGCAAAAAAAAAATTAATTGTTATTAGTTCATTACCATAGTGTAAAACAATGTTTATATGTAGTTTACATTTACTGAAAACATACTTTTTGTTTTATATTATAATTGACTTAAGGATTGTAACCTTTATTTAGCCGGAAAGTCTCCGAATATGTTTGGCGTGTCCTTACCCATTACTGATAACTTTTTAACCTTACAAGCTATGAAACGAGCTTTGTGACTTTCCATGTTTTCAAACTAAATGTTAAAAATCATAGTTTAGCAATCTGCCAAGATTGATGAAGAACCAATCACCTGTCTATCCTGATCATAGGCATCTAAGTCGTAGATGAACGTGCCAATCGGTGCAGTTTCGAAAATGGTGACTTGAATGTTCTGGGTGTGGTTGAAAACTGGTGAGAACAGGTTACGAAGCACATTGATAATCACAACTGCCGCTGAGGATCTGCTGGGGAATCCACCGTCGTAGGCACGGATACGAGCCTGTTGGAAAGATTTGTAAGAAATTTAAGTCACCGAAAATAGGCATTAAATGGTAAATAATGTTACAGAGAATTAAAAATTTGATATGGCCTAATTACTAAGAAAGATCTCAACCTTAAAATTAATCACTTATCTAAAATACTGTCCAATGACAATGGTTGTCACATATTAGACTTGAATTTCACTGGCCAATATTTAAAGTTGAGACCATGTTTGAAATTGGGAACTTATGTAGCCATGGGCCCTGTTCTGAAAGATACACTTGTCAACAAAGTTTTTCATCTATACATGTACGTACTGGTAAAGTAGGACGATCATGTACATTACCCATAACTTCACTTTTGCATATAAATATGTATATACATGTGTATATGGATGGATACATTAATATAGATAGTTGCGTACAAAACTACCTTTTCAATGAAAACTGAATAAATATGCATCAAAATGCAGAATGGCACATAATAATAACAACCCATAATTCATGTTAATACTTACAATAAAACGAGTAGTTGAATCAAACTGCAGATTAGTGTTTGCCCGCAGACTGATTAGGCCAGTGGTGTCGTTAACAAAGAAATACGACGATGCAGAATCGTCACCAATCATGTCGTAACGCACAGTGTTGAAGGGGGCCTGGAATAAAGTCGGTAATGTGATGCTCTGATGTTTAAAATACAAATAAAATAATTCAGCTGTGTTAAATATCAACTAAATTTGGACAAATATTATCCTTCTGGCCATTGTAATAGCAACATGCTTAAGTAACTGATATAAAAGGCAAATGGAGAGATAAAAATAAAGCACAATACTAAATTTTAACTTAAAATTGGCAAACAGTGTATGAAATGTTAACCAATTTTATCCAAAAATTGACAACCCGTACAAACACACACATAATAGGTAATGAAGACAATGTATGCTCCCCACTTACTGTGGTGTCAGCGTCTATTGCCGACGTCTTGTAGACCGACGTGAGGGGACTATGGGTCTCCTGTATGCTGGTAGTGTACGGGGTGTTCTGGAACACTGGTGCAAAGTTGTTCCTTACCACGGTGATGAAAATGTTCGCTAGCTGGCTGGTCGAGAGGGACGTGGGCTTGCCAAGGTCATATGCATACCCTTGGAACTGTTACCAAAAATAAATCAGATGAATACATATACACAACGGTAACAATTAATGAAATTTTGCAATTTAAAAGAGGTGTACTTTTTTACAATTGACAATAAAAATACGCATACCCTTGTAACAGCATCCTGTTGGATAAACTTAGCTTTATTTAATCAATGTGAGATAAAGCAAAGAAGCGCAGTCTAATGATGTCATCTTGTTGATTTTCATGACATCATTTTATGTTTTTCATACTATTTAGTGTGTTTTCATTAGTTTAATGTCACCATAAAGACAGAAAATGATGGGATAAATAGAATACTAGGTAAGTGTTGAATAAAACAGGTTCATTTGCTGGGCACGAAAATGTGAACCACTCGTCAAGGCTCGTGGTTCAGGTTTTCTAAGCCTCGCTAAATAAACTTATCTTCATTCAACACTAACCTAGTATTCTCTATGAAGCAGCTCGTGAATTGGTGAAGGACATAATACTTACGGAGAACGAGTTCTGCTGGACATTGAGGCTGTTGTTGTAGACACTCGTACGCAGCATAACGGCTCCAGAGATCGTGTCCACCATGAAGCGGTCTACATCTGAGTTACTGCCACGTAACTCGTAGCGTACAACATTGTGCGGCGACTGTAATAATTACAATATATTTTTAATGGATTAATTGTGACATAAATTTACACAACAGCTTAGTTAAAGGTTCAAACAGTAAACATAAATAATGTTTTGAAATATTTATATAATTTTGATGCAAATGTTTAATATTCAAAAGTTGATAATTTAATTTAATTCATCCTAATTTCAATATTGATTAGGCTGCAAAAAATATCAATGTGTGAAATGTTGTTTAGTGAATCTGTTATCGTGTAGGTACCTATTCTCGAACCTCACCTATTTTCGAACCTTTCGTTCGTGTGCTGTTTACATGTAAGTAAAGTGCGTATGACGTCATCAGATTATGTGTACCGGTGCTATGTTAAACAATCTGTACAATCATAGCAAATGTATCAGAAATATGCATCAAAAACATGTATTTACTATTATAATATTGTTTTGTTAAACAATTTTATTGAAAACTGTCTGACCTTTTATGCATTTCAAATAAATGTACATATTTCTTAAATTAAAAGTATTTTTCTGAAAGAAACACTCCCCTTTGAGCTCCCCTATCAGCTGCATTGGAAAGACACGTGATAATCATGTGATACACCATGTGTTCATTATTTGTAGCTGTGGGTTCGAGAATAGGTAAGCAATTTTTAGGCCACCATGACAGTTTAAATAGCAGGGTGGCAACATAATACAGTGTAAATTTTCTAAAATAGACATAATCTGTGTCACTATTAATGTGTAAACATGTGTATCAGAGTCAGAAATATTGATCTATAATGTTGTTTTCAAAAATGCTTTTGCAACAAAGTCCACAGGCCAGGGTACAACAGGGTACATCCTTAGAGGTTCAAGAACTGGTACTTCCATGATACATTTACTGTTAATTAAATGCCTTAGACGACTTTGAGAAGCCAGAAATGGATATTGCTCGGCGAGGGGCGTATCCATAACGATCCTTACAAAAATCTTAATTCTACTTCAGTGAAACAATTTTAATACAATTTGGCAATGTTATGTAAAAATCAATATTTGATATCTGAAATATTAATAAAGATAAAGTATTGGTTGATTATTTATCATAATAAAAACGTTACAAACAAAATAAACATGATAAAATTACACTGCCACAGACTCGAGGAATTTTATAATTTTAAGAAATCTTAAATCTTAAAATCTTAAGAAATGTTTTTACTAAAGAGTTTTATGGGCATGAGAACATGAACACAAACCGTTGTATCCTGGTCTGTTGCGGTGATGTACAGGATTGGGACGCCTATTGGCTGTGTATCCAGAATGGTGATGCTGTACTGCTGTGGACTGAACACTGGCGGGAACAAGTTGCGATTCACAGAGATAACCACAACGGTCGTGTCTGACAGACGCGGATTACCTCCATCCTGCACTAACACTCGCACCTTAAAAAATAACGCAAATAATTGAATAGGTCAACTTAAAAGGTACGGAGCCGTTCTATGCCAAAGTTTGTTAAAATATTGAGCAACTACCCATTAATGAATAAACAAAATTTAAGGAATATATGAAATCAATTGTATAATTCTTTAAAATATTGAGAAACTACCCATTAATGAATAAGCAAACATTTAAAAAATACAAGAAATGTATCATTTCATTCTGCAAGTATTGGTGCCAACTTAAAGAATCTGAGTGTGCTAGGAAAATTTAAATATTTCACAAAAACAAGGTAACACTGTATTATGTGAAGTTAGAATAAGACAAACATGGAATAGACAATTTTTGTTCTTTTTTCACATAAAACTGAGTATTTCATGTTGTTTATATATGTTTGTTATATTATGTCAATACTTTTGGTATAATTAGTATTTTTCCATGACTTTTTCATTAAAACTGACTGTCTTGGATCATTTTTACTGTATTTATAAACAGTGTTTATGCACGCATGGACACAGTTCAATGTTTGTGTGAAAAATTTGTAAATGCATACAAGTATACAGTTTTGTGCTAAAATCAATTTTACCAATGCAGGTATATATGCAGGTGTCTATTGCACTAAATACTCTGCAAAATTCTTAAATTACAAATGGTAAACTGCATATAAAACATTGCTGTAATAAAACAGTTTATTCTGTGTTTGACGTCTTATTCCAACTTCACATAATAGTGTGTTAAGGTGTTCAATAATAACATTTTAAAATGAAGTCTTATTGTATTGAAAACAAAAATTGTTTCTTCACAAATACATGTCATTACGTACAAAAAAGGCACTTACATAATAGACGTCACTAGCATCAGCAGAAATCGACGTGGACAGGAAAATCTGACCAGAGGCTGCATTGATTGAGAAATAAGTCGGGGCCGAATCGTCTCCAATGATGCTGTATTGCAGAGTGTTGAATGGAGCCTGTGAGCACAAACATGCAGCTCAGTCGTGGTTTACAACAACAACAATTTCTGGGTAGTAACATGTTAGCAACACAAAGAAATAAAGTGTTTTAATTATTTTGTAGACGGCCAAAGTTTATAAGGAAACAAGAATGAGTTTCCGTGGTAGAACTATTCAGAGCCAAAGGTATACTTGTCTGGAAACTAGAGTCAATTAACTGGGTAGAACCAATTCTTGGTGCCCTGTCTGGGAACTAGTCAATTAACTGGGTAGAACCAATTCTTGGTGCCCTGTCTGGGAACTAGTCAATTAACTGGGTAGAACCAATTCTTGGTGCCCTGTCGGGGAACTATAGTCAATTTACTGGGTAGAACCAATTCTTGGTGCCCTGTCTGGGAACTAGAGTCAATTTATTGGGTAGAACCAATTCTTGGTGCCCTGTCTGGGAACTAGAGTCAATTTACTGGGTAGAACCAATTCTTGGTGCCCTGTCTGGGAACTAGAGTCAATTCACTGGGTAGAACCAATTCTTGGCACCCTGTCTGGGAACTAGTCAATTTACTGGGTAGAACCAATTCTTGGTGCCCTGTCTGGGAACTAGTCAATTTACTGGGTAGAACCAATTTTTGGTGCCCTGTCTGGGAAGAAGAGTCAATTTACTGGGTAACACCGATTCTTGGTGCCTTGTTTGGGAACTTGAGTCAATTTACTGGGTATAACCAATTCTTGGTGCATCATCAAACGATCACTTGAATGCTCCCATCAGAGGAGTGTACTCAGTTCTGGGTAGAATTGGTACTTATGGTACTTAATAAATGTGATCAATTTAATGTTATGATTTGGGAATCAAACTAACAATACCCCATTTAAATTTGTACACCATATCCATTACAACTAATTTTTACTGTTTTTAAAAGCTTAGTTCTTAGTAGAACTGGTCATGAATGTCGGAGAGAACAATCAACTGAATGTTATAGTAGTGGAACCGATTTCCATTACAACTGTCAGCTTTGTTTTAATTGCTAACTGTTATCATAAACAACCGACAGTTTACCTGAATGTCTGCATCAGTGGCGGTCACCGTAACAATGTTGGTGGAGGTGCCGACGTTACGATCGATGGTTCGGGTGTACGGGTCATTCTGGAACTGCGGTGGGTGCTGGTTTCGAAGAATGTTCACTATCAATGTGGCGTCACTAGATCGCATGGGGAATCCGCCATCTTGGGCAATCAGCGATACCTGAGAAGACAAAATATATTTTATGAAATTTATATTTTGCGACTACCAGTGATTATTTTTTTATTAGCAAATTCAATTAATATTTGCTCTTCATTCATGCAGACAATGAAATAAGAGTGAACATTTGAAGACTTTTTGCTGAAAAAAAAAGCTAAACAAGAAAACTACATGTATGTTAAACATGTCATAATAGCTGACAAAATAGATATGAGGCGCGTCGTTGAAAAACCGGTCTTAATGCATGTGCGTAAAGTGTCGTCCCGGATTAGCCTGTGCAGTCTGCACAGGCTAATCCAGGACGGCACTTTCCGCTTTTATGGTATTTTCTGTTTCAATGAAGTCTCTTCTAAACATAAATCCACTGTAGGCGGAAAGGGACGACACTTTACGCACATGCATTATGTCCGGTTTTCCCATGACGGGCCTCATATTAAAAATGGACCGACATTCCTATGAATGTGGATACTGATGACAACTATCTAATAGAAAGAAGCCAGGATAGGGTTCGAGTCCATATCTAGTCCATATCTCTTCTTGACTTTTTTTTATCTGATATATGACAATCACTCATTCTCATTTTTTGGACTGAAAAGCATAACATAAATATGAAATTTATGACTTCTCATGTCCATACAAATTTATGTTTTATATGAAAATGGAACTTATGTTGAGTTTTAAGTGATGGCCATATTGTGAAAGCTGTACTTTTTGCTCTAGTACGCTGTCAACATATGCATGAGTTTTACGTATGTATTTTACGTGACAGTGATACCAGCCTAATGACAGATACAGATTATGATAAAAACAAACATAAGAGATGCACTTTTTGGTCTTTATTAAATTATCAACACAGCAATTTCTATTATTTAACTTCTTGAAAACACTTAACTGATAACACTGTCTAACAATGGACACTTAAAATGGAAAATTGGGCTGAAGAAACAGTAATTTCTTGCATTCTTGTCCTTTTGTTTTTTTCATATATTCTCACACCTAAAATAAAGCATAAATACAGAGTCAAATATAATAGTAGTGCACACAAAACCTTTATAAACCCTAAAGCAAAAATAATAGAGCTCAACTGATATAAGACCATTTTACAGGATTTTTTTTTATAACATGTGCTTTTGTCACGTAAAATTCATTAAACAAGTAACACATTGTACAAGTATGGACTTCAGCAGAAAATGGGTTAATCTATCGTAGATGTGGGGAAAATAACTTGCAAATATAAAAATCTGTAGAAAAATAAAGATTATAATTGACATAGAACCATTAAAATGCTAAATCCATACCAATTGTCACATAAAATTCAATGAACTCGACTATTACATTTAATGGACATCACATGTGGTAAAAACTATCGCAAACTCTTTTGAAATGACATCCTTGTTTTCTGAATAACTAGATTTACCAATATAAATGTGATACATGATGGATGAGTATTTGACATTTTAATGACATAACTCGGTTCATATTTGTCACGTAAAAGCTTCAAAGAAAAAATTCCCCCAAATGTGCTTAGACCATTAATGGCTTAAATCTTGATTTTGTATGATAAGGTTGATGAAAACTTAGTTTTTTCATAAGAAGTTGTGTCAAGACTTATCAACTGAAATGTTAAACCATGATTTTCTTCAAAACAATTTTATGATAGCACAAGCAAATAAGTTAGTGTCACGTAAACTTCAAGCATCTTGTGACACGAATAAAATATTATTTTTTTTAATGATATAATTCTGCAGTATTTTTTTTCTATCTTGAAACCTCCTTGTACAAACAATAACCAATCAAGTATTAAACAAAACTTATTGAACTCTGTCAAAAAGCACAATAAATTACCCATTAAAAATATGGCATAATGTTTGTGACAGTGGATTTTATAGGGGGGTATGTTGATAAAGGACACGTTTAATTAATTCAAAAGAGCTTCTGATACATCTGTTTTGGTTTCATTTAAAACAAATACTTTGTGCTTATAACACAAGGTGCCTACATAACTCATATATATGGAAATACACATTTTATTATAGTTATTGTACCTGTGACATGTACATGTATTTGGCCAAAACAATGAGAATGAGTGAATAACATTGTTATTCAGATTATGCAACAAGGGTAGCAAGTGTTAGATAACTTTAAGACACTCAAGGTTTTGAATTTGACAGATTCAACAGAATATTGAACTACATCTTGAACTCTGCAAAATACAGCTGAAAAACTTCAAATGACCCAGCTAATCATATTTGTCAATAATACCAATTTTTCCCCCATTTTGTTTATTTGTTTGTTTATTTGGATTTTTCGCCGTATTCAACAGTATTTAAGTCATGTAACGGCGGTCAGTTAACCTACTCA
This sequence comes from Congeria kusceri, assembly GCA_027627225.1. Lineage (NCBI taxonomy): Eukaryota > Metazoa > Mollusca > Bivalvia > Myida > Dreissenidae > Congeria > Congeria kusceri. Next base: position 39,921,011 of record CM051031.1, read on the forward strand.
CACTTTTCCTGGGTAAGCTGGTTTACCAGTACTGAGTGCACATACTTATGCCAGTAACTGACAACTGCCCTACTTGAATCAGAGGTACGGGGAGAATGGCCATAGAAATAATTTCATGACCAATCCCCACACAAGTTATGTGGCCAGGCTGCGAATCGAACCCGCGATCCTCGGATTTGTAGTCCAGCGCTCTACCAACTGAGCTAGCCAGCCCGGCTTTCCTCCAATTTTGAGTCAGTGTTCTTACATTATACTGGTTTACAGAAGATCCAATGATGCTTGTTCTGAGGAAGACTCGTCCAGTGTTTGACTCCATGTAAAACGTGTCTGGATTGGCTGTGAATGCTGACAAGTAGTAGGAGACCACATTGTTGGGGGCCTGAAATAAACATGTTGAAACTTATTAATGTGCATGTTACACAAGTGTTAATAAACCACATTGTTTGGGCCATGAAAAGGTATAGGAATTAGTGTTATTAATGCTTTAGGTAAAGGAAAAAAGGGAAACAAAACTAATTTATTATGGAATTACAGTAAGTATGTAAGTAAGATTTTATTAATGTAACATGTGTATACATACATAATATAGTATAGTTTACAAGCTGTATACAATATTGCCCAAGTTACGCCCAGCCCAATTGGCCTAGATGTCACTTTTACATTGTGGTACATATGGCACCGTATGTTGTACAGCCTTGATTGCATAGAAAGCATATGGGGTAAACAAGAGTAATAGAAACATTGACATGGGTTTCTTGAAATACATTATAGCAGATCTGCTTGCTTTATTTTTGAAAATTGAAGTAAATACGATGGTAAAGGACTGCAAATATTTTAAAAGTACTGTTCTAAATGACAAATGAAGTTTTTGTATTTTTTTAAATAAATTATAGCCGATCTGCTTGTATTTTCCATATTTATTTATGAAAATTGAAGTCAATACAATAGCAGTATAACTGCAAATCTTTTCAAGCAATGTTCTAAATGACAAATAAGTTTAAATAAAAATATTTTCTACAATAACACAGTTTAACATGCCAGCTATGTATTAAATGCATTTCCTCAAGTCAGAACAATAATGTAAAAATATGTAATGCATATGTAACAAGAGCTGTTAGAGAACAAAGCGCTCGACTATTTGAAGCATTTAAGTTAGTACATATTTTGGATAGTGGAAGGGGCATAAATTTGTTAAAATACAAAACTTTTAAGTGAAACCTTGAATAATTTATACATTTTTGGAACAAAAACTTTAACCACAAAATCTACGTAAAAAGTGTGCAAAACTCTGTCAAAATACAAAAAGAGTTATGGGTAATGTTGCCCCTGATACCTGAGCTGATGACAAGGTTAGTTCTAAGTTTGAAGTGAATAACTTATGTAGTTTTTAAGTTACAAAACTTTTGAATATAAACTTTAACCACAAAATCTAAGTGAAAAAGGGGCAAAACTCTGTCCAAATACAAAACAGAGTTATAGGGAATGTTGCCCCTGATACTGGAGTTGATGACAAAGGTACATTCCAAGTTTCAAGTGAATAACTTATGTAGTTTTTAAGTTACAAAACTTTTGCATATAAACTTTAACCACAAAATCTAAGTGAAAAAGGGGCATAACTCTGTCCAAATACAAAACAGAGTTATAGGGAATGTTGCCCCTGATACTGGAGTTGATGACAAAGGTACATTCCAAGTTTCAAGGGAATAACTTATGTAGTTTTGAAGTTACAAGACTTTTGAATAAAAACTTCAACCAATTCAGATGCGAACGCCGACGCGGGGGTAGTAGGACAGCTCAACTATTCTTCGAATAGTCATGCTAAAAATCGAGGCTTGAGTCTAAAACTAGAAATGTTAAGCAGATACAACAATTTCGAACTTGACCCTTGAATGATGGTTCTCTTTGAACACCAATTATCTCACCTGCAAATCATTGTCTCTGGCGGAAACTGTGTAAATGGACTGCACGGTGGATTGTGTCTCCAGAATGGTCACCTGGTAGAGGTTGCTTGGGAAGAAAACTGGGGAATTTTCATTACGCAGAACGGTGACAGTCAGGACCGCGTCACGGGAGCATGGAACATAGCCAGCATCCGAAGCACGAACTCTCAACTGCGAAAAGAAGATGGTTGCACAATCAAGTGTCAATTATATGTCTATCCTATGCAAATTAATCTAGTGTTTTATTGAATCACTGCACTTGGATATTACATGTTTTTTGTGCACTTTATTCAGGCAAACAAACTGTGTCACCCTAAAGGTCACGGTTAATCTGTTTTAAGAACACGTGATAGAGCATGTGAAGTAATTTTGAAACTCAATTAATGAAAATTAATCCGTAAACAATTGCTGGGGGGGGGGTTAAATTTTAAGTGGAAAGTGGAAAACACTAAAAATCAACTAGTATTTGTACCATGGGATTGCTCTAATGATCTGTAGCTAGTAAAAACTGTTTTTTTTTTGCTGTTCACCAGTCAGAAAGCATTCCAAATACTTCAAAATGGTACAAATACACCTTTTCGCCAAACTTTAACCAATCTTCATACAAGCCCTCACCTTGTAAACTGAAGCCCTATCACTGATGAGGCCAGTGTTGGAAAGGAAGATGTATCCGTTGTTTGGATCGATGTTGAACAAGACTTGAGCATTATCATCTCCAACCAGGGTGTAGGTCAGAGTACTGAAGCGACCCTAGAAAAGCAAGACATGAAATTTAGCAAAAACATACTAAAATTAACTATTAGCATCACAGTTATAATAATTACAATACATACAAATACACACTTAATTAAAGATAATTCTTTTTGTAACAACAGCAAAAGAGCAGAAGACGTTTCTCTAAAAGCTGACCTATCCCACAATCCTTTCCCATGAAACCTGTAACCTAACATATGAAAATATTTATATATCAATTGCATACTTGTAGAGTAAACAAGAGCTGTCAGAGGACAGCGTGCTCGACTATTCGAAGTATTTCAGTTGGTACATATTTTGGATAGTGCACGGGGCATACATTTGTTAAATACAAAACTTTTAAGTGAAGCCTTGTACAATTTATACATTTTTGGAAAAAAAACTTTAACCACAAAATCTATGTAAAAAGTGTGCAAAACTCTGTCAAATACAAAAAACAGTTATGGGTAATGTTGCCCCTGATACTCGAGTTGATGACAAAGGTTAGTTCCAAGTTTCAAGTGAGTAACTTATGTAGTTTTGAAGTTTCAAAACTTTTGATTATAAACTTTAACCAGAAAATCTATGTAAAAAAGGGGCATAACACTTGTGTCAAAATACAAAAAGAGTTATGGGTAATGTTGCTCCTAATACTCGAGTTGATGACAAAGGTTAGTTCCAAGTTCCAAGTTTGAAGTGAAAAGCTAATGTAGTATTGAAGTTACAAACATTTTGAATATAAACTTTAACCACAAAATCTAAGTGAAAAAGGGGCATAACTCTGTCCAAATACAAAATAGAGTTATGGGGAATGTTTCCCCTGATACTGGAGTTGATGACAATGGTACATACCAAGTTTCAAGTGAATAACTTATGTAGTTTTGAAGTTACACGACGTTTGAATAAAAAGTTTAACCAATTCTGACACCGACGCAGACGCCGGGAGTAGTAGGATAGCTCACCTATTCTTTGAATAGTCGAGCTAAAAAATGATGCAATTTTTTTCTGTGCTGAAATTTAACAGAATGGAATGCGAAGTCTGTTTGTAAAACTCTACAGAAAATATGCAAACAAATTTATAAAAACAAAACACTAACTGCAGCATCCAGATCGGTTGCAGAGACGTTGAAGATTCTCGTCTGTGTATTCTGGGACTGGGAAATGGTGATGTTGGTTGGCAGGTTGGCAAACACTGGGCAGTTTCTGTTGCGCAGCACAATGATCCTCACTGTGGCTTGGTTAGCACTTGACCTTTGAGGAATTCCAAGGTCGTATGCTCGTACAAACATCTGCAAGTTTGAAATAGCAAACATCAATCATAATTATGTAACTTAAAAAATGTTGATAAGGCCAAAAAAATGTCTTGTGTTTTGGGTAACCGGACCATAAAAATGATATCTAGAGAAAAAAAAAAAGTTTTTAGTGACGATTTTTTTCAGTGAAATCCGTATTTATCAGATTTTAGATATTTTTTTTAATGTTTTTTGACCGAAATGTGTCTTTAAATAAAAAAAACAAAAAAAACAAATAAATCCCAACCGAACCTAACGTTTTAGAGACTGTTGCCCAAACCACACAATTTATTTTTATTGACCTTCATTGACCTTCTGCTATGGGATTTAAAACCACGCCTACTAAGGTCAATCTCCACCAAGCATCATAGACTGTATAACATGTTTTTACAAGAGATGTCTGTCAACCAATTAATTCCTAGCTTTCTGCATGGCTCAACATATTTTCATTCAAATCTTGTTGTATGGTCAATTGTATATCGAAAAATTTATAATAATTAAAAATATATGATTAAACAAAACTCAGAAAGTTGCTACTTACAGTGAATTCATTTTGCTGGAAATTGTCTGTAGTTAGTGACCTCCTGACATACACGGAGCCATCAGTGCTGCCAATTCCAAAGTAGGTCAGTGCGTTTGCAGAGTTTGACCCAACAGCTTCGTATCGGACCACATTGTGAGGAGAACGAACATCAGCATCCGTAGCAAAAACCCTCAGAATTTCTTCACCGAGAATTTGATCCTCATATATTGTTACTTCATAGTTCAGTTTGTCGAATACCGGACTGGCGAGATTTCTTGTTACGCTAACGGTCAGAATAGCAGTGTCGTAACGGGAAGGTATTCCACCATCGCTGACCTGCAGGCGAAGCTGGTACTGGGATTGTGTATCCAACTGTACGGAATTAGCGAGATAAACGTCGCCGGTCGTCGAGTTAATAGAGAAGTACCTTGGTGCAGAGTCGTCGCCGATAATGAAATATGTCAGAGTGTTGAAAGGGGCCTACAGGAGATAAAGATAAGATCATCAATAGACATTTGCACTAATGACATAAAATTAATATGAGGCGCGTTGTGGGAAAACCGGACTTAATGCATGTTGGTAAAGAATCGTCCAGGATTAGCCTGTGCAGTCCGCACAGGCTAATCCAGGACGGCACTTTCCACCTACAGTGAATTTATGTTTAGAAGAGACTTCCTTGAACAGAAAATACCACAAAAGCGGAAAGTGCTGTCCGAGATTAGCCTGTGCGGACTGCACAGCCTAATCCGGGACAACACTTTACGCACATGCATTAAGTCCAGTTTTCCCACGATGCCCCTCATATAGTATTTTATCAAGTATCATGAACAGTTTCTGTTTTTCATGCTCGATAAATGGAAATTATTCCAACTTTAACAACAGCTTGGGAGGAGTTTGTTAAAGGAAAAAAAATAGAAATGTGGCGCGTCGTGGGAAAACCGGACTTAATGCATGTGCGTTAAGTGTCATCCCAGATTAGCCTGTGCGGACTGCACAGGCTAATCCGGGACGACACTTTCCGCCTAAAGTGGATTTATGGTTAGAAGACACTTCATTGAAACAGAAAATACCATAAAAGCGGAAAGTGCCGTCTCGGATTAGCCTGTGCGGACTGCACAGGCTAATCCGGGACGACACTTTACGCACATGCATTAAGACCAGTTTTCTCACGACGCGCCACAAATGTTTATTTTTCAATAGGAACACAAATTATGATTCATAATAATAATTAATTTACAGTATACAATGTAAAATACAGTCATCATAGGTACATGATGTTGCAAAGTATACTGATTTTGATTAAATTACCATGTTTATTTTCAATTAAAAAATAACACAAATTACATTTGTTAAAAAATCATTAATATCGGGAATAAAGCAAGCAATCAAAGAAATTCACAACAATAAATACATACTTAAAAATAACATATTAAAACATTTACCAAAGTGTCCAAGTCACTGGCTGATGTGTCATATACTAGAGTTCCGATTGCGTCATTCTCTGCCAGTGTTCGTGCGTATGGATCATTGATGAAAAAAGGGGGATTGTCGTTGCCCTGCACAAACACAGTGATGTTGACTTCTGGTCCAAACAGTTGAGGCTTTCCAAGGTCATACACCTGGGCTTTCATCTGGGAACAAGTAGAAAACATAATGTGGATAACGAAGTCATAGTAGAGTTACTGTAAAATAATGAAAGCAACTTCAAAATCAATTTATTTTTATCAATTTCACATTGAACGAAGTTGAAAATGCAGTATTCAAATGCCAGATTAAAAAAAATGTCAATTAAAAAGTCACAGGAGAGTCATAGTAAAATGATGAAAGAAAAAATAGAATCAACAAATTTCATCTCCATCTCATTTTACATTGCCTAAAGTTATAAATGCAGTATTCAAATCACAGATTGCAAAAATTGACTAGGACATGTATAACATAATTATGATGAATATGATGAACATAAGAAGTTCCTAGGTATGACTAGTTCCAATTGACTATCTGAACACAAGGTTCCGTAAAAAGTCACTTACGAAGAAAAAGTTTGCTGTGCAGGGATCGTAGAGCAGAGATCTTCGAAGGGCAAGGTCACCAGTAACTTCGTTGATAAGGAAGCATTCCAGATCTTCAGCATCTCTGGTTAACTTGAAGCGGATCGTGTTGTGTGGTGACTGCAACAGAATTGAGAAATGCCATCGTACTGTCAGACTCCAAAAACAACACCAACCAAAGAATATATGTAGCATATTTGCCTTAACCGATTCGCCTTAAATCCTTGGACAAACAAAAAGGCAGAGCAATGCTTCGAGTGATCTATGTTCGTCTTCTGGTTAATTTGCAGGATGGTGAAAATAAGTTTCCCAATGAATGAGTATAATATACCTAATTATGCAAAATGGTGCAAACAAATTTCTTACCATCCATGGACTAATATATACTCAAAGACTACATAATATATTATGTACATCTAAACATGCATGAGCAAAAATAATCTTGCCAACCAAAGACTATGAGATACATACCTAATTGTGCAAGAGCGGGCCAAAAATAAATAACTAAATAATACATTATGCCTAATTACGGATGGCCGAGAAATGAGATTTCTTCATTTACTAAAATGAGTGACAAATGCCAATACACAGTGAGAGTTCTTACCGCCAAGTCATTATCTCTGCCAGACACTGTCAGTATGGTGTTTCCGAGCGGGAAGGTCTCTCGAATGGTTGCCGTGTACGAATTGTTGAGGAAGAACGGAGACTGGAAGTTCTGCAGCACGCTGACCGTGCACACCTTGGTGGCGTACAAGGCAGGGCGACCTTGGTCACGGGCTTGCACTCTGATCTAGGATGGGAGACATTTTTTGGGTAGCAAATTTATAATACAACACAACTAAAAAAAACAACAGTTTTTGCAGTGTAACAGTTGGTAATTATAAGCTCAAATATGATATGGGAGACAAATAAAACACAGCTAGTTCAGTTTTTGCCGTGTGACAACATGTAATAGCGAGCTCAAATATGATATTGGAAACATTTTGTTGGTAAAAAATTAAAAATGCAAAACACTAGTTTTTGCATTGTGGTAATGAGTGATAATTACCTTACAGACGTAATTTAGTTAGAAAATGTATAACTGCATATATCAGTTACATACTACATAGGCCTCTGCTCCACTGGCTGCCAGGTCCCCTTGGGCGTTGATTCTGCCGTTCACTTCATCAATGGAGAACAAATTGACCGAAACATCGTCACCAATAATGGCATAACGGATCTGCCCGAATGGCGTGTTCTACAAAATTAAACAAAAAAGCTGACACATGGTTGTTAGTTTTGTATTAAACAACACAGTTTACACTGAAAAAAAGATGATAAACATTTAAATGCATACAAATAAAATGTGCCTTTTATGAAAAATTTTCATACAAATCTTCAAGTCTGCTAGCATCTCTGAATAAAAGGCTTACTCTGCCATTCGCCAAATTATACAATGCCTACACATTTCAACATTTGGCTAAATAAATTTATATTTGGCTACAACATTTTCTACATAACCTTGTACACTACAACAAATCGCTAGGATTTCAATGTAGTATTGTAAATGTAATGGATTTGGCTAAAGAATATTTTGGGAAGCCCTGGAATAAAATGACTTTACCTAAAAAATAAACGCTTGACAAGTAATCACAAGTTTAATAAAGGTACATTTGGAGTCCACTTACAAGCTCGGATACAGGATTCCGAGTTAGAGCGAGGGGGGGATACATGTATCGGAACTGTGCAATATCGTAAAAACAGAACAATTGAACAAAAAACCACAGAATAGGTAAATTTATTTGCAATAGATTGATTGAACATTTACATGTTATTGTAACAAAATGCGCATGTTTCAGTTACTGTATGGTTTAAATATCTAATTTTTGGACAATTTCAGAGGGGACGTACGCTGCTTCCACCCCCTCTAAATCCGCCTATGACTTACAACGCTGTCTACATCTGTAGCAGTCACTTGAGTAAGGAAGAATTGTTGGTTGTTGAAAGTGGTGAGCGATACATCACACGAGGTATTGGAGAAAACAGGTGCATATCTGTTGCGAATTATGTTCACGGTAACAAAGGCATTCCGGTCAGCATATTTCGGGGTTGACGGATCAGAATCACGGACTGACACCTCAAGCTGTGGAAATAAGATGAAGAATTTACAAAGGCAAGTTCAATGCAGCAATTTTTTTTTAATTAACATTCAATATGCATGATTTACATAAACATTAAATAATTTCATCTTTGTTGGGCACTAAAGGTTGAGCTATTTAACTTGTTATATAAACACACACATATACATAAATGCATTCTCAGTTGAATTTATGACAAATCCTACCTTAGTGTTTAAAATAAAAAATTCTTTAACCAAACGGGAAGATAATTCTGTCTATTCAAGAGATTGCAACATTTATATATACATACCACTAATGTATTTTCAGAGATGAGAGTCAGAGATCTGCGAATGTAGATATCACCAGAACTGACTCCTAAGCCAATGTACTCGCCAGGCAGGTTGTTGCCAAAAGTATTAACAACACTGAACACTTTGGTGTTATAAGGAGCCTGAAAACATAGGACAACATTTATATGCCTGCATATACAATGTATACAATTATGTTCAATACTGTTGTCAAATTCTACTATGGTCAAGAACCTGAAAGTGCACAACCCTAAAAATGTTATTTAAGGGACAATTACTAAATCAAAATAGACATAACAGAAACAAAATAGTAGGGCCAAAATGTGGGAAACAGATTTTGTGATCTCTAAGCAAAAGCTTAACAAAGCTTAAACTATGTTACATAGCAAGATCACAATATATTAAACTGTCCTACTAATGTCAAGGATACAAGTACAGAACTCTCCTGGTCAGATCAGGACTGGTCAGGGTCAGGTCAGGTCAGGTGAGGGTCAGGTTGAGGTCAGGTCAGGGCCAGGGTTGGGTTAAGGTCAGGTGAGGTCAGGGTTGGGTTAGGCTGGGGTTGGGTCAGGTTTGGTTACGTCAGAGTCAGGTTGAGGTCAGGTCAGGTTGGGGGTCAAGTTATGATCAGATCAGGTCTTGCAGGTCAGGTTAGATAGGGCTGGCTCAGATCAAGTTTAGTCTGGCAATGTTTGGTCAGGTTACCTATAGGTCAATGTACTACTAGGCTGCCACACACACCTGTATATCCTGGTCCTGGGCCTGAAGGGTGAGAATATTGACTCCGAGGTCCTGAATCTCATTCACAGTGACCGTGTAGTTCTGCTGTTGCCAGATTGGCGCATACAGGTTCCTCTCCACATTCACGAGCACAGTTGTCGTAGCCGACAGACGTGGGGTGCCGCCATCTTCAGCCAGTACTCGGACCTGTCGGAAAATTATTTTTCAATGATTATTAAAGTATGACAGGTTAAATGCAGTACTTTCTTTCAAGCCACTATTTTAGATAACCTCAAGTTAATTAAGCTGCCTATCTCGCTTAAATAATTTTACAGACTTTTTACCTATAAAACATGTCATAAAATTCACAGTTGATACTACATGGTTAATATCCTAGTTCTCTAAAGTGATTTACCTCTTGTAACATGCTTACCACATAATATCTGTTTGTGTCTGACACTAAGCTTTGAGAGGTAGCAGAAATGACGCCAGATGATGGATTGATGAAGAATCTTTGTGAAGCAATCTCATCTCCAACAATCGAGTAGGTCACGGTATTGTATGGGGCCTGAAAATACATTAAAAATAACATGAAAATTTACACTTTTCAGATTCTCTCAGTAGCTGTCTAGCCTAAACTACAAAGATTTTTGGTTTATATTTAAAATAATGGCATCCACAAACACATGGCAGCTTGCTACTTATATAGATTAATCAATGCAATATTTAGAAGACATTTAATTACAGGCAGTAAAACCAAGTTAATTAAACAGAATATATCCATTTTTAATAATAATTCTTAAGAAATTACAGAGAAATACAAAAAAATCATACCACAGTGTCTTGATCAGTGGCATTCACATCAAAAACATTGAATCCTTGGGACACAGTAAAAGGAACTGTTACAGAGTATGGCTGATTGATGAAAACTGGAGGGAACAGGTTTCTGATCACGTTGATGGTGACTTGAGCATTCTGGAACGATGTGCGACCACCACCATCCTGCACCTGAACTGTGAACGTGTAGGATCTAGTGTCGGAGACGTCATTATATAGCGGCAGCCTTACGCGGATGTCACCGGTGGCGCTGTTCAGGTCAAAGTATGTGCTGAACTGGTTGTTCTGGTTAAAACTCTGGATTGAGTAGGTGATAGTGTTCCAAGGAACCTAGAAAAAATCAAAAGCAAAAACAATACACTAACCACTTACGATTTTCAAAAATTATTTTCCACATCTTCGAATTTTAAGAATTTTCATGTTACTGAGGTGTTAAAATTTTAAATGGAGTAGGTTATAACATTCAATGTTGACCAGAATCCATAGATTTAACAAATGCAATCTTATCTGCAGTTATTAAATGAGGCGTTAGTGGGAATACCGGGCTTAATGTATGTGCGTAAATTGTCATCCCTGATCAGCCGTGCAGTCAGCGCAGGTTAATCCAGGACGACACTTTCCGCCTAAAGTGGATTTATGTTTAAAAGAGAATTCCTTGAAACAGAAAATATAATAAAAGCGGAAAGTGCCATCCTGGATTAGCCTGTGCGGAAAACATTCTACTACAGTGAAACCTGTCCAAACCGAACCCTTTGAAAACCGAATCCCTGTCAAAACCGAACGGCTGTGTCGGTCCCGATTTTTTTCCTTCTTATTGTATATATCAAAAAACCTTAATAAACTGAACCCTGTTCAACCTTAAAAATACCTGAATAAATCAAACGGTGTATTCTGTCAGGTGTCACTTTGCAATACCGCAGAGGCGTGAACCCGGTAAGTGGTGACACAATTATACACACAGAGCACAATCGGCATGGTGATAACAAGGTAGTTGTGCAGTTAGTGACCAGCTAGTCGGTGCACATGTGAACTTGTGAAAAACAAATTCTTCGGTCGAGTTTTCTGTTGAAATTTGCAGAAAGTGTAAAATTTTAATATGTTTCACAACAACCAAATTAGCAGAGAAAATATCTTGAAGGCGAGATGTCAATCAAAGCAGTCAACAATTGGTGATTTCTTTAAACAGATGTAAATAAATTGTACGTTGAACACAAAAACTCGCTTCATTTAAATTTGAGCGTCGTGTTATGTAAATAAGTTGTACGTTGAATACCTGAACTTGTTTGATTGATAATTTAGATCGTTTTGTAATTCAAATAATAAATATAATAATAAACAATAATAAAAATGTTAATATTAGAACGTTGTCTCAATATACACTCGAATTAACATAAAAAATTGAATGTACATTTTCAAGGAAAATGGTATTTAATAAAAAACATGGGAAAACCGAACACCTCTGAAAACTGAACGATGGGCCCGGTCCCGACGCCATTTGGTTTAGACAGGTTCTACTGTAGTACACATTTTAAAATCTTTTACAAATATATACACCATGAACAAAAATCATACAATTCGATCGCCGTCTGTTGCAGTAACTCTCAAGATCAAGAAGTTGGAGGACTCGGTCTCCAGGATGGTCTGGTTGTAGAACTGAGGATTGAAGATTGGACTGTTCTCGTTTCGGTTGATGTTGATTATCGCCGTAACTGTGGCACTTCTGGCCGGTGACCCGTTGTCATAGGCAACAATGCGGCCAATGTACCGGTCTCTGGTCTCCTCAAGTAGAGACCTGTAATATTCGAAGATGCATGCTTCAACAAAATAACCTGAGCCCTTGGGTAGCTTTACAATTAACGTTTGCGGTGAAAAATATTTATAAATGTACTTTAATACAATGTTTTAAGAGCCTCATGAAGCAATTACATGTAAGTTTCCATATATTCTGAACTTTATATCTACAACAAACAACATAAAAACAAACATTACCGATCTGATATTAATTCAGATTACTGGTTTTAATAGAATTGGAATAAAATCATTGCATGTCATAGTTCTACAAATTGAACAAAGTAAACACTTAAATATACTCAAAGTGCTTAAACGGTACAAATATAAGAATTTTCATTTCCAAAACATACCTAGCAACAGTAAATCTTCCAGTGGTGGTATTGAAGTTGAAGTAGGTACTGGTGGAATCATCGCCAATCAATCGGTAGTTTACTGGGGTTTGCTGTCAAAGATAAAATCACAGGTCATAAAGAAGTGTACAGGAATATCATAGAATAAGTGCACAAGATATCAAAAAGTATATAACTAACCGTACAAAACTATGAAGCATTAAATCATATACAAGCACAATTATGTATGATCGAAATATAAATATCAAAGGCTATTGTACATTTCCATGAATTTTGTTTTAGAGTAATTAATCATACCTATATAACACTTCACCAGGTACACCATACGAAACACAGAGGATAAAAATATGAAGCGATTCAAATTGCTTAATTATGCTTACATAGTCAATGAGTTTTAAGTCAATCTGTCCGAGCTCTACACCTTAACTTACCACATTATCGTTGTCGATAGCCGAAACTGTCAGAACACTGGTTCCTAGAGTCGTAGACTCTGGAATTGTAGTAATGTACGGCGTGTTAAGGAAGAGTGGATCGTTCTCGTTCCTCACAATATTGATGGTAACCTGGGCATTAATTGGAGACCTCCTATTCGGGATGCCGTCGTCTGTACCTGACAGGCTCATGGAGACGGAACTGACTCCAATTCTGGTGAGCGAGGTACGCACCGTGAGCAGACATGTGTAGGGATTCAAGTAGAAAAAGTCAGCCAAGTTTGTAGGCTGAGGGAACACATTTGGTGCCGAAATACCGTCAACGTTACAGCGCACGAAATGCTGGAAAAGATTCGGCTAAAGTAACAAGCAATTTGGTATTTACTAAAATATTATGCAATATGGTAAAACCATTATTATTTGTTGGACACAAATATTCGTGGATTTTCGTGGGTCAGCTTAACCATGAATTCAAATGTACGACGAATGTTTATGTCTGAAGTCTTATATCTGAAATTATAAGTATCTGCACTACAAAATAAATAATTGTATGATGTTTCCTTTTTGAAAGAACAGACAATACTGACAGAATAATTGAAAGGTACAGATTGCTCAATTGTCACGCACGTATCGATATTCGCAGTTTGTCACTTGTTAATTGTCATGTGCTCAACTGGCTTCGTGTCAAACTGCCATTAATAGGACTCACTGTTTTATTACAATTATACAAGACACTATGGGTACCACTATTAATTGGACTGTTTATTGCGATACTGGTATATTGCACCTATGTTTAATTCCGCTAATTGGTATGGTGTCGTTACACTAGGGACCACGTTATTGCGTGATTGAGACGATAAGATACGGACAATGCGGGTAATTGAACCAACGAATATGCCCGATTTTACGAATCCACGAAATTTCATGTCAACGAAATTAAATGAATCCACAGTAATACAATGATTTTAAAAGTTATCTATTTAAAATCTACTATACATATAATAGGTATATATAAAAAGCGACTACTGCAGCATTAAGGAAGTACGTAAACATACCAATTCAAAATTCTCACATAAAAACTGCATGCATGTTGTAAGCAACTTACCAAGCACTAGAATTTGTTGTTAATATTAAGATCTACTAAATATATCAAATTACGCATTATGGTACATTCTCTACATCCGAAACAGTACATTTTTTGAATTAAAAAGAAAACAGGAAAAACCTTGACCAAAAATATAGCTCAAAATAACTTTCAATTCAGCTTAACAAAGTTGAAAATAATTACGGCAACAAATATTTAACATACATTGTCTGCATCCGAGACCGTCAACTGGACCAACTCTAGACCCAGGGTATAGTCTTCTGAGATGGTACGCTGGTACGTCTGGGGGTTGAACACCGGGGCGTTGGGGTTGCGGTTTACGATGACAGTGAGGTTCGTGTAAGCTATCTGACTGGGATACGCTGTGTCGTACGCCAACAAACCAAGCTGAAATATGTGTATTTTAGGAAATTACACAAATGCACATTTTGCAACATCCACATAAATTATGTGAATAATACTTAGGAAATGACGCCAAAATGCACATTTTTGTGGAATACATTATATTATTTTCGTTTTCTGAATAATTCCTAGCAAGATGGTTTTAGGTGGACCCTCTCAAACTATAAATGAACACCGTAATAACTATAATACTGCATTGGTTCATGATAAGAAAAGAACAAGCACATCATCTTAAATGTATGTATATTTTTATACTGAATACATGTACTTGAGATTTAAGGTACTAGTTCATACGATTCAAGTAAAATAGATCTACTGAATACTTAAGATAAACTAGAGCGAGTCAGATGTTACACCCGACGGGGCATAACTGTACAATAAAAGCAATCGATGCCAAAAACTAACGTAACCTTCCTTTTATGCCTACTAACACTTCCCTAAAGTTTCATAAGGATTGCACAAAAACTTTTTAAGTTATTGTCTGCACAAACTAAAGGGGACGCCGCCAGCAAAGTAACCCCTATAAAAAAAATTGTCACCTTTTCAGGTGACACCGACAAAGAAAAGAACATACAATGTAAGTCAAAGTTGAATCGGTGTTTAGAGGATTTCGAAGCAGAACGTCTCCTGTTGTCTCATTTATCCTGAAGTAGAATGCTGCGGAGAAGTACTGCCCCGTCAGTCCGTACCTTATGGATCCCTGGAATGCAGAAAACAGTTTATAAACCACAGAATAACAATTAAATATGGGTTTCAGTTGTAAATCAATGTTTCACTGCCCAAGAAACAGGCAAGACATGTTGAAGCGCTACTGGTGAGCGAGTATATGTCGGACAAAATATGCATTTATTTCGGGACAGTTTTAATTCATGAACAAACTCAACGATGAAAATTTGCGTGTAACATCCTGGGTTGATCACCCGTTTGCATATATAAACAAAATAAGTTTCACTTGTGCACATGCGCAATAATAGAGGCCCTAAAATGGGTACATAAAACAGTCTTTTTCATGTTGACAGTAGTATTTTCCGGACGTTTTTTTTTAACAGTGAAATATATGGAGAAATGCTTTATAATTTTATTTAATCTATATTAGACAACAAATCAATAATCAGATGCGCTATTTATATCAAAATAATACCACTTTATCAAATGATTTAGTAATTACAAGAGAATATCAGTAAGGCGTTGAAACAAATACGGAAGCATTACGTTTTAAAGAGTTTACTAGACGTTACGTATCTATGTAGCTACTACGCACGTCCTTAATGTCGTAGCGGGTTAAATAATGTTCTGCCAGAGTTTGTCTGCTATAATGAGCAGACAGCCAAAACTATCACAAACCCTGTCTGGGCCCCAAATTGGGATTTTATCGCGCATGCGCACGTCATTTGACTTCCCCAGACGACAGTTGCATGCGTGTCAGATTATAAACGTAAACATTTGGGGTTTGACCAAAAAATAAACTCACTTTTTTCGAAGAAATACACAACGTACTTGAAAATATAAGCGTTTATTTGTATTATGATGATAAAATACGAAAAGCGGTTACGAAACTTGAATATTTAAAAACGTCCGGATAAGACAACTGTCCACCAAATACTCGCTAACCAGTATGAATGCAAAACTGTATTAAGCAATGTGTATAGTTCCTGAGTAGCACTTATAAGATGGGAACGTTTTCTTTCATAAAATGCCAAATATAAAGTGCATTCAAGCCAATAAACACTCAATCAATAAATTCTTTGTTCTAAAAGAATCAAAATAGACCAATTCCTGTTACATACATGTTCACAGTTCAGTTCATGTTAACGGTTTAGTGGAAGTACGTACCTCAGGATGGATAAAATAAGACCTGCTCTTAATATCTGATCTATCGACACTAAAGCCCCTTGAGAATGCGTTAATGAACCAATTAAGTGTCATGATGACCCTTAAGAGCGTTAATTAACGAGGATTAATTGATAGTTATTTTAAATTTTTTAAATCTTCCTCTTGCTGACCACACATGACCTGCTTCTGAAGTTAAACTCAATTTCATAATTCCAATGAATTCTAAACATTTATTTAAATTAATGACTGTAATATGTCAAATGTTCCCACAACAAGCCAATCTATGGCTGACAAAAGTAACTCACTGCTATATCACTGTCTGCAGCCCTGGACTGCGTATAAACTGTGGTTCCAACAGCTGTCCCAACATTGATTCCGGTGCTGTAGGGGGCGTTGTTAACGAAAACTGGTGGCTGCGAGCTGCGGATAACATTCACTCGGACAGTGGCCGTACCGGTCTTGGGCGGACTGGACTGGTCAGACGCTAGCACCAGGAACTGGAAATGAAATGAGGAAGATGGCAAATATCAAGAATGTTTGGTACATAGTGAAGGTTAGATATGAACATTTTTTTATTTAAGCACTGCCAGAAGCCATAATAGTCATTGGCTATTATCATTTCTGAATGTACAAGAAAAAATGAGGCGTTTTTTAAAAAGAAATTAGTGGCTTTCAAATTTTCTTTTTTAGCACCAACCGT
The DNA here is from genome assembly GCA_027627225.1 of Congeria kusceri. Taxonomy (NCBI): domain Eukaryota; kingdom Metazoa; phylum Mollusca; class Bivalvia; order Myida; family Dreissenidae; genus Congeria; species Congeria kusceri. The sequence goes on from CM051031.1 coordinate 39,938,122, forward strand.
GAACATACATTCAAGATGACTATGGCAAATTCGATTATTAAATTGTATTTAATGCTATGCCATTACAACATGCACTCTGGTAATATACACATAACAAAAACTTCTCGAAACAACAGGGTTGTTTTCAAGGAGGGTTCAATAAACAGACAAGTATATGCTGAATGCAAATAAATGTACTGAACTTGATAATAGAATAACGCACTTGTTGCTATGTAGTGTGCAGACATTAATATACTGACAGATCACGATATGATCGGGATTAACATAGGGTGTAGTTACGATAACACTATTAAACTCTAAACTCTAAATAGTCTATAGTTATAGCCCACCTGGTAGCGGTTGATACCGGTGTCGATGAGGACTTTACGCAGAGAGATCTGACCGGAGCTGGGGCCCAAGTAGAACACATCAAATGTCGTTCCTGTCACCCCCGAGTCGGCCATTTGGAAGCTCAGAACATCCTGGATTTAGAAGGATATATAGAACTGGTTGTAAGTAAATACAGTATACATGCATCTTTACATAACATGTAAGTCCTAGCTGGTCATTTCATAGCCTCTAGGTCAGAACATTATACAGACTTTGAATGACGAATCTATGAAACTGGTTAAAAAATAAACAAAGATAATAAACATAAAAAGGTTATAGATCTAATTATTCAAATATTGCAAACATTACTTTCACTTTCTGCATTAAGCTAAAACAACTTTATAACTAGGATTTCAAATCAGTCCTACATAATAAATTCATCAGAAGTTACTAAAGGGTGTGATAAATATAAAACACATTATGGCAAAAGCAGACATTAGTAATAATGTTTTAAGAGTAGCAGACGTTTCATTTTCTTTTAAGTCATTTGCTTTAAACTCATGGATGTGATAGATATAAAAGGACTTACAAAGACATCGTTGTCACTGGCTGTCAGTTGTACAATACTATTCCCGATTGCCAAAGCCTCTGGGACTGTGACCTCATACAGCTGGCGGTCAAAGAACGGGGAATTCAAGTTCCTCAAGACCGTGATTACCACGGTTGCAGTAGCCGACTGGACACCAGAGCTGAAGGCCTTCGTGGCACGAACTATCAACTGTTACGAAAATAAAGATACCTGCTAATGCCACGATGGGACTTGAAGTGACCAAACAACAAAAATATCCTTTGCAGTAAAAACAGTAATTCACACAAATTACCGAGTGACACAGAGTGACAAATCCCAATTTCTTTTGTGTGCATGGTTTGGTAAATAACATTTTCCTACTTTGCTCTTAAAAAAACTATTTATATTTTATTTTAACAAATAAAGCAAGTAAATACTGATTAAATTATATCATAAAAGCAATATAGTCATTTGCTTCAAGTATTTTATTAACTAGAATGGAGATGTAGACTGACCGTGTGTGACGTTTTCTTGTTTCTGTCCAGACGCAGATCAGATCGTACGAAAATCGTTCCAACTGTGGCCGAGATGTTGAAGTAGTCTGGTCCATCACTGAGTCCTACGAGCTCGTATGTGATATCAGGCTGTAATTCAACAGCAGAACATGTTGTATTGCTTAATTTACAAGTTTAGGTAACTAAGTACCTATATGATGCTTTTCCACAAACTAATGTAGGAATTAAAGTTGGTATAATCCATTACAAACATGCATACCTGAGGCTGTGCCGACACGGTGATGACCGACTGACCGACTTGCCGATTTTCTTGGATGGTTTCCTGGTAGTTAGTCGTGAAGAAGCTGAGAGTCTCGGTAACTCTGATCACGCTCACTTCAACGTAAGTTGCGTCGGCGAGGGTAGGGAAGCCTCCGTCGTACGCTCTCACTTGAATCTGAGTTACGATCAGATTTGTCAATTTTGAGTAAATCGCAGCTAGGTATGCATACCAGTTAAAAACTAGACAGAGGGGAACATTATAACAGTTATTAAAGGCAAAACTAGACCGAGGGGAACATTATAACAGTTATTAAAGGCAAAACTAGACCGAGGGGAACATTATAACAGTTATTAAAGGCAAAACTAGACAGAGGGGAACATTATAACAGTTATTAAAGGCAAAACTAGACAGAGGGGAACATTATAACAGTTATTAAAGGCAAAACTAGACCGAGGGGAACATTATAACAGTTATTAAAGGCAAAACTAGACACAGGGGAACATTATAACAGTTATTAAAGGCAAAACTAGACCGAGGGGAACATTATAACAGTTATTAAAGGCAAAACTAGACCGAGGGGAACATTATAACAGTTATTAAAGGCAAAACTAGACCGAGGGGAACATTATAACAGTTATTAAAGGCAAAACTAGACAGAGGGGAACATTATAAGTTATTAAAGGCAAAACTAGACAGAGGGGAACATTATAACAGTTATTAAAGGCAAAACTAGACAGAGGGGAACATTATAACAGTTATTAAAGGCAAAACTAGACAGAGGGGAACATTATAACAGTTATTAAAGGCAAAACTAGACAGAGGGGAACATTATAACAGTTATTAAAGGCAAAACGGATTTTCTTGTCTGCATGTACATTGAACAATGTAATTGTGAACCATCAATACCACATGACAAACTGTGCCCAATATGGTATGAATGTGTGTATTTATTTTGCATACAGGTCCAGAAAATAGGAACTCAAACCTCAACATTTGTAACTCACCCTGTAGAAACTTGTAACTGTATTAAGCACTGAATTGAGCAGCGAGATTCGGCCGTCCACTGGATTGATGTAGAAGTAGTTTGGTGCATCATTATCGCCAACTATCTCATAACGAATAACGTTCTCAGGTGCCTAAAAACAAATGTTTATACGTACAATTTCAACAAGTTAGAATCTTGAAATTATGTGTTCAAATTTTCATTTGCCTTAATACACAGGCCTTTTAAATATTGATAATGGTTGCATTTATGTGTTCTAATTTGCACTTGCCTAAAACAAAACAATCAATGTTGTTGAGGGTATTTCTACTGCTCACACAGATGGAGTATCATTTGCATTTGTTTTGTTTTTTGGACTGCAAATTGTAGGACTTGAAACAAACTAAAACATCATGATTCATTCCGAGTATGTTAAGTTTGAGCAATGTATGCCTTGAAACATTAATCATAATTTCTGCCATAATTTCCCACAAACAGAACCTTAGGCCCAAAAAATTAAATTCTGTTTTTCGGGCAACAGTCTCAAAAAAGTTAGGTATAGTTGGGATTGAGTTTTTTTCTAACTTTTTTTTTTTAAAGACACATTTCTGTAAAAAAACATTGAAAATTATATGAATTCTGACAAATATGGATTTAACGGAAAACAATCGCTAAAAACTTTACGGTCGGGGGATTTTCGCTAGGTAGGGTCGGATTGCACAGAAATAAATTTTTTTGCCTTACCGTTGCATCATTATCGGTGGCATTCAGGTCTGCAATAAAACTTCCGGGGTACGTATTGGCCGAAATGCTGACTTGAATGTTAAACTGGTTGGTGAACACGGGCGGGAAGATGTTTCGATTGACGGTGATCACTAAAACTGTGCTGGCCGTCAAACTGGCAAAACCGAATCCAACAGAACTCCCACCGTCCCGGGCATACAATCGCAGCTGTTATGACAATGGGATATAGGGATATCTCATTCACACAAGTTATTCAGCACAATAAACCATGTAAATAAACACATATGTCCATTTATTTTATTTGGATTCTACAAAAAGAACTTAAAAAGCAAGTTTAGTTTAAGAAAATTTTTCTTATTCTACACTATTAGCACGCTGTCAGTCAATTATACATTATTTAAAAAAAATGTATTTACTGGTAATTAACATGTATACGGATATAGATGATCACATTTTCACAGACATTTAGGTCAATTTAAAAGGGCAGTTACAGAAATGTAAAACAACTTGCCTTTTCCAGTTTACCTTAGCAGTATTATCTAATCCCAAAGAGTGAGGATTAGTAAAATGCAGGTCTTATAAATAAATGTAAGAATTCATTCAGATCTACATATAATTGGTTGATAAAACAGCTACATGTAAAAGTAATTCAGAAAATAAAGGGCTTACCTGATAGCTGCTCTTGGTATCGGCCGCTAGGTCATTGACGTTTTTCACACGAACATTGTACACGTATGTCGACACTTTTTCCAAGTAGAAGTACGTAGGTGCAATGTCATCTCCGATGGTCGTTACGTCAACCACATTGAATGGCGACTATGAAAATTATGCATAACACACAATGTACATGTAGACTTAAAAAGTAATACCAAAAGGGAAATATTGCCAATTAATACAGGTAGACTCATAGAAAATCCAATGTTAAATAAAACTATGGTTCCGTGACGTATAACAGGGAAGCTGTAGTTCATTAAAAAGGTGCGGACATGCAGTTGTATTTATAGATACGATAACATAAGAATAATCTTAGATATGTAAAGACTTCAATTTTTTTAGGATTTAGATAATTTACAAATTATTAATTCAGTAATTGTTCACTTTTTGTAGGTTTATTGGTTTTAAATGTTACTCCATTAATAATTTTATAAACGCTAAAAGCTGTATATAATGCCCGAATGTTAACATTGCATGAATGATGAGTGTTTATAGTTTATAACATTAGCTTTACCTGTGAATCATGTTGTATGCTTTTATCTTTAACTCCATGTTGACGCCCAATGTGTTATTTAATGCCCTACAGCTAACGTTGCATGAATGAAGGAGTGCATATAACATTAGCATCACTTACCTGCGTATCAGCATCAGACACAGTGAAGCGGTAAATAGAGGCATCTGTGTTGATGTTCCTGTTGATTTGCACCTGGTACGGGGCTTGAATGAAAACTGGTGGGAACTGGTTCCGGTACACGCTGATGACCGCAGTTGCTGTGTTGGTGCCCGCACGGGACAGAGATCCAAGGTCACGAACGGTGATGGTCAACTGGTGACGAGCAAATAGAACAGCACAGTTTTACAAAAATACAGCAAGCAGGTTAGTTTAAACATATTCTTATTCACAAAATTCACATGATATATCTTAACAAGTAGATAATGATTTGATTGGGCTAAAAGTTACGTTAACTTATTAAAGCCCTCTCCATACGGCACGTTCAGCTACAGTGAAAGTTATTATTGGACGGTGTTGCCTTCTGGATCTGTTTTTATGGAATCCAGGATTCAGCATATCAGTCCATGCTTTTTCGTGAAACTTCAAATGATTAAATAGATCTACGTATTTTTTACCAAAGATACAATAGCTTCATTTAATATTTGACAGCTGTTGCAGTTAAGACTGGTTATAATCTTACTGTTTATGGAAAAATTGATACAACGTTCAGTGTGTTTTTGAAAAAAAAAAGGTTATATTCAATATTTTAAATCATAACAGAAATAGATAACATATTTCATGCCAATAAAATAATGTATCAAAACACATTTAGAACACATTTATTTATTAACAATTAAAAAAAACTTATTTACTCAAACTGAAACTATTCTAGCAGAGAAGAAATACCAATAAGACACAATAACTTACCACATAATAAAATAAATACTCTCAAGATGCAAAAACTCACCACATAGTTGGTATTGTTGGTATCCTGGTAGACAGGCTTGATGAGGGAGATGATGCCAGTGGACGGGGAGACTTGGAAGTACTCGAGAGCTCGTGCGTTACCAGCCAGCATGTACTCCCGTACATTGTGAGGGGCCTGTAAAAAGGGGCCAATGTACAATACGGAGAGAATCGCACCAGGAATATTTTTCAACAATGAAAAGAAACTGCTGCACAAACAAAGAAGTATTCAAAGAATGATTTATCAGAGAATTAAAATTAATGCCTTAATGCCTAGAAAATAAAAAACACTTACAATAAGCATGATTTGTTACTACATAAATACAATCAGTAAAGCCTCAGTCACACATTCCCAACTTCAAATACTACTTTGGCATCCATAATCAGGAATGTGTGACTGAGGCTTAACTGTTCCATAAACCAAATTTTTTAAATATTAAAGCATTGTATCAGAGATTTTCATTGTTTTAATTATAAAAACAATAATAATAATAATCATTAAATACAAAATATTATTAGAACATTCTACAGTATTAACTTTACACCCGATCAAAGATAACATAATAAATGAAAGCTTAAGAAAAGTATGATTTACAAATAAAAATGACAGAAGGCCACTACTTACCGAAGTGTCCTGATCGTCTGCCGAGACCCTGAGGATTTCCACACCAAGTGCCTGCGACTCTGGTATTAGCTGACTGTACTGGGTCTGTGGGAAAGTCGGGGAGAACCTGTTACGGGTTATGTTCAGGTAGACAATGGTGACGTCTGTCTCGGCGGGGAAACCTCCATCGGCAGCCTGGACTCGAACCTGATACATGTAGATGAAAAAGATTAGTATTATAATACCCGGTATCATTTGTACAGCAAATTATATAATTTTAACAAGTAAAAAGAAAGAAATGCTGTTTTCTGCTAAAGTCGGTTTTAAAATTTTAAAACAGCTGAAATTCAATAAAATTTTACTTCAATTTACTTCAATTATTTATAAACTTTTGAAAGTCTAAGAACTTGCTTTCACTTGAGATCAAGTTTTCACTAATTATGAGTTGTTTTGTTTTTCTGTCATCACTGGTTACGAATGTTTGCCATTCTCACCATACATCCATACAATCTAGAATACACTATGAATTCACACGAAGAAGCTGATACCCTGTACTGTGAGGAGCCATCAAGGTTGATGTTGGAGTTGCTCTGATAGGAGATCATGCCTGTGGAAGGGTTGATGGTGAACAAACTGGGGGCTAAATCATCACCAATGATGCTGTAGGTCACCCTGTTGAATGGGGCCTGGTAGAAATATGGGAATTCAGAAATGATGTATAACAACATACATGTAGCAAACACATACCCAACAATTTGTTTCTGACCAAGTTAAATTTAATATAAAAACATGTACTTGGAATTTGTCCTGAATTCTCACTTCCAGTATTTCAGTTATCTTTCAGATATTTCATTATTAAGAATTAAATTATGGCAAAATACTTCCCTTGAAAAATATCTGTAATAGAATTAAGCCTACTTTAATGAAACATAATTTGTTCCCTGAACATTAATAATAAGCCCAGACAGACTGATCAAATAGAGAGTTGAAAACCTGAAGGTACAAACTGTCATTAAAATCAATAGCAGTTGGTTCCTTATGGCTTTTAACCCTTGACATGTATTTAGCAATAAGATTTCATAAACACTTTAGAGGGGGGAAACTACTACCCCCATATGGTCAAAAGTTTGTCTAAAGCCCTTCATTTTCATACACATACAATAAAAGTAAGCACTTTCTGAATACCAAACAATTATTCGCCATTTAATAGTAAGAAATCGGCTGGAAGGATGAAAAATCACATTACTGCCTGAAATGAATCAAACATTGTGATCATCAGCAAATTTTTTTTCTCCAAATGTGAACATAAGAGAATCTTACACTGAGATCAGCATCTGTGGCCGTTACTTGGATAATGTTTGCACCAGAGAAGAAGCCCGTAGTTATGTCGGCGCTGTACACCTCATTGATAAACACGGGGGGCACGGTGTTACGAATCACATTGATGGTCACCGGAATGGTGTTGCTGGTCAACTGCGGACTTCCAAGGTCATTGGCTCGCACATTGAACTGTAGATGGGAGACAATATTTATAATATACAGTAACCAATAACTGACTATACTCTATGGGATTTATAACCACGCCTATTTAGATGTAGGTCTAACTCTGAACTATGAAATGAAACCATCACTTAACAATGAAGCTAAATGCAATAGAAGCTTTTATGTAAAACTTCCAACTTACCCTGTATATTTCATCCAAGTCACTGTAAAGGTTCTGTCGTACGTAAATAACACCTGTGATTGAATCGACACTAAAGCGGGAAATGGTTTCCGCGATGAAGTATCGAACAACATTATTGGGAGACTGAAACATAGAAAAACTATTTTTACAAAATAATGTACACAACAACATGCTAAAGCATAAGCATATCATAATCTTCATTTCCAAAAGTTGTTAATCTTCCTTGAAAAATAAATTACATTAAAAAAAAGGATAATTTTCATGGTAACAACCGACTAATCAATAGCATGCTGAATAATGCTGCATGTTCCTTAATGTTGTCGGTGATCAAAAGTAACAAATACAGGTATAAAGACAATTACTGATTAAATGTCAATGCAATATTACCCAGGACATTATATTGTGCACATTCTTATTTTTTACCTCCATCAAGGGGTTTCAATTTTTCCGACATATTAGTTTGTCTTTCTATTACATGTAGTTAACAACTTTTCAAAAATGCTGAACTGATTAGAATAGAATTATCTGGGAGGGTTGACAATGGTCCAATGAGAAATTGATCAGATTTTGTTGGTGATTCCTATCACTGTCTAGATCTGGGAACTTTTTAAAAGCTTATCATTGCTAGACAGGGCAAAAACCCATCAGTTGCACAACACATAAGGGGAATGAGCTGCCTTGGTGACGGTCAGGCTCTTCAAGGTGCTTTCTAGTTTATATACTGTAAAATGGATTTTGAGTTGGTGTGATTTTCACGTACTTCTCAGTACAAACAAAGCGCAAATTTAGGACCCGCCTAAATTTCTTATCACATGATTATAAAAAAATATATAAATGAAAATGAAAAAAGCACAAATTTAAGTCTACGCGTTATCAGCTGTTATTTTTTTAAGAATGAATGAAACTATGACATCGCAAAATAAAATGATTTTACAGTTGTTTTGTTTTTAATCTAACCAAAATGAAAACAAGACTTACGACAATGTCAGCGTCAGAAGCCTGAACTGTGAGGACACTTGACCCAGGAGGTGTAGTTTCCAGGAATGTCGTCTGATATGAGTTCTGGGAAAACACTGGAGCATTCAGGTTACGCCGGATTGTAATAAACACCGTTTCTGTGTCCGACAAGCGAGGGCTGCCATTGTCCTGGGCACGAATCGTGAGCTGAAACAAATTTTAGTCGTAATTATAAGTATAGCATTCTTTAAATTATTAATAGTAAAAGGTTTACTATATAGTCTTAACTGCATCATACTTCACATTTTAAAAGTAGTCTATATTGTTTAAAAGACTGAAATATAGAATGTTTTGTTAATAATTATATAATTGTGCAAATTGCGAATGACACTTGAGCAGCCTAATACCATGTATAAAAATTTTTTTTTTTTACTTACTCGGTAAGTCACAGTAGTTTCTTGAGCAACCGATTGCGATAGTCTGACTTCACCCGAAGAGGCATCAATCCTGAAGAATATAGTCGCATCACCATCACCAATCAAATCATAGCTGACAACATTGTAGGGAGCTACATCAGCATCTGTTGCAGTTGCTGTGAAAATCAGGGCTCCGGAATTTGTGGTGAAGTCTATTTCTCTGTTGTAGGGCGTGTTAATGAATATCGGCACATTGGTGTTCCTGATGACATTTATTTCAACATTCGCTACGTTAATTGCCGAACGTGCAGGTACGCCATTGTCGGTGATGGAAATAGTGAAAGTATATCTACGAGTGTCCGAGTTATCATTCAATAGTGATTGTCTAAGGGAAATGGCTCCAGTCCCAGAATTGAGAGTGAAATACTGCGCCGCAAGCGAGTTCTGATTGCTCATTATGTAAGTGATGACATTGTGGGGAGATCTGGTATCCTCATCTCGTGCCAAAATCTGCAGAATATTTGTACCAAGCTGCTGAGTCTCGTCGATAGTGACGTTGTAGAACAACTGAGTGAATTCCGGATTAAACAAGTTCCTTTGAACATTGATGGCAACCAGAGTGCTGGTGCTTCTAGCCGGGGTACCTCCATCCCTGGCTTCCAGACGCAGTTGGTAGAAAGTGGCTGTGTCCTGAGTTAAGGCATTCTTGACAGTGATATTACCGGATGCAGGGTCAAAGTTGAAGTAATCCAAGCCTGTGTCATCTCCGATGAGTCGCATTGTAACGTTGCCAAATGGCGAGACTGTGTCAGCATCAGTAGCCGACACTCTGAGAACTAAGCTTCCGATTGCTCTGGACTGTTCAATAGAAACACTGTACGGATCGTTAATAAAGTCAGGAGAGAACTGGTTCCGGACAACTGTAATGAACACTGTAGCATCCTGGGCAGCTGACCTTGAGGGCGTTCCAAGGTCATAAGCACCCACAGTGAGGGTGTACTGTGAGGGACTGTTGACATCAGTAGCAACATTACGGGCGACGTAAATCTTGCAGGTGTCTGTGTCAATGAAGAAGTACTGACTTGAAGTTGAACTTCGCAGCAGGCATTTTACAGTGTTGTAAGGAGCAACAGTGTCAGCATCGTTTACTGTCAATTTAACTATCTCCGACCCAATAATACTATTATCAGCAACCTGTGCTTGGTACGATGTTGGCTGGAAGAATGGAGCATTCCTGTTCCTGTCCACATTGATCGCCACAATAGTGCTGTTGCTACGGCGAGGAATGCCATTGTCGTATGCTGTGATTCTCAAGTTATAAACGGTATCAGGATTGTTTGCAAGGATTTGAATAATCGTAATAACACCAGTGTTGCTGTTGACAGTGAAGAAAGCTGGAGCATTGCTGTCACCAGAGACTTCATAAGTGACTCTTTCAAATGTGTTGATTACATCATCATCAACAGCCGTGACTCGGAAAATACTCTGAGCAGTATTTGTGTTTTCAACGATATCCAGGCGATATGGAGTGTTCAAGAATCGTGGAGTGAACTGGTTCCTGTCAATGTTGATGGTAAGCGTAGCAGTGTTGACGTTATTCCTTCCTGGTTGGTCGGACAGAACAACGTTCAACTGAAGAAGGAACATTATTAGATGAAATGAACTAAGCAAGAAAAATTGTTTATAACGATGAAAGTAATGTATTTATTATCCACTCACAAAAATAGTTAAAATTGTCAGTGTTGTTAAACATGTTCTGTTATAGTAAAATCTCAAAATAATTCTAAAATGCAATCAACTTATCGTTAGAATCGTAAGACTGTTTTTTTTAACTCTTTGTATATAAAAAGATATTAATGGTTAATGGTGGTATCTCATCAATTTCTAAGATTTTAGCACAATATTTAAAGAAATTTATTCACAAGTTTTCTACTTACGATGTACTGGGACTGCGTCTGATCAGCGTACAGGGCCGACCTAATTTTGACCTCTCCTGTCATCTCGCCAACAGTAAAGTACAACAGACTGGGGTTAGTTCCAACCAAGGTGTACTTTAAGGTGTTGTATGGTGCCACCTGCATTTGTTGAATAACAACATATACAATGAAGGTAAACATTTCAAAAACAATAACTAAACACATTATATGCATTACTTATTTTTTAACTTTTTATTGAAATTTATTAAAACATACATTGAATATTATTATTAAGAGTGCAAAGATATGTTGTTTTTCTTTAATATTGCTTACAGAAACATTTTCCAGAATGGATTTTCTTTCAAAAATGAGGGCAGAGATAGAGTTGTTGATTACTGTTTGCTCAATAATGTACCCATCTTAAGGCAAATTTAGGCTAAAAGCATTTTAATGATCCAAACAAAGATATTGGACATATGAGTCGGCCCATGAGATTTTTGGCCCAAATGCGGTATCTGGGTAAACATGAGTTATTGGCAGTTTTGAATACACTGATGTGTAGAAACTGGAAATGGCTTCCTTTTTTCTCAGTCATGTGTTTTGAGTAAGAATGAGCAGTGTAAGTAACACCATCATAACAACTAATTTTCACATTTCACGCAGATTTTAATGTTTGTCATGCATACTTTACATAACCTAGCACGATGAGGACAAGCAATTAATATAATATATATTTATTGGACTGCCTTTTCCAAATAACACATCCTGAATGTAAAAATAACAATAATAAAGAGATGGTTTCTATGGCAACCAAACAAGAAGTCATAGCAAACATTACAATTTTTATACAAATAACCCAATAAATAATAATTTTCAATGACAGTTTTCAAGATTTGAACAATTATTTGAAATATCTGAATCATAATCCTAGCTGTATCATTAAAATCATGTGCCTCAACTACGACGTCAATTTGCCCAAAACGAGGCAGGCCGCAATTGGGATAAAAATCTCATGGTTTGCCACATATTTCAACTATTTCAATATACACAACTTTCCAACAAATCTGGCTAGCATCCTGACCGAAATCCATAGGATTCCCCTGATGTCAATATCAAATTTAAAGGGGCGTGTCGTGTGAAAACCAAACCTAATAATGCAAGTGCGTGAAGTGTCATCATGGATCAACCTGATCCAGGATGGCGCTTCCGCCTACAGTGGATTTACGTTTAGAATAGAAAAGATTTATTTGAAACAGAAAATACCATAAAAGTGGAAAGTGTCATCCCGGATCAGCTTGAGACTGCACAGTCTCAGATTTGATACAGCAAACAATTGCCTTACCACATCATTGCCTTACCACATCATTGTCCCGCGCCTGGAACTGGTAGACAATATTGTTGAAGCCAACTGTCTCAAGGACTTTAGTGGTAGCCGCGTAGTTTGTATTACTGTTTGGCTCGAGCCAGATGGGCGTGTTCTCGTTTCTTGATAGGGTCAGCACGACCACTTCGTACTGTGAGCAGACTGGAGTACCGCTGTCTGAAGCTCGAACTCGAATCTAAATAAGTACATCAGGCATTTCAACAACAACAAACAATCAAACAGATGACTAATATCACAATCTCTTCAATAATGTATAATGACAGTTTCATATCTCAGAATTTAGTGTGGTTTTCACATGCTTACAAGGAAGAATTCACATCCCTCTCTGTTCCCTCTGATTATAAAATAAACAAGCATTCATAAAATTAACACGTGGTCATAGAATACTAAAACTCAGATAGCTGGATGTGTCGCCTGACTGGGCATAACTGAAGTACAATAAGAGTAACTATGCCGTACAATAAGAGTAATCATGCCGTACAATAAGAGTAATCATGCCGTACAATAAGAGTAACCATGCCGTACAATAAGAGTAATCATGCCGTACAATAAGAGTAACCATGCCGTACAATAAGAGTAACTATGCCGTACAATAAGAGTAATCATGCCTTACAATAAGAGTAATCATGCCGTACAATAAGAGTAATCATGCCGTACAATAAGAGTAACTATGCCGTACATTAAGAGTAACTATGCCGTACATTAAGAGTAACTATGCCGTACAATAAGAGCAACTATGCCGTACAATAAGAGTAACCATGCCGTACAATAAGAGTAATTATGCCGTACAAGAAGAGTAACTATGCCGTACAATAAGAGTAATCATGCCGTACAATAAGAGTAATCATGCCGTACAATAAGAGTAACTATGCCGTACAATAAGAGTAATGATGCCGTACAATAAGAGTAATCATGCCGTACAATAAGAGTAATCATGCCGTACAATAAGAGTAATTATGCCGTACAATAAGAGTAATCATGCCGTACAATAAGAGTAATCATGCTGTACAATAAGAGTAACTATGCCGTACAATAAGAGTAACTATGCCGTACAATAAGAGTAATTATGCCATACAATAAGAGTAATTATGCCATACAACAAGAGTAATTATGCCGTACAATAAGAGTAATCATGCCAAACAAAAACACTTAACCTTCCTTTTATGCATACTTACACTTCCCTAAAGTTTCCTAATGATTGCAGAAAAACTTTTCAGTAATTGTCTGCACAAATTTTCTGAATTTTTGTTTGTAAAAAAAATGGCCACAACTAAAGTACAATAAGAGCAATTATGCCCAAAACTAATTAAAATGACATTACAGAAAAGCAGCAAATATCATTTGTCAAAAATGGGACAAGTAAGTAAGGCAATACCAGTAAAATATTTTGCCAGCCCTGATTAAAAAATAATACATAAAATCCTACCGTGTATGAAGCCTCAGATCGGGCGAAGACGCTGGCGGAAGTTCGAATGACCCCAGTCTGGTCAATTGTGAACAAATTGACGGCCTCATTGTCACCGACGATGGCGTAGCTCACTGTGCCAAATTGGTTCTGTAACACAGAATACAAGACAACAGTTATCAAATATGTAATTAATTCAAAGCTCTACACCTAAGACCTATCTAGGCTTAATTTTGCTTTGTTTTTCAGGTGATTATGAAAGAAAGGAATTCTGAAGAACAACATTAATTAAAGAAGGCAATTTATTTAAACTATAGTGTTTATGTTTTCCACTCCCAGTAGAAGATTTGAAGTAAGATTTAATTAACAAAAGCTTATTGCATAAAATGTTTGCAATACGAAGTAGATGCTATTTGTAATAATTCAAAACATATGTTAAATTTAGAAAAGTTCAGCTTGCAATGGCAGTTGCATGCATTAGGAGTCGGTGTGTTTGTTTGCAAAGTTACGTAACAATTAAATATTGATTTTTAATTCTCCAAATATATATTTACTTACAGCATCAGCATTTTTGTTATAGCAGTTACATTAGGAGCCATTCAAGTTTTTGAGCATAATTAAAACTGAAAATTATATTCAATAAATACTTTTATTCAACAAATAATGGTATACGGTACTTAGAGAATAAACTTTTTTTTAAAGCAGTCATGAATGAAGCCATTAAAATCTTTGCAAATAGTTAAATAATTATTAAATAAATACTGGTTTAACTTCTCCAAAGATGGGTATATCAGAACTTACAGTATCAGCATCTGTAGCATTAACTCGGAACACGCTGGTTCCTGTGGAAATGCTCTGGGAAATGCTGGCCCCGTATGGCGTGTTTCGGAAGATCGGGCAGTTGTCGTTGCGGACTACGTTGATTGTTACCGTGGCAACCGTACTGCTTGCAAGCCTTGGAGTGCCGTAATCAGTGGCAAAAACACTCATCTATGTATAACACATATGTACATGTAATATGTTTACTGCATAATATAATGACACTTATTGTTACTTATAAAATTTTCCATAATAAGATTAGTACATTGCATACAAATATTATGGCTTTTGCAAAGTGTAAAGATTCTAAATTGCAGTGCATAATTTTATTTAAAAATACAACATAATTTTATAATTATACAAAATACATAATTTTATATAAAAAATACTTATAATGTAAATAAAAAATGCATAATTATTAAACAAAACAACAACTCATGAGTAACAAAAATAATGAAAAAAAAAAGCAAACTGATTTCATGATTTATCACTTCTAACTAATGTCACAGCCTATATAATGTTCAGCATGATGCCCTCAAGATGCCCTTAAAATTCTTACAGTGTATTGTTTATTGTTGAAGGAGACATCGTTTTGCAGAGCCTGTTTGACCGAGATGCTGCCCGTGGAAGGGTTCAAGTAGAAATACTCCAGAGCCCTCGGAGTCCCACTGGCCGAGTACTCGACGTTGTTGACATTTCCCTGTAGAAATGTCAGAGACCCACAGGAATGTATGACTTGATTTGAATCGCTTAAATTTTATAAGAACAACACAAAAGCAAAAAATGTGTTTGCTTTTAAACACTTTTTAAAGACTAGCAGTACAACAAGTCAACATTGAAATTTATTTCATTAAAAAATATAACCCGATTGGTAACGTACAAAAAAAATGCACAAGAAACACCTGTATGTATAATCTGAATCACTTAAGATTGCTAAGAACCAAAGCGAAGACGATTAGTTTTTTGAAAATAAAGCAAAATATTATTGTTTGAAGACTAGCAAAATAACAAGTATCGGAATGTATTAAATTTCTCTGCTAAAACAACAAATGTAACTGAAAATATTACTTGAACTTGAATTCAAAACTTATAAGAACCTTTTTGTTTATTTTAAAATGATATTAAATTTTTTTTTTTTTTAATTACATGTTAAGGTCTCAACTTGTATGCATGTTTTTAAAGACTAGCAATATAACAACTATAGGAATTAATTATAAAAATATTGTTCTTAACACGTATTTTCAGTTATTTTGGTAAAGCACACCAAAATGTTACAATTCATTTAGCTTAGATACACAACATGATAATGGAAACTTTCTTTAAATTATTTTTTATAGTTGTTTGTAAAAATACTTTGCTATAATGCCGCATACTCACAAAAAGGCTATCTGGATCAGTAGCGGTGACTGAAATGATGTTGAAGCCCAACGCTTGGGTTTCGAAAATGGTGACCTCGTAATTTTGTTGGTTGAACGTAGGAGGTTCTGTGTTACGATTCACAGTGATCGTGACGGTTTCAGTGTCATACAATCGTGGACTGCCATTGTCATAGGCTTGTACTATCAACTGCAATTAAAACAGAAGATATGTTATTCATTAATATTACATATCGTTACTATAAATAGTAACAAACTGACGTCACGAGCGGGCCGATTTTCTATATCTGAAAAGAATCAGATCGCGCGACGTCAACGTCAATTTGTTACTATTTATAGTAACGATATGTAAT
This sequence comes from Congeria kusceri, assembly GCA_027627225.1. Classification (NCBI taxonomy): domain Eukaryota; kingdom Metazoa; phylum Mollusca; class Bivalvia; order Myida; family Dreissenidae; genus Congeria; species Congeria kusceri. Next base: position 39,954,589 of record CM051031.1, read on the forward strand.
ATAAACGATAACATAAGGCAGAGCCGGGCCGGACGTCTATAATCGGCCCTAGCCGAATAACGGCCCTCGGGCCAAAGGCCCTCGGGCCGTTATAGCGGCAGCGGGCCGATATATAGACGTCCGGCCCGGCCCTGCCGTATGTTATTGTCTAATTGTTACTACTGCACTACGGACTGTAATAAAAAGAAAATACATAACAAAAAAATAAATATTTGTACATTAGAATAAAATAATAATAAAATATAATAAATAATTTTCACATTATCGTTGTTTATCAGCTAATAAACACAGATTTGTCATTCTGATGCTAACGCCCTTGTGGTTCAATTCATACACATCAAAACTCCAAATCGTAGTTTATTAGCCGATAAACAAAACTTATTTCTTAATTAACCATGATGAACAAAACTGTAGTCATATATATATAAAGCAACACATAACAGCAAATTTCTTATTTCAAATTAATTAACTGAAATATTGCTTGATCCAGCCGCTACCTATTAATAAAAGAACAGTCATGATAATCTAAGATGATCAAAGTATAGTCTAGCCATTACACATTTTGTAAAACATAAATACTGTGTAAGTGGTCGTGGTATCTTGAGCCACACTCTGGGAAAGGGAGATAACTCCAGTTACTGCATCAATCGTGAAGTAGTTGAGGGCAGTGTTCATCCCCACCAGCTGGAAACGGACGATTCCGAACACCTAAAAAAATCAAATCATTGTTACCGATATGCATGTATACCAAACCTGCCCAAGCTTGGACCCACCCCATAATAGATTTTCCACTTTTTTTTCACTCACAGCTTTTAGCCCCTTCACAAGTATTGTCAGATTATTATTATTATTTTCAATTCAATGGTTTAGCAAACACATCACAGGCACATTTATAAATATCACCTTGTCTACTTTATATGTAAACGACATGTAGTTTAACAGTGATTGAAGAACAATAATTTGGTAAATCCACTTAAAAACAGGATTCACATTATTTTGGTAAAAATGTAATTGTACGGATTACAAATGACTGTTATTCATGTTTATAACACTTACATAAATAACAGTCATTGGTAAGTAATCCATTTTAACAATATGATTCACATATGTCAGTGGAGATGTCTACAGTGTACAATCAGTCTTCACCATAATTTTTTGGAAGGACTTGCCCGTTCGGACATAAGCCATGCAATTCCAACTTGCCCGAATCCACCTGAACATGTCCAAAATTGGGAAATAATCCTACACTTTACTTAAACCTTTTAAATGATAGTGATAAGATTGTTGATGTAATTCAGTCATATAGAATGACAATCTGGTGATTTTGATATATTTTGAAATAAAAATTCTGATCATTGTCATATTATTTGTCAATGAATCTTTCAATTTCATAATTTTTCATCCTTGTACTTGCCCTTTCAGGCAGGCAGGTCAATATTTTAACTTGCCCAAATAGATATTTACTTGTCCAGGGCTTCTACTTGCCCTTTCAGGCAGGCAGGTCAATATTTTAACTTGCCCGAAAAGACATTTACTTGTCCAGGGCTTCTACTTGCCCTTTCAGGCAGGCAGGTCAATATTTTAACTTGCCCGAATAGATATTTACTTGTCCAGGGCTTCTACTTGCCCTTTCAGGCAGGCAGGTCAATATTTTAACTTGCCAAAATAGATATTTACTTGTCCAGGGCTTCTACTTGCCCTTTCAGGCAGGCAGCTCAATATTTTAACTTGCCCGAATAGATATGAGGCGCGTCGTGGGAAAACCAGTCTTAATGCATGTGCGTAAAGTGTTGTCCCGGATTAGCCTGTGCAGTCCGCACAGGCTAATCCGGGATGACACTTTCCGCTTTTATGGTATTTTCTGTTTCAATGAAGTGTCTTCCAACCATAAATCCACTTTAGGCGGAAAGTGTCGTCCCGGATTAGCCTGTGCGGACTGCACAGGCTAATCCGGGATGACACTTTATGCACATGCAGTAAGTCCGATTTTCCCACGACGTGCCACATATTTACTTGTCCAGGGCTTCGGGCAAGTGGGTTATTTCGAAGACTGTAGAAATTACCGATGATTGTTATTCCTGTTATTCATATTCATGTTAGATCACTTACACTATTGGGTCCATTAAAGTCACCGTCAGAGGCAGTGACAGCGTAAATACTCTGGCCTGTCGCTTGATTTTTGCTGATGGTTCTGGCGTAAGGAGTGTTGAAGAACACCGGAGGGTTGTTGTTTCTAAGAACGGTCACCGTAACCGTGGCAACATCGGTAGCAGTCAGGACAGGAGTACCTCCGTCATAAGCTTCCACCGTGAGCTGTGAGAGACAGACAGATCAACACAATCAGCATTGTCATGGCAACAAGACTAGAACTACAAGATTTTAAAGGAACTATGTCAACGAAAAATTGGCTTCCGACTGCACTATAAATTATATTATTTGATGGAAATGCGCTTTACTAAGACATTTGCATTAAATAAATAACAACTAATACGATACACAATAAGATATTTGCTACAAACAAATTAGCAAAAAAGTCTGAAAAAATTAAAACCCGTAGCGGGAATCAAACTCACGACTCAGGAGCAATACGAAAAAATGACAGCTGACAGCGCTTTAGCCAACTGCGTTATCATGCTTGGTAAGGAGTCGTGTGAAAAAATGCTCACAATTCTGACGTCAAAATGTAAACAGGAAAAGGGCCAAACAAACAAAACCCTTATTATAAATTGATTTTTATCTCAGAATGCGGACACTCTTTTCCCATTATATATAACCTGTTTTAACCGTTATTATATGCCAGTATTAATATCTAAATTTCAGGATTTTTTTTAGAGATTACCACCTTGAGGCCCTTTTCGATGACATAGTCCCTTTGAAGGCACACACAAGGTGCTGCAAGTTGTGAACACCATTAGGATTTCAATTAAGATTTTTTATTCACATAAAATAAAACATTAAGATAAAAAAAACAATTTTAAATTTTCTTAACATTAATGGCATTTGACAACTTGTAATACCACTGTATTGTTTACATTTCAAAAAAAGACAACTGTCAAGTCTATTCATAAAACCACAGTGGTAATTTTCACAAGTTTTATGCCTTTCATGAACAAGTGTAACAATAATATAAATACCCCTAAACTAAACAATGTTAAGTCATTTTGAGGGCCGTCTATGAAACATTTTGTACAGTATATGAAGTTTGAAATATTATAATGCATTCAACAATTTACAAACTAAAATCACTTGGTAAGTTTCAGACCACTTAATAAGTACATTTGCTTAGTAAAACCATGTTGCTTTGATTATAACTACTTATGTTTTCTCAATTTGTTGTACCAATGTCTTTATTCAATTCTTTTTACAAGTATATGTTTATTAGACACCCCTCGAAATTGAACCACTACACTGACCACAATGACAGTATTTCTCCATGTAAAAATCACCAAAAAGTAACAGTGAATATTCAGATTAAGACCGCGCATCACCACGATGAATAGCAAATTAACAAAACAAATGTTTATAAACAGTTTACTTGGACGATCAGTGTTTTTATTTTAAATGGTATCCACTAACCAAATAGTTTCCTTACCCAAGGTATAATTAATGCATAAATACACAAAAATAAATTGTACCATGCATTTAAATGACTCGTTTATTCGACATTAGACCATTTCCACCTTTAATGCGGCTTAAATCTATGATCTGAATTGATCAGACGTACAGTTGAAACAAGTGTTCTGCCAACTTTTATTCTCTTCTCCATATATTCAACCCAACAACACATGTTAATTAAGGCCATCTGCGTAATAATACATAATATAAGTTTTTATAATTATGTAGTTGCTTCTATAATATGTAATTAAAAATTCATGTTGTTCAACTGATGCAAGAAAATATACTATTCTGGATAATTTTAATAACAGGTGTACCATATAATGTTAAAGTCAGATATGTTTACAAAATATGACAATTATGACCACGAAAGGTCTTAGTGGTGTTATGGATATGGTGATCTGGAGTGAGTTTGATTCCCATGAGCGTTTGAAGGGTCTTTAAGAGCCCAAGTGCTGGTTCTTCCCAGGAAACAGACTCAAAAAAGTCTCAATAAGCCTCAAGCTTTCGACACAAATCAAGCTAAACTAAATACGTTGAATATGACAACTAATGCAACACAGAAACAGTGGAATAGAAATTCGCATTACCGTGTATTGGCTTGGTTCAGCAACCTCATTGACCAGAGACTGTCGCAGACTGATTTCGCCTGAGGTAGCGGAATTCATCTGGAAGTAGGCCATTGCGTCGACAGCACCAGACACTGTGTTGTAGGTTGCAGTTTTCAGTCTGTAGTACACAGTGTTGTGCGGGGGCTGAAAGAAATCAAGCAAGAGATGTTAAAACAATAGATGGATCCGAGTTTTGCCACGAATAGTTGAAACTCCTCCCCAGCTATTGTTAAAGAATTAAATTCCATTCATCTAAAATCACAAACATTACCATGTGCTCATTTGAATACCATAAACACTATGCACATGCTCAAAAGTATGAAATAGTTTAACCGTTAAACACGTGATATTGGATAATATTGCAGATTAATTTAAATATGATTGACATTTGTGGAAGCGTCTATTATTTTGTACAATCTAATTTCATTACGTCTACACATTTGTTTCATTCTGCTTTGTATGCAGTAGAAAGTAAAAACCAATAACTTGTGCTACCTTATCTATTGACTGAACAGTCAATAAATAACACTACTAAATAATGTTCATGTTAAATGACAACTCTTTAGAAATATATGATCAAACAAGATTCTGTTTGATAAAAACACATGCCACAGTTGGTGCTGGACAGCCCATTTCTAAGTCCAAATTAGGTCAAGGTCAAAGTGAGATTGGGAGATATGGGTGGATTGGGAACGGTCATAAGTAACAAATGTGTTAATATCCAAGTGTTGTTGCAAGCAGTGTTGGAGCTAGACGAAATGGTAAAATCTAGTTAACCAAGAAACAGCCCATTTGAATTATTTTAAGTGCAAATTAGGTCAAGGTCAAAGTGAGGTTGGGTGATATGGATGGATAGGGAATGGTCATAAGCAACAACTGTGTAAGTATCCAAGTGTTGTAGTAAGCGGTGTTGGTGCTAGACGAAACAGTAAAATCTACTTAACCTTTTCTCGGACGAAAAGACTGAAGGAAGGACGGACAGGACAATCACTATATGCCTCCTGCATCAAGATGCTTGGGGCATAAAAATACACTACAAAACCTGATAAAGGTTGTTGCTTTTTTTTCAGAGGCTGGGGATGAGGCCCAGGCTATGGCAAAATGGAACAAAATAACAAGGTGTGAAGCTTGGGAAACATGCATGATTAAAAATATTTGCTAGGGAATGCAGCCTACATGTATATTTGGGCCCTGCTATATATGGTAAAAACAGATGAGATATCAATAAATGCACGCATACCTGATTGTCCCCATCAACAGCAGACACGACTGTGAACGGAACGCCAAGAGCCTGGGTCTCTTGCACAGCAATGGCATAGTTCCGTTGTTGCCAGACTGGGGGGTTGAAGTTACGACGAATGTCCACGATCACAACAGCAGTGGCGCTTCGGGACGGTGTGCCGTTATCGGTAGCAACAACTCTCACCTACAGAAAAACACTTGCATTTCTAACTGCTGACATAATGCAATACTAACATCAGTTTTCCAAATCCCTCATTACTTTAAACAATAAAACACTGTTAATATTTAAAAATATGATACAAAAAAGATCAAAATGGCAAACTGATAGGGCAAATTGAAGGCATTTGTCTAAAGGACTGGGAGTAAAACAGCATTCCCTACATCTTCCTTGAAAGACTGTTATCTTGCTATTATCTCTGATTATTTTTTGGAAAAACCTATGTAGCATCTGTCATAAGGAATAATGCAAAATTTTCATAGTATCATTTTATGGTGTTAAGCAAACCTTGTAATATATCTGTCATATGGAATTAATCAAAACTTTCATAGTATCTGTTTTATAGAATTAAAGCGAAACTTGCAATATTATCCGTCATATGTAATTAAGCATACCTTGCATAATACAGTATCTGTTGTTAGGAATTGAGCAACGGTTAGGTAATATCTGTTTTAAAAAATTGAGCAACACTTCCATAGAATCTGTTCTAAGGAATTACGCAAATTTACATAGTTTCTGTGAGGAATAAAGCAAAACTTGCTTTCTTATTTGTTTAAGGGAATTAAGCAAAACTTACGTAGTATCTATCCTGGTTACCACTTGTTAGGCTAGACTGGACTCGCACAATAGCTTGGTTGTTACCGAAGTTCAGAGATACGCTGAAGTATGTCGGAGCAGTGTCATCGCCAACGACTTGGAATGACAGCTGATTGAACTGTGTCTGAAAAAAATGTTGCCAAATTTGACTTACTACTTAGCAGAATTGTGAACATGTTCCTCAGCGGAGCCAGTTGTGCTTGAGAATGGTTTAAAACCCTATGGTTTGGACACAACAAAAATCAGTAAATCTGCTATGAAATAAATAGAGAAGTATGCAATATGCAATTTCTATAACCCTAAGCAAATTTGCACAGCAGCACAAATCGAAGTTCAAGCTGACTCAAATTACCCAAGAAATGTAGAAATCATTATAGCAGAGATGGTATTTATAAAAGACTCTTAGTCTTAGCAAATACTTAAAATTCTGATATTTTATAATTGGATTTTTGTTACAAGGAATGTCCTTGTTTGATGACTGATACAGAAATTGCAATATAATTCCAACTGTATTAGAGGGGTGTCGTACGAAAACTGGGCTGAATGCATGTGCGAGACGACACTTTCTGCCTACACTGGATTTATGTTTAGAAGAGACCTCCTTGAAACAGAAAATACCATAAAAGTGTCGTCCTAGACTAGCCTGTGTGGACTGCACAGGCTGATCCGGGTTGACACTTAACCCACATGCATTAAGCCCGGTTTGCCCATTGAAACGCATCATTAATATTTAGTATTTGTCCTGCAACGCTTCCAAGCAGAGTGTTTCAAATAAAAGTCTGAATTTTTACTTATTGTCAACTTAAAAAATGAAGATAATAATCTTGATCAATTGGGGCCCAGAAATCAAGAAATAATGTAAGAACTGTAACCCATGCAAAACAGTATTGAAGTTCTACTTCTTGCAAGTCCAAAGTTGACTCAAATGACCCAAATGACCTACATCTTGATCCTGAGCCGAGACGGTCATCACAGACGAACCAACGGATGCAGTCTCGAGAATGGTCGTGTAGTAGGTCGAGTTGAAGAACAATGGAGCGAATGCATTCCTGTTCACAAATATTGTCACCGTTGCCTGCTGAGTGGCAGACTTTGGTTGCGGCAGACCGTTGTCTCTCAGGGAGACTTGGAACTGGAAAAGAATGTAAAAAATGTTGAAAACAACTTAGGCGGGGCTTCCATTTGCATTAAAGAAGCAATACATATTTAATGCTTATTGTTAGAGACGTTTGACTGAACAGATTCGGGCCGGTATTAACCAACCAATTCTTAGACTTAAAGACTTAAAAGTAAAGAATATTCTTGAAACAGTTTTGTTCTAAAAAGGATGTTAATTTGAATTTTTCTTGATATTCACATACGCAACAGTTGTACCTTGCATATTTGGGAACGCACATGTATTAATTATTTAGTCTAAGTGAGGCGTGACGTGGGAAAACCAGGCTTAATGCATATGCGTAAAGTGTTGTCCCAGATTAGCCTGTGCAGTCCGCACAGGCTAATCCGGGATGGCACTTTCCGCTTTTATGGTTTATTCTGTTTGAAGGAAGTCTCTTCTAACCAAAAATCCACTTCAGGCAGAAAGTGCTGTCCTGGATCAGCCTGTGCGGACTGCACAGGCTGATCCGGGACTACACTTTATGCATATGCATTAAGCCCGGTTTTCCCAACTTGAAAGACGTAATTCCAGGTAAAGAACTTTGTAACAATATCATAAGATTGATAAATATGATTTTGATCATGATTTTAAAACTACACTTACGTAAAAATATACACCTAGAACCTTTTCTGTACTTGCAACTAAAAACAAGCAACTAAAGTGGGCATGCCCAGTATAACAAATTCCAATCAACAGATTTAAACTACTCATTCAACTTACAGTGAAATTTCCAGACGTTCCAATCAAGGTGTTGGTAAGCTGCAATACTCCGCCGCTCGTGAACGAGAAATAGTTGACAGCATTGTTGCTGAAAATTGTGTAGGTCAGGGTATTGAAAGGGGCCTGGGTGTCCCCGTCGGTGGCTTGAACCCGAAGAATCGACGTGTACAGAGGGTAATTCTCGTTGATCGTAGTCGTGTAGGTGGTCTGGACCCATGTTGGAGTATTCAAATTGCGATTTACAGTTATTTGTGCTGTTGCGGTCAAGGAAAGACCACCAGTGTCTGTCGCAATGATTCGGACCTATAGCGAAGAGAATGGATTATAAGGTTTTATTACATTTGAGCCGCATCGTGGGAAAACCGGACTTAATGCATGTGCGTAAAGTGTCGTCCCGGATCAGCCTGTGCAGTCCGCACAGGCTAATCCGGGATGGCGCTTTCCACCTACAGTGGATTTATGTTTAGAAGAGACTTCCTTGAAACAGAAAATATCATTCAAGTGGAAAGTGCCGTCCTGGATTAGCCCGTGCGGACTGCACAGGCTGATCGGGGACGACACTTTACGCACATGCATTAAGATCGGTTTTCCCACGACGCGCCTCATAAGTTTTTTTGACATTTATTTTTTGTCATATTCTTTAAGGTTAAGTCCAGCTTACATCACCTGATGAAAAATTGCATTTTCCTAGAATACTACCGGTACACATTTTGTAACGAGACATCTGAAAACAAGACAATCCTATTAATTTATAAAACTAGTAGTTTAAAAGATTGAACCGGCTAGCTCAGTTGGTATAGTGCTGGACTGTCATTCCAGGGATTGTGAGTTCGAACCCCAGCCCGGCCACATAACTTGTGTGGATTGGTCATGAAATTATTTATGCAGCTAATTTCATACAGTGATTCTCCCCCTGCCTTTGATTCAAGTAGGGCAGTTGTCAGTTACTGGCATAAGTATGTGCACTTAGTGCTGGTAAACTGCTTAGATTTGATAAGCTTGCCCAGGATAAGTGTGAGTAGGTTAACTGACCGCTGCGATATGATTGAAATACTGTTAAAAACAGCAAAAAATCCAAACAAACAAACAAAACAAACAAAAGATTAAATGTACTGAGTCTGAGAGAGTAAAGGTGTATTCTGATGCAAGTTACTAGTACAAAGTCAATTTATTTATGTACATGTATTGTGTCACACAAATGTTCATCCTTCAAGAACTTACAATGTAGGAGAGGGCATCATCGCGTGTTAGCTCCTGTCGCACACTTAGCAGTCCACTGGTCGCATCCACACTGAAGAAATAGGCCCCGATGTCCGAAAATGACAGAGAGTAACGGACTGGCTCAGTCTGGAAAATAAAAGTCTGGTGTTCATGTCAGAAACAGCACGTGGGACATATAGCTTATTTTCAAAGGATTTAAACATGTATCCCATAGTTGCAATAAAAATGTTATAATGGTATTGGAATGATAGCAGATTAAATTTGTTCAATGTTTTTTGTTTCTTTTTTTAAATTGATGTTCGTCATATACACTAGTGCCAAGTCATTGGTTTATACTGTAATACTGAAGGTAAATAAACTGATAGTCATTGTCATATCCTTTAGACATGCTATTTTACTAAAATGTTCTTCAAAACATCAAAGGATTTACACAAAAAAATGTGTTTGTAAGTGAGGAAAAATGGACATTTGCATCAGCATAACTAGTTATATTTATGAAATCAAAAATAAGCTCCACAAAGAGGTATTTACAAGTAAAATCTTCAAAGTCACTGTAATATCTCTTAAAAAGTAAAATGTGGGTTGCACAAAAGGAATACTTCCAGCAAATTTCAGCAAATCTATCCAAGCGACTTACATTAGAATCTGGGTCAGTAGCGGTCACAGTGAGAACACTGCTGAACACTCCAAGTGTCTCGTCCACTGTCTGGAAATAATTGCCGCTCTGAGAGAAAATCGGAGGCCCCTGATTTCGGACGATGTTTACGGTCAACGTTTCAAAGTCGGTCCTTGGGTTGGCGTCGTTGTCACGGGCTTGAATAGTAAGCTGGAACACACAAACTTGTGATGCAATGCGGCGAAAACATAGTGATTGCTTTGTAACTTGTTATTCAGTGTTTTTAACAATATTTATGTTAATGTATCATTGGAAACAAATTGTATATAATGTCAACACTATAATATTTCACTACTTGAATATTAAATTTGGCATTAAAAAGGAGGAAATCAGCTAAAAAGAGGAATAATCCCTCCCCTGGAAACACATTTGTACCTGGTACTGATTTGGTCGGTTCTGATCATCAAGCAGGGAACCAACAAGGTAAATAAAACCATTCTCTGGATGGATACTGAACAGACTGGTTCCCGAACTTGGTGTTATGCTGGTAATGCGGTAGGTTATACCAAGGCTCTGTAAAAACAAACCAACATGGTATTAAAATACAAGGCTATATATTACAAATCTATGTTAATTTGAAAATACTGATACTTAATTAGAAACAACTCATTGCAAGATTTAATAATTACCAATACTGGTAATACACTTATCTACCAGTTATTTCATTGCATTTTTTTGCTTTAGAAAGTTTGGGTACGAAAAATATTTGATACAACAAATCATATATACACTTTCAAGAAAGTTCGTTAAAAACTTGCCAATTGATTGGTCAGATGTGTACACGACAGATGTGTACACTCACACTTTTAAAACAGCACTTTGGTCGGTAGCATACCCTTACACTTTAAAAGCTTAAACTCACATCTTAAGAAGGTACATTCAAAACTCACCAGCTGATTGGTAGGATTGTCCTGGTCAGTGGCGGTCACCTGGATCAGGGTCGAGCCGAGAGGTCTCGTTTCCACGACGTTGGTGCTGACAGAGGGCAAACTCAGAACGGGCGAAAATTCGTTAACATTCTGTAAAGGTAAGTGTCTTTTTTAATGGACAACACTTCCACAACAAGTTCTAAAAATCATATTCTGTAGTTTATGCATTCGAAGGATCTTTCTCATAAGACACCAAAAACTGGTTCTTCCCAGGAAATGAAATCGAAAGTGTCTATTTAAGCCAATTAATTTCGACATTATCAAGCATAAATAAATGTTTAAACTAAGTGTAATGTATCTATGACATAACAAGACAGTTGCGTACCAGAACAGTAATGAAGATGGTGGCGGAGGCGCCGGCGATGTTGCTGTTCTGGCTATCCTGAGTGCTGAGGAAAAGGTTATAGGTCTGTCTCGTCTCATAATCAAGGTTCTGGTTCACGACAATGTTCGCCACTCCGTTGAAGTTTTGTACTCTGAAATCGTTGCTGTTTGTGCCAGATAAGACGTACTGGACGTTTGGTACGCTGTCTTTGTCCAGAGCCTGAACAAATAAAATTGCTTCCATGTATGGTTTACAGAATTGGACTTTTTTTTTCTCACATTTTTAGTTTTTTTGTTTATTTTTTTTTCTTTTTCTTTTCTTAAATAATTCTATACTGTGGTTTTCTTTTGGCTAGTATAACAAAGCTATGATACTAAATTTGTCCAAACAATCCATAATTTTAAAATTTAAAATTGTAGATGTAATCATTATACAAAATAAAGACAAACATGGAATAAATAGTAATCAAGCAGAAAACATTTGCACTTCAACTACATTATAGACAAACATGGAATAAATAGTAATCAAGCAGAAAACATTTGCACTTCTCCAACTACATTATAGACCTAGTTTTATTAAAATAATTTAAACTCCTACTCCTATTTTATTTCAGGCCAAAACAATAAAATGAAAACCCAGTGCGTTGTCTTTCAAGCAAACCAAAAATACCAGAGTATGGAACATTCAGGTTTTTTTTGTAGTTTGCAATCCTTTATTTAACAATCTGTACAAAACTTATTTCGAAGTGTAACTCACAGTCAGTGAAGCAACAAGAGTTCCGATGGATGTAGACTCAGCTATCATCGCAGTGACGGATGTTTCAACAAAAAGCGGCACGTTATCTTGGACGTCGATCACTCTGATGGTAACAGTGGCGGTACCCGTGCGGGTATCGGGGGCTGAGTCCAACGCCTCGACGATGAACACGTACTGGCTCTGAGTATCGTAGTCTAAAGAGCCGATGACAGAAATCTGGCCGCTTTGTGAGTTGATGGTGAAGCGGTTATTAACTGTGTTTGATAGCCTGTAGGTTATCAGGGAATTCACAGTACCCGTCTGGTCATTGTCTATGGCCTGCACACGTAAACAAATGCAACGATAAAAAAATTAAATTATATATGGAAAAAAGCAATTATTCTCAAAGACAAAAATATCACTTTAAAGCAATTGGTTTTGTTTGTTCTGTTTGTTTTTGTTGCTTTTGTTTTTGTTGTTGTTTTGGTGTGGGAGGGATGTTAACAAATATTTCTTATGAATTGTAAGATTTTTAAAACAAAAACAGCCTGTTTTTTTTTTTTCACAAACGTTTCTTATTCACAGTCAAACGTTGTAAAAGAATTCACGATCAAACCAATTTCCTGGCCCTTACCGAAACAGTGCCTGCCACTGGTGAATTCTCATTCTCAGTCACACTAAACAGATAGGGAGAGTTGGTAAAGAACGGGTTGTTGTCGTTGATATCCGAGATGGTAATGCTCAGTGTCATTGTCGCAGACTGAGAACTGGGGTCCGCAGCTCTGACCAGGTACAAGTACGTGGAACGCGACTCGCGGTCAAGGACTTTAACTCCTGCCATAGTGCTAGGTGTGCCAGCAAGCCTTACTCTTACTTCTCCACTGAAAGGGTTTTCAAAGATTCGCTGAATTTTATAATTTCAGAAAAAAATGTTAAATTTAGCAGAAAAACAATTGCTCAGAAGGCTTGCCAGCAAGTCTTACTTATATTCTCCACATAAGGTTAAACAATTGCTTTTTATTTTAGTTTCAGTCAACTGCTATACATAAAGTCAAAAATCTTAATACTGTAACATGACAACTTTCTTTGACAAAACAACTTACCATACCTATTTTGGATATCATTCTTTAAAATTACATATTCCAACTCATTTAATACACTGTTACTATTAAATACTACAATGTTCATAAATATAAATTAATATTGTAAAAAAAAATAATATTATTCACTAATAATATTTCTATGCCACAGTGCATTAAGCCTAACCTGGTGGTGATAATAAAGTCTGGGATTTGTTGCAAATTGCTGATCTCTGTCATCGAATACGACACTAAATCCTTGTCGCTGTCTGAGGATTCGCCCTGGTACACGGACGCGCCAGACAACGAGCCTTCGCTCACCACGATGTTCACCGTTGCTGCTGGGAAAGAGGGTGCGGACTGCCCAACAATGTCTGTCACTGTGACAATCACAGCTGTTCTGGAGTTCCTGAAAATTGCAAACGGGATTCAAATGAAATACTGACAGTTTAAAAATAATTACACACTGGGAAAATTTAAAGAATGCCCTTAGCTATCATTCAATAAGCTTCGATCTAGAAACAAAAGCAAAAACATTTTCATTTGTATCTATCATAGTTTAAAAGCTGATGTTTGTTAAAACCTTTTGAATTTTTTTTTTTCTGTTAAAAAAAAGAGTGAAATATCAACAACAACAAAATATTTAAGAGAAAAAACAGGAATAACCAACTGAAGTGACAGTTTCATTTACATTTCTAACAAAAGCATTATGAGTATAGCGAGTAAAATTATATTCATACCTCTCGCCATCAGACGCTTGGACTGTCAATGTATAAACCTTGGGGCCTGTGAACGTGCCATCAGCCCTAACAAGACCGGACAACGGATTGATCGTGAACAAATTTGTGGCATTTTCACTCATGGCTACAATAGAATATGTAATCTGACGGAACTGGGAACTGCTGTCCACATCGGTAGCCGAGACAGTGACAAGGTCGCGAGGCTGGTTGAACTGTGTAAAAGTGTACGTCCCTTCTGGAAAGGTGGCCTGATACGCCTGGGTAGGGAACAGCGGCGTGTTGTCATTGACGTCAATTATGCTTATTGTCAGAGTCAATGTGGAACTTCGCTGTGGGCTGCTGGATATATCACGGATAACAACCTGCAGATTAAACAATATATATACTAATGTAATTCCTGTGCATTTGTGTATTTATTCAACTGAAAACTGTTTCTTATTTACGAAAGGCATTTTATAATGTCTATGTTCAGAAATGCTTGGTACCAACGGAATATACACAAATGTACATGCCGATTTAATCCAAAGGCATCACCAGCTTTTGCATACGATTAAAAGTTACCAAAACATTATTTTACAGAAAGCATTTTTTGCATTTGATCGGATAAGATGTCTTCTCCAAAGTTTTAGTTTTATTAACATATTTCTGGACTGCTGCTTTAAATTATTTCCCAGTTTCTATTTTTGCAATACAGACTGAGCCTATGAGCTGGAATACATTTAGTTGTGATTAAAGGTACACACTATATAAGGATGATGATGAGGAATTTGTTACCGATATTATGAAGGTGATGAACCATATCAGTACAAAAAAATGTACAGAACTGATAATGAATTGATTAATTTTTCACGTTGCCAGATAATTCAGCAGGCTATAGAATATCATAATAATACCACTGGGAACTTACCTCTAGATTCAAGGGGTTAACAGCAGCAGTCTCGAAATCGAGCCCAGAGTTAGCGAGTTGGATGAAGCCATCTGAGGTTACACTAAACAGGCTGGGTTGATTTGTTGAAATCAGGTAGTTGTTGAGATTCAAGGTTTCGCTGCTAAACTGAAAATACAGTGAGAAGAAAGGCTCACAAACAGGCAAAGTACAAACTTACTTTTCAGATTCCTTCAGTGATATATTTTCTTAACTTTCGTCAACCTAGAGGTACCCTAAATAGTTAAGACAAAGATTTAAAGACTCAATAAATATAAAACACTTTCCGACAAATATTTTGTGGGCCTACTGAATAACAACCTGTAATCATAATTACACGCTAATCTTTGGACAAATTAAAATAAAACTATACAAATGACTGTTCATGGTAGGCTTACATAGTCTTGGTCGCTGATACGCAGTTGTAGGAAATTTCCGCTGAATGACTGAGACCTAATGAAGTCGCCCACTCGTGCGTTCTCAGATATGGAGCCAGAAGTAGTTCCTGAGACGCTGGACAGTGTGGGAGCAAACTGGTTGGCGGTGGTGACAAACAGGTCGATGTACGCATACGACTGATAGTTTGGAACAGTAGTTTCCCGTGCCTGTGAAATAAGTTACAAGTGTTAAAACTGAACCATTGATGAGCATGCATATTCAGCCAGAAAAATCTGACACTTTTTAATTAATCAATCTTTTTTGTTAGTGGATTACATTTCTCAACCACTATGTCGAAAATAATGATTAGTCAATGCACTTTTAAGAAAAAATAAAATGCACATCTGTGTTATAAATGCGTTATGTTTTAAAATATTATCCAACTATTGTTTATCCTGCAACTTGATTTGTTCTCGACATGTTATGAAAAAGCTATGCTTAAATTTAACATCCAAGTATTTTTATGCTGATTGGCTTCCCAAAATATCGATGAACAATACACTGAGGTTAATTTTTGCCAAACTGTGTTTTGCAAGAATTAAAACTGATTTTCATGACTACAAAAATCATGGTTTGAATGATTGGTTTATACATATAAATATGTAAACAACTTGCTAAACTCTATTACAGAGTCCCTTACCACAACAGTAATGGTGATATAGCCATTGGTAGAAGCCAGATTATTTCTGTTGATAGTCCCAATTTGGCTAACAACGGCTGTGTAAACAGTGCCCTGCTGGCCATCAAAGAATGTTGTTGATGCTCCGACAGAGAATGATCCCTCATAGCCAGAAGGATTTGCTGTCAGAGAAGATGGGACGAATTAAATTCCGTTTCAAAGTTACAAAGTCATAAAATAGCATAATAAATATATTACAAAAAGCAAATAGAGTTTACAGTAGTATAATTGTGTATACAAAGTCAAAATAACTTTGTGTTTTAATGAAAAACAACTCTCATGTATTGTATATGAATGTTTAAAAAGCGACCTTACTTTGTCAAGTTTGTTTACATATTGCAGTATGAATGTTTAGCATTTTACAGAAATTTTCAAGACAAAAATACAAGAAGAGCACACAACGGGTGCTGGACGCTAGACTTTCTGATAGCACGCTAGGCTTTTGTACATAGAATAAGTTTATCACTGTCACGAAGTATTTTGAAGTTCAAGTCAATACCTCTTATAGATATATGAGTAATTTGACCTAAAGGAAAAACATTCTAAGTTGAAAAAGGGCAATCACTCCACCAAAATCCTTACCAAAATCCTTGATATAGTTACAACCTCTTGTCTACGGAATAAGCTCATCACTGTGATCAAGAACTTTGAGTTCCAAGTCAATACATCATAGATATTGTGAAATTTTACCTAAAGCAAAATTATTTCTAAATTGGAAAAAAAGGGCAATTACTCAAACAAAATCCTTGAAAGAGTTACCTCCTCTTGTCTGCAGAATGGTGTTGGCACCATAAACAATTACCTTGAGTTTCAATTTAATGTCTTTCATAGGTATTGAGAAATTTTATATTTACCAAAAAATTGTCACAATAGCTAGACTTTTTCTTTGAAAAGTCAAGCTAAAAAAAAAAGGGGGGGACAAATGACATACTTCTGAAAATGGAGAACTCAATGGGAGCATTGAGTGTGTCCTTATCTCTAGCTCTGATGTTGTAGGGGTTCATGATCAGGTTTCCATTCTGCAATGTAATAGGACACTTGATTAAATCAGAACAAAGTAGAATCTAGCCTGTTTACATTGTAAAAAAACATTTTCTTTCAATCACACAAAATATTTTAATCTGCAAGAAATAAATGATGAGATTTAGATCGTTTATAACAGAAGCCAGACATGGAATGGTATGTTGATGACACCAGCAAAAATACCGAGACGACTGCTACTTTTTTCCCCCCTATATACTGGTACCTACAAATAGTTTTCGTTATCTAAATTCTTGTAACTTAAACATCACGCACCTGGGATCCAGAGACTATCGTGGCGCTATAGCGAGCACCAATGCAGAGGCCTCGTGAGTCGACTTGGCAGTTGTTAGAAATGAACGCTGCCGAGTTGTCGTTTCCGTCAGCCAACGAGATGTTCAACAGTGCTGACCTGAAGCGTGGAGTGGCACCATTGTCCTGCAACAGGGACAAGTTCACAATGAAATGTCAGGTGACCAGATGAGGCGCATACACGTGTAATTTGCGCTCGGAAATACATCAGATACAGTATAAAAATTAAATCAGCTATACATTTATGCACCAAATTTAATTTTGTGCGCACATATTGAAATCCAAAAGACCCATAAATGGTATCTGACTGATGAAGGCGTCAACATGTAGAAATTCCTTATCTACAACATATGAGGGGTGTCGGGGGAAAACGGGGCTTAATTAATGTGCGTTAAGTGTCATCCCAGATTAGCCTGTGCAGTCCACACATGCTAATCCAGGACGGCACTTTCCGCTTTAATGGTATTTTCTGTTTCAAAGAAGTCTCTTCTAAAAATAAACATAAACTGTAGGCAGAAAGTGTCATCCCGGAATAGCTTGTGCAGACTGCACAGCCTAATCAGGGACGACACTTGAGGCATGTGCACTAAGCCAGATTTTCCTACGACACGACTCATATGTATTATTGAAATGCCTACTGCATTAATTAAGGTTGCTCATTGTATTCTTTCGCATTTTAAAGCAAAATCAATGAATTTCAGATTGCAATTGCATTTTCTTAGTGTTAAAAGGCATCTCAATCTGTAGTTGACCTACCCGAGCTTCAATCCTGAGTGAATAGAAGGCGGCGGTTTCATAGTCCAACTGTTCGTTAAGGAAGACCCGTCCAGAACTGTCGATGCTGAACTTGTTGTTCCCATCCTGTTGACCAGGTACCAGGTTGACAAATTGGGTTTAACATGAATTATGTACCAAATATAATGATTAACATGGAAACGCATTCTGTGAGACAAGCAAAAAGCTTATTGTAAGTGGTTTAACATCAATGTCTTGTGTATTGGTATTGGTAAATACATATAACAAATAATCAGAGCAACAGATAAGGATTCTGTTAGAATGGGGTATTACCTCATCATGTTTTTAATAATTGATTCCTAAAAAAATATTTAGTACCCAGTACTTTAAATTATGTTACCCCATTAGAATAAAAATAAGTATTAGACGAAGATGATCTCTACACAACAACCACAATAAGCAAATGGTGTGAGTTTTTCTTTAATTTAGTGCTAACAGAACCATTACTCTTTGCACAAAACTTAACCTGCAGATTGTTCTCAACACATAAGTATATAAATTTTGGATAAATTCTGAAAATATTTAAAACAGTTTTCAAGGCGCAGTCTGATTAGTAGACCCGATTTTGACACAATATAAAACATTGCCACAAAACATTTACACTGATAAATGGTGTTATTGTGGCCTAAATGACGTCGGAAACCATTCAATATGCGCTTACCCTGGTGTGTCCCCAATTGAATGTAACCTCAATTTGACGATGTTTTGATACTATTTAGAAGATGTTATGCCAGTGTGAAAAAAAACAAACAGAATATTTCAATGGTTTCAAATCAAACTGCTTCGTATTATCAGTGTCTGTCCTTTCGTAACATAACAATTTTGTAACCATTTTCGGCTGTTTCGTACATGTTTACCCATGTCAGTCAATCACTTTACGCACCTAGTTTGCCGTTTTTTGCATATTGGGTATTTTCATTGAGTTTCGTTACTCATCAAGTATAAAATTAATGCGTAGAGGGGTTTCAGAATTGCGTATTTACGCAAATACGCGCCTTATCTGTTGCTCTGAGATAATCATTTGACTAATAATAAAAAACATTTTCACTTGCTTAACAAAACCTAAAACAGATTCTACATGACTGCATACACAGTGACACAAACCACGGAACTGAATACATGCAACAATGATTCCAATGCATCAAGATAATGGGGTAAGCCCTGCTTGCTCCAACAGAACATGTATCCATTCATTGCAACTCTACAACGACTTTCTTCATTATTTTTTCAATGTTTTTGCTGTTCAGCAAACATCATCGGTTTTTAATAAAAGTCCCAATACAACTGATATTGTAACAAAGACAACTTAACCCAATCTCATTAAAATCAAATCCTAACATTGTTAGGATCTGAAGACATGGTATAACAGGTCATGCCCAAATGACCTTCTGAACAATAAAATATCAGCCCTGCTGCACCCAATGAAACTGCCTTTTGGCCATGGTTTTTGACAAAGTGATGCATTTCTAGCTGATCCTCAGGAATAAATCATTTACAGTTAATGTTCATGTGAATAACAATGGATATAGTGGTATCTTAGGCCAGTAAACATCAAAAGTTCACATTAATTTCGTGCATAGTATGTGTGGTTTATATATGAAGTTATACCACAATATTTTGAATGCAACAGTTTGATTGGCTCCTGAAAAGGTCACCTGAACGTAACCCCTAATGCGAAGTCATCAGATCCAGTCAGCGGATAATATAGTAGCAAAAGACTGAAGATGATTTTATTGAGATTGCAACATGACCATACCCCGTTGTGATAGGAGTAGGTAATCAATCCATTCCCACTGCTTAGTGTTTAATCTAGAAGGGCAGAGGGGCATGGCGCTTGATTTGGAAAAGGGGCATTTTTGTGCGCGGTGACACTGTTAAAAAGGGCACATTAGATTTAAATAGTTTTTTCTTGAAGTATTACTGACTGATTCCTTTTATATATTTGATGATTATTAAGTCAATTTATTAACACATTTTAATGTTCCAATATTATAAATTATTCTTATTATATTATTATTTATATTATATATATATTTCCAATAGGCAATCAAAAAAGACAACTTTCAAAATGGTAAAATCCTATTACTCTGATATAATTTTAATTTTTCATCTTTTTTATTGTAGGAAATATTTTATTTTCATCATTATGGTTTATATGAATTATGCTGCTGATGATGACCTTGCTACTACTATTTTGATTAATGATGAAAAGCAAAAGTCAAGACTCGACATTTAGAAAATAAACACTGAAATTCGGATTGAAATGATTTAGCCGAATATGTTTGTCCGAAATTAGAGCTAGTTCTGCAATTCGTTTTTTGGTTATGATTGAAAGAAATATTGTATCATATGTATTTTTTCACAGTTGATGAATAAAGAGACATTGAGTCTACATTTATATGCATTCTGCCCATTGTTATCATATTTATCATAAAAATTCATGAAACAAAAACATGTTAGCAATTGCATATGAAAACGAGGCCATTTAAACCAGTTAATTTTTACGCTCATTTTTAAAACAAAATCAGCATGTTTTTATTGTATCTGGACACAAACTCGTTATATGACTGCCCCTACTGCTGATCTTATCAGCTGGTCACAGATTAGTTTATAATAACATGCCATCACAAAGGGCCCGCGTTAACAATCAATACAATCGATAGATAAGAACGCAAGAGGCGCTAAATGCCTTTGAAAAGGGCAGGGTGGCAGAGCAATAAAGGGGTGTGGCACGGCGCCGCGCAGATTAGGACTGGATAAAATACTACACTGCTATAACTGATATTGTAACAAAGACAACTTGACCATACCCCGCTGGTGATTGAGTAGGTAATCAATCCATTCCCACTGCTATAACTGATCTTGTAACAAAGACAACTTGACCACACCCCGCTGGTGATAGGAGAGGTAATCAATCCAATCCCACTGCAATAACTGATATTGTCACAAAGACAACTTGACCATACACCACTGGTGAAAGAGTAGGTAATCAATCCATTCCCACTGCTATTACTGATATTATAACAAAGACAACATGACCACACCCCGCTGGTGATAGGAGTAGGTAATCAATCCATTCCCACTGCTATAACTGATATTGTAACAAAGACAACTTGACCATAACCCACTGATGGAGTTGGTAATCAATCCATTCCCACTGCTATAACTGATATTGTAACAAAGACAACTTGACCATACCCTGCTGGTGATAGGAGTAGGTAATCAATCCATTCCCACTGCTATAATTGATATTGTAACAAAGACAAATTGACCACATCCGGCTGGTGATAGGAATACGTAATCAATCCATTCCCACTGCTATAACTGATATTGTAACCAAGACAACTTGACCATACCCCACTGATGGAGAATCCATCCCCACTGCTATAATTGATATTGTAACAAAGACAACTTGACCATACCCCGCTGGTGATGGAGTAGGTAATCAATCCATTCCCGCTGCTATACCTGATATTATAACAAAGACAACTTGACCACACCCCGCTGGTGATAGGAGTAGGTAATCAATCCATTCCAACTGCTATAACTTATATTGTATCGATGACAACTTGACCATACCCCACTGATTGAGTAGGTAATCAATCCATTCCCACTGCTACACCTGATATTGTAACAAAGACAACTTGACCATACCCCACTGATGGAGTAAGTAATCAATCCATTCCAACTGCTATAACTGATACTGTAACAAAGACAACTTGACCATACCCCGCTGATGGAGTTGGTAATCAATCCATTCCCACTGCTATAACTGATATTGTAAAGACGACAACTTGACCATACCCGACTGGTGATAGAAGTAGGTAATCAATCCATTCCCACTGCTACAACTGATATTACAACAAAGACAACTTGACCATACCCCGCTGGTGATAGGAGTAGGTAATCAATCCATTCCCACTGCTATAACTGATATTGTAACAAAGACAACTTGACCATACCCCGCTGGTGATAGGAGTAGGTAATCAATCCATTCCCACTGCTATAATTGATATTATAACAAAGACAACTTAACCATACCCCGCTGGTGATAGGAGTAGGTAATCAATCCATTCCCACTGCTATAACTGATATTGTAACAAAGACAACTTGACCATACGCCACTGATGGAGTAGGTAATCAATCCATTCCCACTGCTATAACTTATATTGTAACAAAGACAACTTGACCATACGCCACTGATGGAGTAGGTAATCAATCCATTCCCACTGCTATAATTGATATTATAACAAAGACAACATGACCATACCCGCTGGTAGGAGTAGGTAATCAATCCTTTCCCACTGCTATAACTTATATTGTAACAAAGACAACTTGACCATACCCGCTGGTGATAGGAGTAAGTAATCAATCCATTCCCACTGCTATAACTGCTATAACTTATATTGTAACAAAGACAACTTGACCATACCCCGCTGGTGATAGTAGGTAATCAATCCATTCCTACTGCTATAACTGCTATAACTTATATTGTAACAAAGACAACTTGACCATACCCGCTGGTGATAGGAGTAGGTAATCAATCCATTCCCACTGCTATAACTTATATTGTAACAAAGACAACTTGACCATACCCGCTGGTGATAGGAGTAGGTAATCAATCCATTCCCACTGCTATAACTGCTCAAACTTATATTGTAACAAAGACAACTTGACCATACCCGCTGGTGATAGGAGTAGGTAATCAATCCATTCCCACTGCTATAACTGCTATAACTTATACTGTAACAGAGACAACTTGACCATACCCGCTGGTGATAGGAGTAATCAATCCATTCCCACTGCTACAATTGATATTATAACAAAGACAACTTGACCATACCCGCTGGTGATAGCAGTAGGTAATCAATCCATTCCCACTGCTATAACTTATATTGTAACAAAGACAACTTGACCATACCCGCTGGTGATAGGAGTAGGTAATCAATCCATTCCCACTGCTATAACTGCTATAACTTATACTGTAACAAAGACAACTTGACCATACCCGCTGGTGATAGGAGTAATCAATCCATTCCCACTGCTACAATTGATATTATAACAAAGACAACTTGACCATACCCGCTGGTGATAGCAGTAGGTAATCAATCCATTCCCACTGCTATAACTTATATTGTAACAAAGACAACTTGACCATACCCCGCTGGTGATAGGAGTAGGTAATCAATCCATTCCCACCGCTATAACTTATATTGTAACAAAGACAACTTGACCATACCCGCTGGTGATAGGAGTAGGTAATCAATCCATTCCCACTGCTCTAACATATTGTAACAAAGCCAACTTGACCATACCCGCTGGTGATGGGAGTAGGTAATCAATCCATTCCCACTGCTATAACTTATATTGTAACAAAGACAACTTGACCATACCCCGCTGGTGATAGTAGGTAATCAATCTATTCCCACTGCTATAACTTATATTGTAACAAAGACAACTTGACCATACCCGCTGGTGAATGAGTAGGTAATCAATCCATTCCCACTGCTATAACTGATATTGTAACAAAGACAACTTGTCCATACACCGCTGGTGATTGAGTAGGTAATCAATCCGTTCCCGCTGCTATAACTTATATTGTAACAAAGACAACTTGACCATACCCGCTGGTGATAGGAGTAGGTAATCGATCCATTCCCACTGCTATAACTGATATTGTAACAAAGACAACTTGACCATACCCCGCTGATGATAGGAGTAGGTAATCAATCCATTCCCACTGCTATAACTGATATTATAACAAAGACAACTTGACCATACCCCGCTGGTGATTGAGTAGGTAATCAATCCATTCCCACTGCTATAACTGATATTGTAACAAAGACAACTTGACCATACCCGCTGGTGATAGTAGGTAATCAATCCATTCCCACTGCTATAACTGATATTGTAACAAAGACAACTTGACCATACCCCGCTGGTGATTGAGTAGGTAATCAATCCATTCCCACTGCTATAACTTATATTGTAACAAAGACAGCTTGACCATACCCGCTGGTGATAGGAGTAGGTAACCAATCCATTCCCACTGCTATAACTTATATTGTAACAAAGACAACTTGACCATACCCCGCTGGTGATTGAGTAGGTAATCAATCCATTCCCGCTGCTATAACTGATATTGTAACAAAGACAACTTGACCATACCCCGCTGGTGATAGGAGTAGGTAATCAATCCATTCCCACTGCTATAACTGATATTGTAACAAAGACAACTTGACCATACCCCGCTGGTGATTGAGTAGGTAATCAATCCATTCCCACTGCTATAACTTATATTGTAACAAAGACAACTTGACCATACCCGCTTTTGATAGGAGTAGGTAATCAATCCATTCCCACTGCTATAACTTATATTGTAACAAAGACAACTTGACCATACCCCGCTGGTGATTGAGTAGGTAATCAATCCATTCCCGCTGCTATAACTGATATTGTAACAAAGACAACTTGACCATACCCCGCTGGTGATAGGAGTAGGTAATCAATCCATTCGCACTGCTATAACTTATATTGTAAAAAAGACAACTTGACCATAGCCCGCTGGTGATTGAGTAGTTAATCAATCCATTCCCACTGCTATAACTGATATTGTAACAAAGACAACTTGACCATACCCCGCTGGTGATTGAGTAGGTAATCAATCCATTCCCACTACTAAAACTGATATTGTAACAAAGACAACTTGACCACACCCCGCTGGTGATAGAAGTAGGTAATCAATCCATTCCCACTGCTATAACTTATATTGTAACAAGACAACTTGACCATACCCCGCTGGTGATTGAGTAGGTAATCAATCCGTTCCCGCTGCTCACAAGGTCTTTGTCATTGGCAGTTACAGTGAAAACAGTCAATCCTGGGTATGTCAACTGAAACGAAAATGGAATTCTATCATAAACCATAAGGAAAAATCCTAAATGTTTGCCAGGGCCAGTATTTTTATAAGCTACTTAATATAAACATTAAATCATACAATTCCATGCCCGTTTTTTACAAAGCCCTGTTAATATAACCATTAAATCATAAAATAAAAGTTTGTGACTGTATAATTTTAATAATCTATAGTTCCATTGGCATTACTTTTTTAACGATCAAAGAGTGAACAGGTGTTTCTTATTTTGCCGTTATTTCGAATAAACTGGTGTTTATTTGCACATAGAAAATTTCAGAGTTTCCATACCATCCAGGATGAGCACAAAAAATTGATGGACAAGTATAAACCAGATATACCAGCCCAAACTAAGGTGGCATAGTACTAATATATTGTTCATACAATTGTTTGCTTTTTTATTAAACAAGTGATATAATCTGGGCCAGTATTCACCAACCCATTCTTAGACTTTATAGACTTAGACTCAAGAAACATGCTTCAGCGTTTGCAAATATACTGTATACCAATGTTGCTTCCTTCATTAACAAATCATTCTAAATAATGATGTAATTGTAGATGGTGGATACAAAGTCAGGTGCAACAATAAAGTGCTCTTAGAACATTAGTTTCAATAATATTCTTAAAGGCCTAGTTTAATCCTTCTTTATTTGACCCCCACCCCCAATCTGGGGAATTGTACGCCTGTGTATTGGCACCCTGCTGTGGTCACAGTGTGGACACAGTATGGCGACCCATATCAGCTGGGATCAATACACTGCTGCAGAGGAAACCGTGCACTTTGCCATTGCTCAGTCAGCTGAGAGAAAAGTTTGCAGATAATGATATGAGTGTAATGGTGGATCAATAAAGTGAGTGGAATACCCCACAGAGATGCCAGACATTCCTTAAACTAGGTCTGTATGTTTACAGATAGGTTGGTGAATACGGATCCAGGCATTCTGAAAAAATGTACAAGGTCACACATTTTTTAATGTTTCGGTTCCCGGTGCTTACCTCATTGACCAGCTGGACTATTGGTAGATTGGTGAGGATTGGATCATTGTCGTTCACATCACTGAGGTTGATCACCAGGGTATAGGATGTCTGTAATTAAATCACTTAGAATAGACCGATCCAGGATATGCAAAGGATAGTTTAAACTCCTCCCCAGCCATTGTTAAAGGATTAATTTCCATTCATCGAAAATCACAAACATTACCACGTGCTCATTTGAATATCACAAATATTATGCACGTGCTCTTTTGTATGAAATAGTTTAACCGCTAAACAGGTGATTTCCAAGTGTGATGATTGGATAATATTGCAGATTAATTTGAATATGATTGACATCAGTGGAAACGTCTATTATCTTTATATCCTGTGTACACCCTTTAATAACCATTCACACTTTATTTCTGGCAGGGATGTTTACATAATACAGTTGCAACAAGATATCTCAGACTAACAACGAAGTCCCTATTTTCTGAAAGAACATATGAGGTGTATTGCGGGAAACCCGGGCTTTATGCATGTGCGTAAAGTGTCGTCCCAGATTAGCCTGTGCAGTCCGCACAGGCTAATCCAGGACGGCAATTTCAATTGGGTGATATTTTCCGTTTCAATGAAGTCTCTCCTAAACATAAATCCACTGTAAGCAGAAAAGCCATCCTGGATTAGCCTGTGCGGACTGCACAGGCTAATCCGGGCTGACACTTTACGCACTTGCATTAAGCCTGGTTTTCCCAGAATATGCCTCATATAGAGCTGTCAAATAATTCTTGTCAAATTGAAAGGTGCAAATACTATGCTATTATACCATATGTATACAAACTAACTTTGTTCCTCTAAAACATTGCCTAAGAGATACTGTAACAAAAAGTTTCTATAGGCTCACCACAATGTTTTGAACTTTAAAATTACAACCACAGTATTTTGTTTAAAGTTTTGGTTTTCTTTTATTATCAAAATGAATCAATTAGGGCATTTTAATGACGCCATTTTGAAAGTCCATTACTAAATACCAAATATATATTAATATATAATGTACAGTTACTTGAATAACATTTCGTTCTGTCGTTATACTTTAAAAAAATTTCATTTATTAGTCCCAGTAGTGCAACAGACATGGGATTTTTCCTTGTGATTGGGCAACAAAGTGTTCAATCCCTACTCAAAAGTTGGAATGATATTTCTCAAAAGACACCAAATGCTGGTTCTACCCGGGAAACGGACTTGGAAAGTGTCTCACTAAGCCTCATGCTTTTTACACAATCAAGCTAAAAGAATTAGCTTTAAAGTAAATTTTCATGACAAGATTAATTAAAAGTGTAAGATTAATTAAAAGTGTATCAGATTTCATCACAGAGGAAGCCACAAGGACTTGCCGTGGTGCCTTGGTATATGCACGTGAGACCGAAGGTAACCGAGTTCCTGGGCGGAGGATTTCCATCGGCACCACCCTGAAAAAATATGTGGAATATAGTTAAATAGCAATGTAGCATTAAAGCATGTACAATTTATATGAAGCACATTAAATTACGAACTACAGAATTATTATAAAATTTAACTGTTACTTAAAAAAGGGCTTCAAGTCAAAGCACTGAAAGGCTTTGCAGTCTTAATTTGTTTATATTTTATGTTAACATATAACCATCTATTTTATTTTATTTCAGGATGTTACACTTGTATTCTGTCAATGTTGTGTACATTTCTCTCTTGGTGAAATCAATTGTCAGTATTGCCTAACCTGTCCCAAAGCATGTATGGACAAGTTAACATTGTCCAGAATTTACCATATAATAACTATATGGACAAGTGGCTAACACTTTTTGTCAAAAATGGACAAGAAAGGCAATACAAGATTTTGTAGCCCTGTGGCCATGATAATTCAGAAGCAGAAGTCACCGAAATAACAAGAGCTGTCAGAGGACAGCGCTCGACTATTCGAAGTATTTCAGTTGGTACATATTTTGGATAGTGAAAGGGCATAAATTTGTTAAAATACAATATTTTTTAGTGAAGCCTTGTATAGTTTATAAATTTTTGGAACAAAAACTTTAACCACAAAGTCTATGTAAAAAGTGGGCTAACTCTGTCAAAATACAAAACAGTGTTATGGGTAATGTTGCCCCTGATACTAGAGTTGATGACAAAGGTTAGTTCCAAGTTTCAAGTGAATAACTTATGTAGTTTTGAAGTTAAAAAACTTTTGTATTTCAACAGAAAATCTATGTGAAAAAGGGACATAACTCTATCAAAATACAAAATAGGGTTATGGGGAATGTTCATCCTGATACTGGAGATGATGACAAAGGTATATTCCAAGTTTCAAGTACATAGCTTTTGTAGTATTGAAGTTACAAAACTTTTGAATAATAACTTTAACCAGAAAATCTACATGAAAAAGGGGCATAACTCTGTCAAAATACAAAACAGAGTTATATAGGATGTTTCCCTTGATACTGGAGTTGATGACAAAGGTTAGTTACAAGTTTCAAGTGAATATCTTATGTAGTTTTGAAGTTACAAAACTTGTGAATATAAACTTTAACCAGAAAATCTACGTGCAAAAGTGGCATAACTCTGTCAAAATAAAAAACAGAGTTATGGGGAATGTTGCCCCAGACACTGGAGTTGATGACAAAGGTATATTCTAAGTTTCAAGTGAATAACTTATGTAGTTTTGAAGTTACAAGACTTTTGAATAAAATCTTTAACCAAATTCAGATGCGGACGCGGACACCGGGGGTAGTAGGAAAGCTCACCTATTCATCGAATAATCGAGCTAAAAATCATACATCTCTATCCAATGCATTAATCAGCCTCAGATAAATGCCAACACTGCTCTCACTCTCCAGGGTGAAGTACTGAGATGGAATGAGGTCAGATGACGCCTGGGTCAAGGTCACTGTCAATCCACTCTGTAGATAGTTTCCATTCAGTGGCACTCGTGTCCGAAAATCAACGATGTTTTGGAAATTAGGATCTGAAACAAAACCATTGACATTTTGGACATAAAGAAATGAAACAAAACCATTAACACTGTCTGGACATTAGTATCTGAATACAATCATTTCCATTTCGGATCTTATGATCTTCAATATTATCATCAACAAGAGACAGTACCACTTGTTTCAAAAGTGATTATAAAACATACTGTTAGTATTAAGTATGCGTTAGTGTTCAAGGGAATAACCATTATGGGTACCTGTGGGTAATAAAGCACCAGGCAGGGCCCTCAATCTGTCAATTTTACAGCCGAAATACGGATGCTGCCCCGAGCAAAAACAGTGTCATTTTTCCTCTAAAAGGTCAGAAAATGAGGGCTGTGGTGGCATCCCCCAAAACAGAAAAATGGCCCTGCCAGGTACCCAGATAGTACATTGCTGCTGGACACAGCCCTAGTCCCCTAACCTCCACACAGATTTGATTGGTACATACGTTGCTCTTATCAAATCCTTGTCAACACCAACTATCATGCAACCATAGTAAGAACACATGGTATAAATTAAAATGGTGAAATGCTCAAGAAAACAAAACTTACATCATAAAATCTGTCCAATGTTATTTTGACTTTGTTGTATTAATTTCTGTTTTTGTTTTTAATTTTAATCATTCTCAATTTATATATCTAGTCCAATTATTCAATATTTCTGAAGAAGAATTAATCATGATTTTTAAAAATCCTTTCCACTACAGATGATGACTATGCAGAAATGGTACGAATGCAGGTCAGGACGGCCCAAGTCGTTGACAGACCAGACCATGAAGGCCCAGTCCATGAAGGCCCAAAAATTATTAAGAAGGTGATTGTGATTGAATTAAATTGTTAATTTTCAAATAATTGGCAAAAATCAGCAAGTAGTTGTGGCAGGCAAAGCCATTGATTGTCTTTACCTGTCATCAATGGTGAAACTATTAACAGATGGTGAACAGATTAACTATTGTGCAATCAATTATCTAAAGTGTGAAAACATTAGTATTGTTTGCAGCTACAGTGATAAGCATGTATTTAAAATAGTTTGAATTACGCATTATAAAGTTTATTTACATAATTCCTTTTATGGCTGCCAACCAACATTTGAACAAAAGTAAAAAAAAATTCTTGGTTAATTGTAACAGTCTTAAACAACTCTCTTAAATCTATCATGTTGCATTTTGGGCTGTCATAGTCCGGTTCGTCACACAAGTAGAAGTATTTCTTGGTTAATTGCAACAGTCTTAAACAACAGCTGTTGTAAATCTATCAAGTTGCATTTTGGGCCGTCATGGTCAGGTCCGTCAACAAATCTGGGCTGTCAACGACTGGGGCGGTCATGGTATTCGGCTGTCCTGACCCGACACCACTGGTATTAGTGGTAGGGTTTCTTGGTGGTGACAGTGGTTATTGTGGAGCGCCTACGGGAAATAATCGCTGCGAAGAGTATGCTATTCCCCAGCACTTACTGATATCAGTCTCCGGAACGGCAACTGTTAATGTGGTTCCAAATCCATTGTCATTTCTTGTACACGCTGAAATAAAATACAAGAAATTACTCAGTCGGCTTATTAGCAAATTTACAATATAAAATGGTAAAGACATCAAATGTGAAATCAAGAAGAAAAGTATCTTTTACAGTATTCTGATCTCGTACAGTATTTTGAAACAGGGGATTTTATTGAGATTTTGTTTAGTTAAAATCAAACAGTTACCACCACCAACAGAAATGAGGAAAACGATTGTAAGGGAGACGACCGTTCTGACATATTTTAGGTTACAAACAACTAGTATTGTATGGTGTATATTTCTGTCTATCTGAACATGATCGAACTAGGTAAACCGTCATAGTCGGACATACGATAGACCTGGTGTGCTTTCTAGACGATTTGTTAGGGCGCCTGCTGAGATTTGAACTGCTCTTAATGGCATGTCAACAGACGAATTTGTAAAAAGCAACAGAACCCTTTACATGTATCTTTTCTTCTAAGAGCTACACGAAAACTCATTGTTAAATTTATTTCAAGGGCTAAACTTATGACTATCCAAATTTATTGCATATTTCCAGCGTATTTTGTTCTATTTTGCGGCCAATCCGACAAATATTCAATCGGTTATTTCAGCCGCATATACATATTAAAATTACCAGTATATAGATCTAGAGACACGTCGTTACGAACACTTACGAGTCTGCGCTAATGATGACGTCACCAGTAAGAACACGAGGAGTAACGTGGTCACGCCCAGCGGCTCGTCTAACCGCCCCATACTTCTCGACTATCGTCTGAAATTAAGACAATTAAAAATTCTTAAAGGCCATTAATTTTATTATCATTTGCATTTATTAAAACAAAAACTGTTGTTTTTTTTTAACTTGCGAAGGATAATTTTATCATTCTGAAACATAAATACATGATTTAAATGCGCAAATTGTCAAGAGAATAAATAGTAGTAGATCACGGAACCAAATACAAATTGATTTTTATGGATATTGCTAGAATGCATACGAATTTTTCTTTTACAAGCAAAATTGATTTAAATAAGCAAGTTTAAATGTTTGTCAGAGATCAAATAATAGTAGATCTGGAAACCAAATACAAATAGATTTTTATGGATATTGCTAGAATGCATACGTTTTTTTTGTACATGCAAAATTAAACTTCTATAAATAACACAA
Organism: Congeria kusceri; assembly: GCA_027627225.1. Lineage (NCBI taxonomy): Eukaryota > Metazoa > Mollusca > Bivalvia > Myida > Dreissenidae > Congeria > Congeria kusceri. Next base: position 39,986,172 of record CM051031.1, read on the forward strand.
GGGCCTTTTAAATGGGAAAAAAACGTTGTAGCACAAACTGTTCTTCAGGTATATGTACTTGCATATACGAGTATGCTACAGAGTTAAAATTACAAACAAGAAACGTGGAAATTCCGCGAAAACCAAATTTTTCGAACAAAATGCATAAAAGTCAGCCCAATAATGAAAGAAAGTTCTGGGTACCACATGCATTCCTAAGCGAGGTCTCGTTATAAGGTATCTATGCATGAAGTTTCATTAAAATATCGCAATGCGTTCTCAAATTATTGAACAGAAACCGTTATTGTATTTTTAGTAACTTGGAACTTGACCTTGATCTCACCCACCCCATATGCAATCCCAAGCGTGGTCTAGATACAAGGTATCAATGCATGAAGTTTCATTCAAATATCTTGATGCATTCTAAAGTTATTGAGCGGAAACCGTTTTTCTATTCTTAGTAATGGAGACCTTGACCCCACACACCCTTTATGCAATACCAAGAAGGGTCTCGATATAAGTTATCTATGTATTAAGTTTCATTAAAATATCACGATGCATTGTCAAGTTATTGAACGAACAAAGTTTTATATATTTTTTGTAACGGTGACATTGACCTTGACCCCACCCACCACAAATGCAATCCCAAGAGAGGTCTCAATATACGGTATCTATGTATGAAGTTTCATTAAAATATCTTGATGCATTCTCAAGTTATTAAGCGGAAACCATTTTCTATTTTAAGTAACTGTCACATTGACCTTGACCACACACACCCCATATGCAATCTCAAGCAAGGCTTCGATATAATATATATGTATGACGTTTCATAAACAATCTCGAGTTCTCAAGTTTTTTAGCAGAAACCGTTTTTCTATTTTTAGTAACGGCGACCTTTACCTTGACCCCACCCACCCCATATGCTTTCCCAAGCGAGGTCTCAATATAAGGTATCCATGTATGAAGTTTCATTAAAATATCTCGATGCCTTCAAGTTATTGAGCGGAAACCGTTTTTCTATTTTTAGGAACGGTGAGCTTGACCTTGACCCTACCCAACCCATATGCAATCTCAAGCATATCGATATAAGGTATATATGTATGGCGTTTCATAAAAATATCTCGATGCGTTCCCAAGTTATTGTGCAGAAGCCGTTTCTCTATTTTTAGTAACGGTGTCCTTGACCTTGACCCCGCCCACGACATACCCCAATTTAATAACCGAAATGTTTATTCGAAAAATTTGGTTAAAAGGGTATATTAAATAGATCTCTAGACAATACTGCGTTTTGATCTCTCAAAATTTAAATTTATCCGGACGCTCAAGACTTTAGACGCCTCATTGAATTTGAAAACAGCACAATTATTAATCGACAATACTTAATGATCTTAACCGCGAAGCCTGCATTCCTATACTTTAGTTATGCCTTTACAAATGATTATAAAGAGATTTAAATCACTTTTTATTTTGACAAAGCAAATTTTTCCCACGCTCGTCCATACGTTAAGAATAAACCCCTTGAGCTAAATAGCGAACGGCGCTTCAGTGCTTCATATATACCCTGTAATAGGGCTCCGCATTGTGCCGTAGACCGCGACTCGGCCTACGCTAAGGCCAGATATATTTATTTATTTTTATTTTTTTAGTTCTCAGACATTCTTTTAACAAAACTGTTTATTTGGAGGCGGAAATAATTGTTTTTTTTATTATAAACGCATTTTTGCAATAAACATGACAATAATAGTAATTAATCGATGCAATGATTCTAATATAAACATGCATATAAAGTCAACATGATTTACGTTGAACAAATAAAAGATTTTTTTATCATTTTCAAGGTTTATGAGTATTACAAAATTGATATTTCCATTTTTTATATTTCAAAAATAAATTCGGGCCTGCGGATCAGAGAAACTAAAAATCGACGAACTCTGTCCTAAATGAATACGAACATAGCAGCTTTTACTGCACGCATGAGCGCCACATAATTGTTTAAGATTTTAATGGAGTTTCACCATTAAGTAGAGGTCATGCTTGCTAGTTCCATTTTTTAATGGGTTGGTGGTTAACACGAAGTTGTGGCACGATGATTTCAACGCGTTTTGCTGACCTGGGCCCATATCCACAAAACTCCTTAGTGAAGACTTAAATAAATTTCTTAAAATCCTAAAATTCCTCAAGTCTGTGGCTTGTTCATTTAAAGTTTGTTTTGTCTTTACTGGTTTTAATCGGTTTAAGTATCAAAAGATGCTTCTTATGTTACCATATTTTAAATATAAATTATTTATTTTCACAAGGAAAAGTTCATTTGAATTGTTACTTAAATATGACTTAGGTTAAGATTTTCGTTAGGAGCTTTGTTGATATCACCCCTTGTGTAATTTTATCGATTGAAACCGACGATCTGAATTCACAGCTGGGGCCCGTTTCAGTACGTGTCGCTGGAAGCATTGAAGTTTAACATTAAAAAAGTTTGAGGCGTAGCCACCAAGGTCAATTTCTTATTGTATTTGCCATGTGCTACCACATGGCATACATTTGATTGGACAATATTTACAATATAGATCTATAGGTGATCAATAGCAACAAGAGCTGTCAGAGGACTATCCGAAAAATTTCAGTTGGCGCATATATTTTAAAGTGAACAGGAGAAAGAAACCTAGAAACAGACTTGTTTATAAATAGGACCTCATTTGAACCAAAACTTCAAACGGAAAAAGTGACATTTCTACTCTACACGATCGTGCTTAACATCAATACTTTATAGTTAAGTGAGTTTACTTAGTAAAGGTAAGATATTCGCTTTAAATAATCGTTGGTTTATTGTATAAATATAATCGGTAAGGTAAGCCCTCTATACTTACACCACCCACTGAAGATTGTGTGCACATTATTAACATGTACATATACAGTGGCGTATTCAGACGTTCTCCTGTACGCCCGGGTGCACACAACGCTTTGCCATTTCGTTTTGTGGTTAAAATTTAAACAGCTACGACAATCTTGTGATCGTATTTCAATTTTCAGACGAAGCGACATGTCATCTACCTGTGTATGTTCAATGTCTACTTAAAGACGTTCGCAACAGTTTTTGCCATTTTTTCCACCGACAGATTTTCTTAAAAAATTGCACAAACATGTGTCAATGTATCCTTAAACTAAAACAGTCTTAAAAAATAGGGGTCACCGGCCTTGTTCAGGAAATATTAGGCTTTAAATACGGTACCTATCGAAGCCTTTTTTCAGTTTGTGTGACTAGCAGTGTTCATTTGTATAAAGCGTTCATGTTCAAACAAGGACGGAGATTTTTTAATGCATCTTTGTTTAATGTATCGTTTGGCAATATACAAGTGCAGATTAATTATAAAACGCGCTTAAAAACGTACAGTTACCATTTGAAAAATGACTTTTAATGGACTCTTAATTAGGTTAATTATGCATTTAATATGCCTTTGAAAACATCAATAAATAATCGAATATACGAATATCTTTTGTTCCAAACAAAATATATATATGTTTTAATTTCCATATACACGTGTCATTGTTTGCTGAAATAAAAAAATAGGGGGCACCGGCCTTGTTTTGAAATCGGTACCTGTCGAAGCCCTTTTTTTCAGTTTGTATTCTTGATCAATGTTTAAAGTATATAGGAGAGCTTTTTTCAAACAATGTTATGGTTCTTCCACTGACGTTTTCACATAACTAGTTTGGCAATATACAAGTGTAGTTTGGTAATAAAAACGCTTTACCTACAGTTACTGTTAAAATAATGAATTTGACTGTACATTGAAGTAGGACGGTCAAATGGGTACAAATAACACCTTCTGAAACGTCATTTACTATGCATCAATATATTTTGTTCCAAACGACAGATTTTCTTAAATTTTCGCACATACATGCACCAATGTATACTTACTCCAACACATTAATAAAAAGAATGGGTCACCGAACTTGTTCGGAAAATATTGGACTTTAAATAAGGTACCTGTGTAGACTTTTTCATGTTTCGTGTTTACAATTGCCAAACATAGAAGTAGATAGTTGTATGGATCTTTTTTTTAACTAATTTGTTTGGCAATACATTGTATACTTGTATTTTTGAGTATTATAATGCTTTATGAACTTTTAACCATTGACTGGAACTTAATGACTTACACAGATTAATATTTATTGATTGAAATTAGTATATTGTAACCTATATACAGTAAAGAAATAATGAAGCAAAAGGAGAAATTAACCCAATTATTTTCTTTTTGTTGCGAACGTCTTTAATGATCTTGTATATGCGTTATATCAACGCACTACATATTACCCGACCTATTCATCAATATAAGCAACTACAAATAAAACCGCGTATCTAGTAACCTAACAATACAATCCTAAATTAGCATAGCGTTTGAATGATTTGTTCTTTCTTGTTCGTCTTTATTTTACCAACACATATTTTTCATATAACCCCCCCCCCCCCCCCGCTGAATCCATATTCGATGCGTGTCGCGGGAAAACCAGACATAATGCATGCGCGCTATGTGTCGTCCCGGATCAGCCTGTGCAGTCCGCACAGGCTAATCCAGGACGGGGCACTTTCCGCCTACAGTGGATTTATGTTTAGGAAAGACTGCACAGGCTGATCCTAGACGACACTTTACGCACATGCATTCTTCCCCGGTTTCCCACGGCACGCCTCATTCACAGAGCTACTTGACTAGTATGTGGCTTGATGATTGAACATTCCCCTTGCCTTAAATGGTTTTAATCCTGTACAGAACAAACACCTCCTGTTATATTACCATATTTCAAATATAATATCAGGCGCAGTACCAGGATTTTGAGTTAGAGGGGCGGAAATATTAAATAACTGACAACAAATTAACTGCTGTTGTTTCTTACATGAAGAGATACATGTATCGGAACGACCCAATATCGCCAAACGGAACAATTTAACCAAAATACCACAAAACAGAAACTATATTTGAAATAATTTGATTGAAAAGAACATTTGAATTGTAAAGAAATGCACATGTTTCAGTTATTGTTCGGTTTAAAAACCTAGTTTTGGACAATTTTAGAGGGGTCGTACGCCGCTTCTGCCCTCCTGTAAATCAGCCTATTTAGCTCGAAACGAATTAAATGTATTCATCGTTTCAAAACGGCAAATGTATTGCTCATGTAAATTACTCTTAAATTACTGTACTGATGTAATCACAAAGTGAAACTCAAATTCTTAATGTACAAATTATCTGATGTAAATTTTATGTATATTTGGTTTATTATGCTGATTTTGTTTATTTTTGTTCCAAATTAATAATTTTAAGGTACTTTCACATCGAAATTTAATAAAAATACCTTAACTCTTATCGTATAATTGAGAAAAAAACTGTCTCTCAAAACAGTAACGCTAAAATTATTGGGTGGGGTAAATGTCCACTCACGATCAATAGGAGTTGAGCGGGAAGGTCATCAAGGTCAACAATCAGTCATCTCGTCACGCATGAATAATCAAACGTGTTGAAGTTATTGCGTATTATCATATATGACGACTATGATATACGACTTGTTATTCAAGTACGCTAGGCCAAACTTAATCCTGGATTAATTTACCGCTATTTTTCGTCGGAAAATGAACAAGCGGGCGCATTCTTCCACTGCAAGCGAGGCTACAAATGCGGACACTAGCCTGTTAGAAAACACCGTTTTTGAAAGTAGCGCAAACAACGTCAAGACGAAAAGCAAAAAGAAAAATCCTAAACCAGACTCGAAGGAACAGAAAACTATACAATATTTTGTTACAAATGCCCCCGCTGAAATTTACAGCTCACCAGAGAATGTCATCGAGAAACAGCTTGACCAAATAAACGCAAAACTTTCAAAAGTGCTGACAAAAGATGACTCAAACTTCATTAAAGATATCATTAAAGAAATGTTCTTAACCGAATTGAAATCCTGGAAGGAACGGTCTTTGAACAACGAAATGACATTGACTCTCTGAAAAGCGAAATAAAATCTAAAAAATAAGCAACTTGATGAAATGATGACCAAAATCCACACTACAGATTCCGAAAAATGCAAAGAAAAGGCGAAATTCGAACATGCAAATAGTGCTGAACAATATAGTAGAAGAAACAATCTCCGAATGACGGGGATGTCCGGCGATCAAGATCAACAGTCCTCGGCTGCAGTAACGAACCAAAACGTAGCCCTAGTCAACGAATATCTAGGCATACCGATTGGCACTAACGACATTGACATAGCGCACAGGTTGGGCAATTTTAAACACGGTGAGAACAGACCTGTCATCATCAAGTTCGTTAGGAGACAAATAAAAAGTGGCATCCTGAAAAAAAGCAAAACTTTTTAAAGGGTCTGGAATCTTCGTAAATGAAGATTTAACAAAAACAAACGCTGCAGTGCTGGCTTCCGTGCGCCTCAAGAATCCAGATAATGTCGAGAATGCTTGGTCGGTTGAGGGCAAAATTTATGCCGTGTTCTGTGGAAATCAGCATGCAGTGCAAGTAACATTTGCTGACTACAAAAACTGGCTAGAAAAACCTTGGCCCCCAAAAAGCTACTCACAGTGTTGAAAATGCGCGTGCTTCGAATTTAAGAAGATCGCCACTTAAAAAACGTAACTGACCGAACAATGCCACAATTAAATAGTTTTTAACATAATAAATATTTTACAATAAGTGCTGTCAGAGGCTACACTCTACAATAGTGTAGACAAGTGACTATTGTCTAAAATATTATATAAAAAGTGACTAAAATATTGATGAAACGATAAACGACAGTTATTGATTGCACATTTCACCAATGTGTACTCGCAAGCTACGCGACTGTCTCGACTTAAGAATAAGACGCTTAACTCCCCTGTTTTTTGGATCTAATTGATATTGTTACCTCCCTTGATCATAAATTGTCATTTTAGAATAGTATATTTATAAATTATATTGGATATTGAGATTACGATAGCTATTGAAGTATTTCTTCATTACTCAAAGTTAGTATACTCGTACTTTGTAGACAGTTTTGTCGTACTATATTGCATTGCAACGTATCCTTTCTGTATCTGTTAACATACATAAAAATTGCTCCTGTTGTTTGTTTTTTGATATATATTGATGAAAATGCCGCTGCTGCTTTTGCTGATGCTGCTCTAGACTTGTTATTGACTAAATAATTATGTATAAATAGTTGACTTATATCATGGTCACATTTCAGTATAGTATATGGCCATTACTAAGATATATATTTTACCCCAATGTGTCATGTATTGCTTTAACACTTGCAAGTTAATGAAGATTTGTTACTTGCTAAAACACACTCATAGACACGCACACTCAGATTATATACAAAAACAAGCAAACAACAATACAGGGCTGAGGCACAATTAGCTGAACATTATCTTCTAAATTCTATATGTTATATAATATATATAATAAAAAATAGGATTATAATTTTACATAATTACTCATAAAAGCATGTCTTCAATATACATGTGTGCCTTGAACTTATGCCCAGCTTTCATTCACTATTTTGCACGATGTTCGTCTGGTATTTACTTGTGTTACAAATGTATATGTATAAATGTAGTGACCAAATAATAAGTATTAAATGCAAGTTCCAATACTTGTTATTCATTTCATCTTACAATGATTGTTTGTTATTTGTCTGTTGTTCTGCTTTATTTTTCATCAAATTTAAATCAATAAAATTAATACAATTACTTCTAGCAGAGAATAAAAGAGTGTGAATATTTGCAGGTACCACTTTAATTTTACTCTACTTTGCCAATGTTCATCAAAATTGTATTTAATTGTGTTACGAATACATGTACAAATGCAGTGACCAAATAATGAATATTTAATGCATGTTCCAATACTTGTTGTTTTTTTTCATTTCAGCATACAATCATTGTTTGTGTTATGAGCTTGTTTGTTTCTGCTTGTTTTTTTTTCTTTCTTCAAATTTAAATCTATATAATTAATACAACTACTTTATTCTAAAAATAAATGCGTGTGAGTATTTGAATGTACCACTTAAAGTACCTTCGTGATAAAACAACTTGCCTTACTTATTAGGCTAGAATTTCACATACTTTATATATTTAACACATCTTCTATGAAGGTCTTAATAACAGTGGTCACAAAGAAAGTTATTCTTCACTTAACACATTTATATTACTTGAGCTCGCAAGTACAAAATATAAAGTGGTAAATTTCTGGTATATTTCTTATAAATAAACAAAACAAATATTAGCACATGTGATTGAGCTTATATTTCCTATTATTTTATCATTGTGTAAAAATATTATTGTACGCTGTAACCGACTGTCGTCCCCGTGAATTAATTCTAGCGAGTACAACTCCAGCAGGTGAATCATTCTAAAAATAGCGCGTGGTAAAGCTGTGTTATACACAAGCATCAATTAGCGTCTGGAGAATCCTAAACCCGAGAATTGCAATAAATGGGGAATTCATAAACTTACTGCTCATTAATTCCCGCTATTATTTTCTGACAATGTTAATTTGTTAAATTCACCTGACAAATTCATGCATCAATTATGTTTACGTGAATTATTAGTATTTAGCTTATTCATGTATCACCGGAGAAAACATGCGGCGGCATATGATCGGTTTATTCATGGTACAGATATTAATAAATTATTTAGTTTATATCAAATTAATTTTCCGGGCCGATACGTTTTCTTATAGTGTCCGAAAAATCTTGTGTCCGAGAACTCTCCTCAGTAGGGACCGAAAAATCTGGGGTCCGAGAAGTCTCCTTAGTAGGAACGAAAAAATGGGGTCCGTGAAGTCTCCGTAGTAGGAACGAAAAAATGGGGTCCGTGAAGTCACAGCTTGGTCCTCTTGTATTATATTAAGGGCCAAAAAATGACATCTCAACATTAATTTCTACGCCGATTGTCTTTTTTAAAGACATTCTTGTTTGTTTATTAGTTATTAAAATTCACCTCGGCAAAAAAATCAGTATCCTATGCTCTAACATTAATTACATACATGTCTTGTTTTTGACTGTTGGTCATGTCGGTCAACTAAAAATGTATATTATGCTGATATCTGTTCTTTTATGATCTGATATTTCAGAAATACTGCCTAAATCCCCAAAATGTTTTTTTTTCAAGCACTTACTGTCTTTGTTAAATATTGTTTGTACCGTTGTGATACGGAGTATGTCAAAATTAATCCATATCCTATCCTTCTGTTTTTTTTTCGTTCTTTTTTTTCTTCTTAACTTTTTTAAATATGTTTTTCTCACCTTTTTCTATTTGTAATTTTTTCCTGTCCTTTTATCCCATTTTTTCATTTGTCATTCTTGAATTATATAAGCTGATGAATGTCTGAATGCTTGCTGATGATATTTGTATACTGTCATATTGTATATATACAAATAAAACTTATCGACATTGAAAAAAATATATATATATAAAATACCTTAACTGACGGTGCAACACCTCTTGTATACAGTTAGGAAACAGGAGAGAGCTAGTTTTGATTTTGTTTTGCAAAACCAACAAACAGGTAACATTAATTTATGTGATGATATGTTGGAACAAATAAAGCATTAATTTAGTATGGGAGTACATGTATCGTGTAACCTACTGATCGAGTCAAATGTACAACGGATAAAAATGATCACAGACTCCGAATATCTTTTTAAATATATTTCTTGATGATCCTTAAGGATCCTCATATCGATCCTTAAACTGCTTTAATTTTAAGTTGTTCCTTGCAAAGTGCATATAAGGGACTTCGATTGCTTAATCAAAACGCTGACAACGTAGAAAGACTGTTGGCGACAAAAGAAACTAAAAACATGTGATTTATGAGTGCATTTTTGCTAAAATGGAATCGTTTTTTTGAATGAAGGTTTAATTTCCCACTTTTAAACTTGATAATGTTGCGTCCTATTCAATAGTATACAACGTCATAATATAAATATTTGTTAAGAAACAAACAAATATTTTTTTCAAGCTACATGTAGTTATACAATGCAGACGGAATTATATATACATGCCAGTCGACAAGTCAATCTGCAACGGGCCATGCAGAATAACTGATGAAGCGTTGTAGTTAGTGTAAAAAATAACAGAAGTAGCTCATTATTTAGTGGTCTTATGGTTACAATATACTAATTCCAATTCTTATGTAATTTAATGTAAAAGCGATAACTTTGACCAAAAATAAATGCAACATTTTGCACATAGGAACCCTCATAACCATACCTTTTCTTAAACAGCATTCGAAGCTGAATTGATTTCAGCAATAAAACGGGCATGTCATGTGTTATGTAAGAAAGAACTCGACGCTAAACAAAGTTGACTGTTTTATCAACATCTTTTTAGCGGCTACTTTCTAGTTAAATGTAACCCGCCTCAGCGCAAGTGTCATACTGTAGTCTCCAATCTTAAACGATATCAGTGATTTATTTGTGCATACCAATGCTTACCCTACCAACATCTCCAAAAAAGAATATCAAAGCAAGTGTCTAAACCTTAAAACATGTCTTCGAGTTAAACTTGTTGAATTATTTAGAGAGTACAGCTCTACATCTCTTATTTATTTAGTGTATTGTGCCCTTATTCCAGGGCACTAAGGTAAATATTTCGGTTACACACAACATGCAGATACCAAAGTAGGGGTGTCATTCGTTTGAAGTAACATTCTTTCTTAAACTGACATAAAAAAATGTAATTGTTATAAATAACATGATATACACATAACAGAACATATGACATACATTCCCTTAAATAATTATAATATAATAAAACAGGTAGGAAGGTGCGACTGTTTAGAAAAAGGACCCGTTCAGTTTTCGGTTTACTGACTCGCAGCCTGCAAAAAAAGTAGTGCCCCGTGAAACCGGAGTTGGAAATTACCCTCTTAAAAGACCGTTGGCTTCCGCCACCAGTCTAGAAACACGTTTTACACGTTTCGCTATTTCATCTGATGTTTATTCACATAGCGATATAATATATTGAATATATTTTTGTCAGCAGTTTCATTTTCGCCCCTTCATATATTATGTTGCTGTTTTTTTCTTTGGAATTTCTCTATTTGCCAATATGTGAATAGTTCTTTTAATATTATTTTCCGATGTATTTCATGTACAAGCACGGACGTACCGATTTTGTCCTAAATACGCCCATGATATATACTACGATTTAGTAATTACTTCTGTCAATAAAATGCCATTGAAAAATTCTGTTTACTTCGGGGATGGTCATTATGCGCAAATGTTCTACATTTTAGTCAGTATACCGCGTTTTAGTGAAAAAATCGATGACACACGGCTTCTTGAATTAAACGGGCATTGAACAAGTATTTTAATGTGAACATTATAATACTATTAAATGAGATGACCGACACGATAAAACTAATATAACTTTGCTTTTAAGGTACAGGGCGAATAAGCAACTTCTTCGTTTTTGCTGTTTGTGAAATATGTTTTATTACCTTCGACATTATAAAGGGAAAATCTGTATTTAGTAATGTCTACAGCAGTAAACGCAATTTTATAATAGTCTACAGTAAGGCCAGCAATATAATTATTGGTTTCTGCTTACGTCTCCCAAAAAACTTTTTTTTTTTTGGGGGGGGGGGGTTTGTGTAAAATAACGTTTTTTCTGTAACTTTTCTTGCTTCGAGGCATATTAACCACACAGTTTTGTTATATTTGACTGCATCGAAAATCTGTAAACGCCTCAAATCAATGACACTGTACCTTACGGTATGTCATTACCAAGAGTGCCTGTCTAACGCCGACTAATTCGAAATGTTCGCCAATTACCGAAAAGCCGCATATTAGCGAAAACTGTCCTTTTTACCGACAGCCAGAAAAAGTTAATGATCGATAGGCAAAAATAACTTTTAGGGTCGGCAAAAATTAGGGGTGGGGCCGGGTAAGCGGAAACTAACAACTTTTTTTACGCCTTATATACATGCATACATTCGTTAAGATGGTTATTTGCGTGAAAAAATTCTGGAAAGGTTTTAAATGAGCCAATGATAACAGTAGATTTTGGTGGTGATCCTATCACCGTCTGGGTCCACGAATTTTGTACAACTTTTTCTTCTTGCTGTGAGATAAGGCAGACTCATTAGTTGAACAAAACTGTCTTGGCAGAGGTATGCGCTTTCTGAGTGCTTTCTACTATATGAGGCGTGTGGTGGGAAACCCGGGCTTAATGCATGTGCGTAAAGTGTCGTCCCGGATTATGCGTGTGGTGGGAAACCCGTGCTTAATGCATGTGCGTAAAGTGTCGTCCCAGATTAGGCGTGTGGTGGGAAAACCGGGCTTAATCCATGTGCTTTCCGCCTACAGTGGATTTATGATTAGAAGAGACATTGAAACAGAAAATACCATACAAGCGGAAAGTGTCGCGATTCGGGACAACACTACGCACATGCATTAAGCCCGATTTTCCCACGACACGCCTCATATTATAATACTACATGCATTCTTCGGGCGATCAAGAGACTTAATCGTATTAACGAATTACATATTCTCAGCGAACTATGCGCATATTGCGTTTAAATAAAGTGAATTTCGTTTAAATAAGTATAATTGCAAAGATATTACTGGTATAAATTGCAATACAACAACACTCTGATCTAACGTTTACCAAGAAATGTATGGTTATTGCGTCGTCAAAAAACAATTTATTCTGAAAAAGCGACCTTTGACTGACGCATATTTCTCAATCTGGAAAAATACGAAACATTGAACCCAATACATGTAACCGCACGTTGCGCTGTGTAAACTGCTTAAGAATCAGTAAGTTCAACGAGCTATTTCAAACAACCAACGCAATATTTCATGTATTGTGGTTAAGAAATAATTTTCGATTTATCCTTGTTTATCGGCCAATAAACAACTATTTGGATTTCTGATACAGAGGAATTAAAACCACGAGGGCGTTAGCCCGAGTTGTTTAATAACCACGCATCAGAACTACAAATATTGCGAAAATTATTTCGATTCTAACACGATTTAACATATATTTGTACTATACTCCGCTCAGAATCGGGACTTAGTAGTTTAACAATAATTTTGTTCTTTATCTATAGAAAAATAAGCGAGTATCATGTTAGAATCTGCATTTAATGTTAATTTTGTTAGTGTCTCAGTTTCCAATAAGCTCTACAACTCTTTGCCTACAAATGACATACAAACAATACGCGATTATTTATCACTGTATTGGCCATTATTTCAAAACGTACTCTTTACTTGACTTTGCCACCTACTCTGTTCGATCGATTTCAAATATTTTATTTTCGCCACAACCGTCGTGGCACGGTTCGGAAAATACGACGGGGCCATAATGTAATTAATAATGCTAGCAAATTTCGAAAGCACTTGTACAAACGAATTAAAGATAAACGGTCCACGGGCCACGGCTTGCATGGCCATAATTGTCTTTCTGCTCGAACAGACTACACTGTAGTTTAATATATTCAACGTTCAGAACGTACATTATGGTAAATTGTGCGTAATTTTGGTAATTTATACACTGTATAAATATTTTGTATTGATCATTCGAGTGAAATAACTATTCTTAGACAATTGGCGACACATTACCGCCCACCCTCTAAAAAGCAGATACAAGCAGTAATAGGTCAATTAAAACAACAAATCTCAACATGATCTTTAGTTTAATGTTTCGCAGTATGGCAACTTAAGATCGATTTGCGATTTGCCACGTTTTCGAAAAAAATATAGACAATAATGCTGTTCATGTTATGGTTATAAAACACGAATTTAGACCTTCGTGCTTTTGCGTTATTAAAATTGTATACATGTATAATATATGTCTTCTTTTTTCTAGATAATTCATGAAATCATTTAATCGACATATTATGCCAACTTTGAAATTTGCGCAAGCATCGATCGATACCCTTGAATTTGGTTGCTGCTATTAACCGTGGTTGTCCGACAACACTAATAAATGTTTTTTTCCGACAACGCTAATAAGTGTTTTTTTCCGACAACGCTAATAAACATGGTTGCCCGACAACGCAAATAACCGTGGTTGTCCGAAAAAAACACTTATAACAGTGGTTGTCCGACAACGCTAATAACCGCGTGGTTGTCCGACAACGTGCACATCTTTGCACAATTTAAGGTATTTAAACGCGAAAGATAGTAAACATTTATATAAAACAAATTGAAATGCCAATAATAAACAGAACATGCATTACAAATATATACACCATGTAGAATTGTGTCTTAGTTGAGATTATTTTTAAATCAACTTTATTTATTTGGGGGTATTAATTTTGACTAACGAAACGCCCCGATACCAATATATACCTCGTAAGAAGCATTTATAGAGAAAAATGCAAAATTTACTTTTAAACTTTGTGGCCAACGAGTTTCACATTTCCGTTGTCATGTACAAGTACCAATATCGTTTGAAATCCTCTTTTCAACTCCCAATTTAGGTTCCCAATTAGGACCAACAAAATCTAACCACCCGCCAGTCTTTTTTTAAATTTGGCTCTTTTTTCGCTACATTATTAGACCAGTAGGCCAGACAACATTTATTTTAAGCGGATGTGTATTTTGTCAATGCAGAATTAATGGAGAAAAATGTTCTTTAGGCACACCATAAATCAAAGTAATTCAGTCAGTATTATCTATACTCAGAGTATATTAAACAAAAAAGGACAAGTCAATAAATCAAATTAAACACGCGATAAATAAAAACGCCAGTCGATTTCAAAGAAGACACTGAAAATATTATTTCATTAAGATGCTTCATAAAATAAACATTTATTGCAGGAATTAAACTATAACTTATTGTATATGCTTGCATGGTAGACGCTATTTAAGCACTTTCGTTACGCATGGTTTTATCAATAAATTGAAATTAAGGTCCCAAAACATCTTAAGTATGCTATAAACAGATCATAGTCACGAAACGCGTTCATTGTGCAAAACGTTAAACTAGATCATTGTCATGAAATGCATGGAGAATACAACATGTAGACACTAGATCATTATCACAAAAGGCGTTCAGTGTGCAAAACGTAACACTAGATCATAGTCACAAAAGGCGTTCAGTATGCAAAACGTAAGACTAGATCATTGTCATGTAATGCATGGAGTATGCAACATGTTGACTAGATCATTATCACAAAAGGCGTTCAGTATACACAACATAGACTAGATCATTATCACAAAATGCGTTCAGTATGCAAAACATAGATTAGATCATTATCGCAAAAGGCGTTTAGTATGTAAAACATAGACTAGATCATTATCACAAAAGGCGCTCAGAATGTAAAACATAGACTAAATCATTATCACAAAAGGCGTTCAGTATGCGAAACACAGACAAGATCACTATTACAAACGGAGTTCAGTATGCCATTACGTAGACTAGATCATTATCACAAAAGGCGTTCAGTATGCAAAACATAGACTAGATCATTATCATAAAAGGCGTTCAGTATGCAATAAATAGACTTGTAGTCAAGTAAAATTTACATTTGAATACAGCCAAATACGAACTTAGCGTTTTTTAATCAAACATAAACTTACCGAACAGTCATTAAAATAGATCAACTAACATAGTCATTAAATAATCATGTGCAAATCAATTTATCAGTCATAAAACTAATTAACTAAATAATATGTAAAACACTCATTAATCAATGATAAAATAGTTCAAACTAAAACGGACAGATATGTTTACAGACTAATACATGTAGTTCGAAATCAATGCAGTAAAATTAATATCCATATAGATGGTAGTTCGCAATGCAAGAGTGCACGGATGACATAACACCGGTAAATAAACATATCACATAATGAAACGTACATAGAGGCTACATTGTATCTCATTTGCTACAAATAAAACCGCGCCAAAACTTTGCACGAGAGCGCGGAAGTCTCGTGCAACAAATTAATAACACGTGCACGTCAATGACTACACACTACAAATACGACACACAATTTTAAGCTCAAAATGAAAGTTGTTTTACATAATTTATATTTGTATTTATGGGAACCATTGAAAACTAATACTGTGACACAATCGTTTGAATGCAAATGCATTACACGAATATAACTTATAAGGTGGCCAATCTTTTACTTAACAGAAATTATTCGAAACTATGTCTCTTTTTAATATTATCCAATCGGCAACTACAAATCAAAATGTTCGGTTTTGTAATTTATCATTCTGTTCTTGAGCAAACTATTATTGTGCCAGTGCATACTCCATTAAAGCGTCCATGTATCGACCGGTTCATGGGCTAATTGATCAATCAATACATATAAATGGCTTACACATGGTAAATAACTTCACCAAACATTAGTAATAGTCACTGCAATCTGCATTCGTAAAGGCTTACAATAGCAATATTAACAGAACATCAAAAGCCTTCTTACCTTTCCAACCCTGCCTTTATTCCAAGCTCCACTTCTCTTTTCGAAATGTCTATATTTTCTCAGGAAGAAATATCCGGCTTCTACCCTCTTCGGCGCACACTACGCCTATGGTTGTCTTCAAAATTTGTCGTCTGGTTTATATGGTGGAAAACAAGTGCACCCGAAGGGCGAGTCTTTCATGCGTGAAAAGAAGCGAACTCGAAAAACCGGTTTTAGGACTTTAGCAGTAGTAGGCTTGTCAGTACAAATCATTTATGTATTCCAGTAGTCATAATGTTTGACATTCATGACGCTTATGTGCATAACAGGGATATTTACAAAAGCCGGTCCATGCATGGGATTAAAATCGAGGTGAACCGTGTTAAACAGCTGTGTGCTTGAGTTGGTTTGACCTCACTGAAATTCCGAGTTTACACATAATTAGGTCTTACTTAGTCTTAATTAGGACTTACTATGTCCTAATTAGAAGATTATATCTCCTAATTAGGACTTATATCTCATAAGTAGGACTTAGTATCTCCTAATTAGGTTTACATTATTTTAACTGCATGAACAGTACATTTACACAATCTATCATACAACATGAACATACATATGCTTCATGATTCAGTTATCCCTCATCAAAATTTAGCCATCCACTACTGACTTGCAGTTGTTGCAGTGATCCTAACACATAGGGGAAAGGTCTTTGTGCTTTGCGCTATTAAACTATTACATATGTGTCCTCTATTTTCAGATAATCTATAAGCATCCTAATTAATCGACACATCGCAGTATGCCAAATTTTTTTGGCGCACGCATCGATTGTCACCCATGGTGATATTCGCTGCCACCTTTCAAAAACGTGATATTCAATGTTACCTTTTAATATCATCATGATATTCACTGCCGCCTTTCAACAACATTATGATATTCACTGCCGTCTTCCAACAACATCGTTATATTCACTGCCATCTTTCACCAACATAGTGAGTTTCACCTCCACCTGTTAACAACATCGTGATATTCACTACCGCCTTTTAACACCATCGTGATATTCACTGTTACCTTTTATCATCATCAAGATATGCCAATCGTTTATTGCGCACGCATCGATTGTCACCCGTGGTGATATTCACTGCCACCTTTCAAAAACATGTGATATTCAATGTTACCTTTCAACATCATCATGATATTCACTGCCGCCTTTCAACAACATTGTGATATTCACTTTGTCTTCCTACAACAACGTGATATTCACTGCAACCTTTAAAAAATATAGTGAGATTCACTGCCACCGTTTAGCAACATCGTGATATTTACTGCCGCCTTTCAGCGACATTGTAATATTCACTACCATCTTTTAACAACATCGTGATATTCACTGCTACCTTTCAGCAACATAGTAATATTCACTGCCACCTTTCAGCAACATGGTGATATTCGCTGCCGCCTTTTAGCAATGTGTCTAAATTCACTACCGCCTTTAAGCAACGTGGTGATACTCACCGCCGCCTTTCAACAACATTGTGTAATTCACTGCCGCCTTTTAGCAGCATTGTGATATTAACTGCCACCATTGTGTCCACCAGGTGTCGCTTCTCGCAACTAACCTATGTGATTCAGCGCTGTGCATGATGGGCAAGCACTATATTTATATGGCGCCAAATGAAGCATGAGACGCTCCCCTTAAATATTAGCAAAATCGTCATACAGTCTTGTAGGACGTAACCACAGTGTATAAGCGTACAGTGAGTTAAACCGGAAGTTGGTGATCTGTACGCCGATGATCAGTTAGTTGCAAACAGCAGAAAACGCAGTAAGTGACACAAATTTTTAATTTTATTTTTTAAATCGAAGCAGAATATAAATAAAATTAAGTTCTCCGAACACATATAATGACATTACGTAAATATAATATTATTCTGTCGGATATGCCTAATATTTTAAGAGTACTTGTTTTAGCAGACATGATTACTTAGTGTTTTGATTTTTTAAATAAATATAATAAGTTTCATTGTGATAATGGTTGTTGGTGTATTTTTGTGTAAAAACTGATACATACATCACTTACAAGTCAAGCAGTATTCATTTTATTAAAGAGAATAGGTTTTGCTCGGAGAAATCCAACATTTTGTCCTACCACCCAACGTGATTCGACTGTACGACTAGTTGCAAAATGTCAAACTTTGACTGTACGATTAGTTGCTCATGAAAACGATCTGAACGGTTATGTTCAAAAGTAATTATAACTTGATTTAATGTGTAAAAGTCAATGTATGTTAATTTTCTCTGTCCGCATTTTCAAGACGATAATTTTGTATGTAAGAATGTAATAATTTAAAAACCAACATGATAAGTTAATTGTAGTTGTTTTACTGAAAAAGAAAACAAAAGTGTGTAAAAATATTATTGTAGAAATGCATTTTAATTTGATCCTGTTGTATTTCATGTACTTCGACGACGCAGCAAGTGGATGTGAATCAACGATGAATCCAAACCAACGGAAGAACGCCGAAGACGAAGACACCAGAACCATCACTCACCATGAGCGAGGTCTGCGACATGAACAGAAAATTTAACAATTGGCGTTGAAAAAGAGGCACCATAAGCTTCTACAGTCATTAATGGACACTATAGTGATGAGTTAGGGGAGATTGCAATAAATGGAGAGAAAGTGACGCAGACAAAGATTGAGACCCTGTTAGTAAATGAATATAAGTGTGCGTATGCGTGTGTGTTTGTAAATATGTGTAAATATCATATTTTATTATATTAAAATAAATGTATGCATATACATGTATGTATATATGTTATGTTTATACATGTACACAAATATATAATGTAAATGTACATGAAGATGAATTTATGCGATTATGTTATTTAATGCACTTTTGTAAAATAAGAGATGTACTCTGTAATAAAAATAAAATTAATTTAAGAAGTCAATAAAACAAATATTTCAAAATTCATTTATTCTTCCTTTATTCTTTATGAACATACAAAATGTATATGAGTATATGATATACCATGATTACTAAGGTTCATCACATACATACATGTACAACCAACGACCAGATGCCTGTGCAAGTCACACTGCATTAAGTGACGACCTGTGTAAGAGACCACTTTTAAGAATCGCCATGGGTGGTCTCGTAAGACAGGTTAGACTGTGCTTTGCATGTGAAATGCGTCACTGAATATAAATATGCATTGTTTCAATGAGATATATTGTTTCAATAAAAAAACTCCTGTAATATTTTTTGTCCGAGTATGTTTTTATAACAACTAAATGTTTGTTGTTATAACTTCATGTAAAACCAGTGTTCATTCACATATTTTGATATGTAACAAAATAAAAAGAAAAGTAGTTCTATTTAAGCCAGACTGAAATGAGCAATTGTCTTCATTTCACACGACCCAGAGTTATCATTCATATTTTCCACTCGCTCACCTAAAAGCCTGAAATAAATAAAGAAAATTTAATTGTTGACATTGCTGCAAGATCTCCATGTTGATTGTCATAGAAAGCTAAGTTTATATGAGGGCGAATGTAATATAATACTAGTTTAACTTGAGATTTAAACATTCTTAGGGACGTACACACATTCGACGTACGGACAAACACGCGCGATTCCTATAAAGCAAAATAAATGTATATTAAATATCGATATGTCACAATGAATTGACACTGTCGAATGAAATTATTATTTATTAGGCATAAATAATACATGCACATGTAAACTAAATAATATTTACGTACAATTGTATAATAATTATCAAGGAAGATAGAACATTTCTTAAATATGTGTTGATCACTAATCGCATCTAAGCGTACATAATTAATGAGGCGCGTCATGGGAAAACCGGTCTTAATGCATGCGCGTAAAGTGTCATCCCGGATTAGCCTGTGCAGTCCGCACAGGCTAATCCGGGACGGCACTTTCCGCTTTTATGGTATTTTCTGTTTCAATGAAGTGTCTTCTAACCATAAATCCACTTTAGGCGGAAAGTGTCGTCCCGGATTAGCCTGTGCGGACTGCACAGGCTAATCCGGGATGACACTTTACGCACATGCATTAAGACCGGTTTTCCCATGACGCGCCTCATTAATTATGTACGCTTAGATGCTTATTTCAATCGCGCAACGAATGATTCTCTGTCGCAACTAGGTGTACAGTCAATAAACAAACAGTGACTGAATAAAACGGTAATTATCTAAAATATTACAAAGATAATCCGTTATCATGTAATGTCTATAGTTTAATAAGTGTTTATAGGTGTTAAGCAACACACAGGTTTACACATTTACGGGAAATCCAAATCATTGTCATTACCTTTTTTGATGCAAGTTTTTTATTGTTTGATTAATAAAACAGTATTACTTTCTTATGAAATTGCTAACCACGCTTGCATTTGCCAAGACCGTTTAGTGGACGCAAGTCACACACTTTGGTCATTATTTTATCAACCTGGTGAGTTGATAGATTATTTTCATTTATAGAACATTATTTATTGTTGTATTATGAAATGGGTGGACATAATTGTATATTCATTTCATTTATTTCATTTCGTTTTGTATTGCGTGTTTATAACTTGTTTCTTTTTGTTTGTACAATTGTTTTTATTTGTTTACATGTAGGTCTTTCCGTCCTATGGCTTTATTGGTCAGCGTGTAATAAAATGGGAAAAAAACAACTTTTAGACTTGTGTCACCATGACCCCACCTCACACTACTACAATTGTGTCACTTACTGCGTTTTTTGCTCTTTGCAACCAACTGATAATCAGCGTACAGATCACCAACTTCCGGTTTAGCTCACTGTACGCTTATACACTGTGGTAATAATCTGCCGTTGTTTTCAATAATAAAAAAGTTTTTATCTCTATTTGCTCACTTGTAAATAGTGTTCGAAAGTGAAAGAAGAAACTGCATGACAACGCAATTAAAACGCATTTTATTGTACGAACAGATATAAACACAATGCTTTGACTTTTTGAAGTAAATAATGATGATATAGTCATGTTTAAACCTGGCTTTTATAAGAATATACGGAAATTGTGCTTGTTTGGAAAATATTTCATTCCTCCGCGGACTGTATCTTAGTGTATGCACATTTAGCCAAATATGGATAGCTATCAGTTCCTAGTATAGAGGTTAAACGAAAGCAATGACGTCAAACTCTATGTATGGAATTAACTGCAACCTTTTAACAACATAGTGATATTCACTGCCACCTTTCAGCAACATCGTTGTATTCACTGCCGCCTGTCAAAAACCTCGTGATAGTCTCCGCTGCCTTTCAAAAACATTGTAATATTCACTGCCGCCGTTCAGCAACATATAGTATTCAATGCCGCCTTTCAACAAAACCGTGATATTAACAACCACCTTTCAACACAATTGTGATATTCCCTGCCGCCTTTCAATAACATCGTTATATTCACTGCCACTTTAGCAACATGTTGATATTCAATGCTACAACACCGTGATATTCACTGCCGCCTCCCAACAACACCGTAACATTCACTGCAACCTTTAAAGAACATTGTGATATTCACTGCCACCTTTCAGCAACATGGTGATGCTAACCGCCGCCTTTTCAGCAACATCGTGATATTAACTGCCACATTTTAAGAACATTGTGATATTCACTGCCAGCTTTCAGCAATATAATGATACTCACCACCGCCTTTCAACAACATCATGATATTCACTGCCACATTTTAACAGCATGATAACATTCACTGTTGCCTTTCAACAACATGGTGATATTCACTGCCACCATTCAGCAACATGGTGATATTCACTGCAACCATTCAGCAACATGGTGATATTCACTGCCACCTTCAACAGTATGGTGATATTCACTGTTGCCTTTCAACAACATCGTGCTATTCACTGCTACCATTCAGCAACATGTTGCCTTTCAACAACATGGTGATATTCACTGTTGCCTTTCAACAACATAGTGATATTCACTGCCAACTTCAACAACATGGTGATATTTACTTCCACCTTTCAACAGCAAGATTGCCTTTCAAGAACGTGGCCTATTCACTGCCCTCTTTCAACAACATCTTGATATTCACTGCCACAGTCCAACAACACTGCGATATTCGCTGCCACCTTCCAACAACATCGTGATATTCACTGCCACCTTTCACCAACATCGTGATATTCACTGCCACCTTCTAACAACATTGTAATATTCACTGCCACCTACTAACAACACTGCGATATTCACTGCCACCTTCCAACAATATCGTGATGATATTCGCTGCCACCTTCTAACAACATGAATTTATTTTGAATAACACAATCATATTAACAATAAAATGAGGCGTGTCGTGGGAAAATCAGGCTTAATGCACGTGCGTAAAGTGTCGTCCCGGATCAGCCTGTGCAGTCCGCACAAGCTAATCCGGGACGACACTTTCCGTCTACAGTGGATTTATGTTTAGAAGAGACTTCCTTCAAACAGAAAATACCATAACAGCGGAAAGTGTCGTCCTGGATTAGCCTTTGCGGACTGCACAGGCTGATCCGGGACGACACTTTACGCACATGCATTAAGCCCGGTTTTCCCACGGTACGCCTCAAATGTTTTTGCAAAGTAAGTATTTTGAATTAAGTATTATTTGGACGCAAATTTTCTTGGATTTAGTTGGTAGACGAGACCACGAATTCTAGTGCCAATGAATATTACATATTACATAAACAGGCTGCAAAAACTACTTTGAAATCGACTCTGAGCAATTAAGACAGCATTTATGAATAAACAGAGTCAGCTGCGTATAATCTCATTAATATCATGCTTATTCGTACATGTATTAAAGGGCATGGTCCAAAAGGTTGCTTTAAACTGCACCTCTAATGCACCTATCAATATTTTCCCCCAAGGGTGGGGGAGCGGCATGCTGACCCAGGGGAATTTGACAAATTTTATTTTGGGGGTCTAATTCCCCACCCTAGAGCAAAGTATATTTGTCTAAATCCCCTCAGTGGGAGATGCTATATGTCTATTAAATGGCCCGGGGGCCTGTATAACCGGGATATAAAATCCGACCAGAGTCTATTACCCCGAGACCCGGAATCATTCGGAATGTCAAATCGCCCCCTGTCTGGAATCGCTTTCAGTCAAAAGTCCCGTATATGCCCGCCACTCACTCCCCCCTGGGGGAAAACGTTGTTAGGTGCATAAGAAGTTTCTCGCGATTTCTGCTAGTTCATAAAACCGATCAGGGCTTTGATTATCTGCTCAATGTTGCGTGGGCTGAAATGTGGCGTTGAACATTCATTTATAATATCCTGGCAAATGATGAAGTATGCAATCTTGAAATCAGATAATTTTCGATCCAATATTTGCAAAGTAAAGAATTGTATGCATACTTTTCAACACTGGAGCCAAAATACCATTGAGACGAAATTAAGATGACCTTTCAGATATTGAAAGTTGTTAATATCGCTGTACAATTTCTATTCATCTAACAGGTTTCATAGATTTGTTTCAAAAAAGGACGAATATCGCTTACAAGTGCGGTATTTAATTTTAATTTTAATTATTGATATCTCAACAGTATCTCAATATAACAAAATAATAATTGGTCCGATAGTCAACTTCACTGTTTTATTTAATTATTGTTATGAATTAGAGGAGTAGTAGTAGTAGCAGTAGTAGTAGTTGTTGTCGTAGTAGGACTAGAAGTTGTAGCAATAGTAGTCATAGTAGTAGTAGTAGTAGTAGTAGTAGTAGTAGTAGTAGTAGTAGTAGTAGTAGTAGTTGTTGTTGTTGTTGTTGTTGCTGCTGTTGTTGTAATGTTCGTAGTTGTAGTAATAGTTGTAGAAGTAGTAGTAATAGTAGTAGTAGTAGTAGTAGTAGTAGTAGTAGTAGTAGTAGTAGTAGTTGCTGTTGTTCCTTAATTTCTACTTGCAATTAATATCAATTTATATAATGTTCATTGATTTGAACACACCCTAGGGAGTACCATAGTCAGTTCAGCCTTTCAAATAGTAATCTTATAAGTCAATACACTGTCGTTTGCTCTATTGAATAAATTTCATGGTTAACCACACAATTTAATATGAACTAGATTTAATACACTTTTGTCCACTTACACAATGCCATTTTCTGCGTGGTTAAAGAATTTGGCCAAATTAGATTTGCGCAATATTCCTAAGTCTTTGGAAGTATTGCCCAATACTTTAAATCGCGTGGGAGCGCGCATGTACATGTCATGTCTCGTCAACATTAAACATGACACACGGAAGACGTTTGTTTTAGTTGGAGAACTTTAAAATGACGTTCATGTGCAGTGCGTTTTTTTGTCACTGTGCCTTTCTGATATAAATGATGTGCTTTGGTTGGTATCTTTTTTGTTGCCATTGCTGTTGCTGTTGCTACTGATGATGTCAATATGATGACGAATTTATTATTATAAAACAATGCTGATCAGTCTGGTTAAACCAAAGTTTAATTTCAATTCAAGCCCATGTCATTGAAGTATTATATAACAACCATTATAAAGGTTAAGGTTATACTTTGAGGTCAAAGGTCAAAATAGAACGCTTAATTATTAAAATACTGCTTGTGCGTGCATTAACCTCCCAATGCATAGAAAGATTTCAAATAACTTGTCACAATTTATGTTAACCGAGATAAGACGATGTGTCGATCTCAAGAATTGGATGGCTATCATAAAGGTAATACTTTGAGGTAGTAAAATTTCAAATTAAATGCTTAATTGTCAAAATAGTGCTTGTCCAAACCCTTACTTCCCGTGAATTGTTGGATTTTGAAATAACTCATCATACAAATGAAAACTAAACTATCAGCATACAAATTCAAATATGATCTATTTTCTTCTTTTACGATGACAATGACAACCTATTGCCCCCCCCCACACACACAAAGAGTTATCTTTCAATGCTTTTCAAATAACATTACTGTAAAAAAATGATTAAAGATAAATGCTGCTACAACATATATCACTGTAAGACAAAATGTCAACAATATACATACATAAACACAAGTATATTAACTGTATAAAATCAGCAAATAAATTACCATTTAATGCCAAATAAATTTACCATTTTGATATCACGTCGTTTTTTCTAAAAAGGGGTTTAATAGGTATCATTGCGTCATGACCACCTCTGACATAGATTATATATTGTGAATTAAAACGGAACGATATAATAATTAAAATAGCAAATTGCACTTGATAATGCTGTGCAGAGCGATTCAGCCTTGCATCTTCCATAACAGCCCTTTTGTGTGTTACAACCACACCCGAGAACCATGACACTGCAGCTTGAAGCCAAGAAGACCAAACAGGTCTCCATTTGTCAGCCTTTACTCTGATCCAGCCCCATTTGGCAGGACTAGTAGTCGGGAGAGAAATTTAGTGAGTTTGAAATCGCGTGAACTGTAATATATCTATAGATTTTTGCCAGCCCCAAAAGCTAGCCACAATTCAGAAACTGAAATCCGATAACAAACTGCTACGGCAAGAACTAACACATATGTATCCACATGTTTGATCATAGCAGTCTGGTAGCCCAGCATCGCCACATCAGCCACATGCAACATGAGTTTTTCACTCGCTTCTTCGTGACTACAGGGTCCTAATCTACTATATTGTAATTAACAACACCATCATTTTGAGTAGAAAAAACAGCACCATCTTTGGCGTCCATGAGCACAACCTGCTAAGCTACGAAATAGAACAACACCGTTTCCCATTGTTGCATATTTGAGGCTGTCCTGCTTGTACACATCCCAAATGTCACCAAGCCGCTTGACTGAATACATTTGATGACCAAGAAATGGTGCAAAAATGGTGTCTGCATAATCTTGAAATGTCTGACAAGCAGTAGGCTGACTACAACAGCACCATCTACTGTTAGTGCATCAATCTCTGGGACCTCCAGTTTGACTTTAAGATGTTGTTCAAGACAGGATACGAGGTCACACATTGTTCCCAATTCCCATACATACATTACCAAACTGTTATAGAGAAGGTGGACACGCCGTTTTTCATGGCCAAAGAAATTATGAAGGTTGCCGTTCCGAAATTAGCAAGAAACAAACAACATGGAAAAAAGAGAACAGTCTTGTTTTTCGTAGATAATTTATGTTTCGCATTGAACAGTTGCTTATGTGAAATGTAGACATTTCATGAAAAAGCACAAACAGTTACTACAACAGTGACTTAAAAATCTCAGAGTGACTGACCAGAAAAGAAACATTAGATATATGTTTTCCTTGTGCGTTAGCCACACATCAACAGTAGTTCCAGGACCGTCTTCTGATGCACCAAATGCCTTCTCCATTAATAAGTACAACAATGCTGCTGTCACTTGTTGTCTTACCCACATGGGAGGCTCTAAGAAAGGTGGTCAGCTGTACTAGGAGACTACACATTGGCCTGCTCAAGAGCACTTGTCCAACCACTGTTCTCAAGCCAATCAGTAAGAGTCTTGCGAGCTACATTTCTACATGTATATGTAATACACCTAACATCATTACAAAGCAATTTTCGCACAATGGCCTGGTCATATTTATTACACATGTATATATATGTTAAGCAATTGCAAAGCTAGACTTATCACATGCAATAAATGGAGTTTGGCCGCATAACTTTAAGCTAATGTTTTATGTTTTGTTTACAATAGTCATTTAATACTTAATCATGGCAACAGATTCAGTTTGTTCTTTAAACAATGGAGGCAATGTAGAAATGTCAACTGGTTGTTCAGTGTAGATTCCTGCAAACTGCTTAGAGTGGTAAGCGGCCCAGGACAGGTCAAAGATCTCCAACGTATGTATTTACACTCAATAAATTACACTTTAAACGGAACACTTTTATTTTTCACAATTTCTCAACTATTTATCAAGGGATTGCGTCAAAATTTGGAATATAACTAAATTTGTAAAGGTCTCCTAGATTTTTTTTCTTATCGATTAAATGCACGATGAAAATAAATTAAAATAATCAATAACAAGTGCACCTGTCCCAGATGTGACTGAGCGTCATGGATGAATGATTTAAGTGCACAAGTGTTAATAATGATTTTAAACAACATATTTTTGAAACACACATTAAATGGACTATGTCAACGAAAAATTCGCTTCCTATTACACTATGAATCATATTATTTGATAGAAATGCGCTTTACTAAGAAATGTGCATTAGATAAATAAATAAAATATAA
Organism: Congeria kusceri; assembly: GCA_027627225.1. Lineage (NCBI taxonomy): Eukaryota > Metazoa > Mollusca > Bivalvia > Myida > Dreissenidae > Congeria > Congeria kusceri. The sequence continues at coordinate 40,013,764 of CM051031.1, forward strand.
TACACAATACGATATTTGATAAATACAAATAAGCAAAAACGCCTGAAAAAAATAAAACCCCATTCAGGTATCAAACTCACGACTTAGGAGCCATACGAAGAAATGACACTAGACAGCGCTTTAACCAACTGCGCTATCATACTTGGTAATGAGTTGTTTGTAAAATGTAGTTTGACAAAATGCTGACAATTATGGCGTCAAAATATAAACAGGAAAAGGGCCCCAAAAACATAACCCAATTTATAAATTGATTTTTATCTCAGAATGCGTACACTCTTTTCCATTATATATATATCCTGTTTTAACCGTTATTATATACCAGTATTAATATCTAAATTTCAGATTTTTAAAAGAAATTGCCCCCTTCCCACTTGAGGCCCTTTTCGATGATATAGTCACTTTAATAACTTCTGAGAAGTTAGAATTATACGTTTTGCGTTAGAAGTGTAATTAGCTGTAAATAAAAATACTCAAGATTTTTTGGACATGTTGCATTTTCATTCACAATGTGTGTGCGAGGTTTAAGCTTAACATATTTACATTAAAAAAATGATACAGCTAACACATAAAGTAACTGCTTTACTGAAATGAATTTGATATTTAGTTTGTATTTATTTTCATTAAATATAATTATAAAGGAGTTAAATGCACATTGACATATTCCTCGCCATGATTGTTGTGGTTTTATTCACATATACAAGCAGTTGTCTGTCTTCTGCTATTGATATGCATGGCAAAACTCTAACAAAGGGAGACAACTAATAATGAGTGTTTTAATGATTAATGCTTTTTACGGTAATTTGTCTATCCACTATACCAAATTTAATACCTCAATATGTTTTAAATAGTGTTTATTTAATAGTTCATGTTTTATGTATGGATATAACGATTATAATAAGAATAACTTTGACGTTTTACAGCTTTTAATGATAAATTTACCCACAAAATGACATAAAAGATCAACAGAAGTTAAAAATAAATGATGTTTTATATGAATATTTATATAAATAGGTTAACTATATTAAGATTAAACATGTTAAATAATAATTGCATCATTTTCACTTTTTTAATATAGATATCATTCTTAACATTACTTATTGCTAAAAACTATGTAATGTATATGGCGGCCATCTTGGATTTGTCGGCCATCTTGGATTTTTGGGGTTGGGTCTCATGATCATTTTTGTGTGTTTTGCCTTTATGTTCAACTGTGCCAAATATGGTGCTTTTCCCATTTTCTGAAGTATTTTGTGAAGAATTGATCCCACTACAATGCATCTTTTACATTTGTCGGAAGCGGCATTCATATTCAGTTTCATTCTATGTTTTTGCAACTGGTCAAATGAAATACCTTGCGCGAACTTACGATAGTCATTTGTGAACGGTGTGACACACAGTGATATGAAGCCATGTGTTTACTTGTGTGTTGCTGACCCAATGGTCCCGAGTCATTCAATAGCCGGTAAAATGCAAGGTCGCGACTACTGCCCTCTACCCAATTTATGAAAATATAGATCTTGACCAGTGGACCGGGCGAAATTGTAAAAACAAACTGGCGCTTTGGATTTAAACCAACATAACCTCAACAGTTTGTTGTAATTGAATTTCCATTGTTGATGTGGTGATACAAATCTGTTGTGCTCGTTGCAAATAGTTAAGCTCGCTTGAGAACGAAGTGCTCAAGGGCGAGATATGACCTTTCCGGTTTTTGATATTTTAAAATCCTATCCAGCAATCCCGCGAAACCAAACTGAAAACCATCGTGTAGGAAAAGTAAAGATGTGATTTTTAGTCATATATATTACAAAATTGTATGTTTCCTTTTTATAATACCGCTAATTTAATGTTATACCTGATTTATTTTGGCATTTCAAATAAATTTATTCATGGTTAAATGAGGTATGAACTGTAATAAATGAGGCGTGTCGTGGGAAAACCGGGCTTAATGCTTGTGCGTAAAGTGTCGTCCCGAATTTGCGTGTGCAGTCCGCACAGGCTATTCCAAGACGGCACTGTCCGCTTGCAGTGGATTTATGTTTAGAGGAGACTTCATTGAAACAGAAAATACCATAAAGCGGAAAGTGTGGTCCTGGATTAGCCTGTGCGGACTGCACAGGCTGATCCAGGACGACATTTTACGCACATGCATTAAGCCCGGTTTTCCCATGGCACGCCTCATTTTTATTTGGGCATTTTAAATTAATTTATTCATGGTTAAATGAGGCATTTACTGAATATACTTAGTAAATAGTTGCTTTGTGTCACACGTTTTATTATATATTTGTTAAATCAAGGTACTACATTAATGTAAAAATGAGTGTATTTAGGGTATCCTATGTCTCAGCAAGTTTAATAATACATTATTGCTAATAACATATGTTACATTAAAACAAAATCACACAAGTTGCATGCAAATGCATTCATGTTGCCCCATAGAAGATGAAAAGTCGCATCGAAAATAAACGTCAGGCTTTTCAAATCGTCCAGAGAAATGGGTTCTTCATGAACATTTATTTCGTTGAATGCTTTGCCGAAGATTATTTGTAATCTATTCTTAAATGTATGAATAGAGAGGAAACAACAAGGGGTATTGTTGGTTAAATTATTTGACAACACAATATTACGCACTGAATTAACCGCGATATTCAACAAAAACTATCTTATGGTGAAAGAGAAAAACCCATTTTTTTCATATCCATTGCAACTGTTTTTCCGTTGCAGACATACGCATGATATATTAGTCTGTAAGATAGAATTCGGATAGTTTCTTTTGAATTTGTAAAGAAACTCTTTATATGTTTTTAATTGCTTTATCTTAAATATTCCCCTCATCGTTCACGTCATCATCATCATAATTATCATCATAATCATCATCGCCATCAGCATCATCGTCGTCATCGGCATCATCGTCGTCATCTTCATCACAAACATCATTACAATGATCACAATCATCACAATGATCGCAATCATCATCATCATTATTATCGTCGTCATCGGCATCATCGTCGTCATCTTCATCACAAACATCATTACAATGATCACAATCATCACAATGATCACAATGATCACAATGATCACAATCATCACAATGATCAAATCATCATCATCATCATCATCATCATTATTATTATCGTCGTCATCGTCATCGGCATCATCGTCGTCATCTTCATCACAAACATGATCACACTCATTACAATCATCATCATCATCATCATCATCATCATCACACTAATAATCACAATCATCACCATTATCATCATCAGAATCACCATCATCATCATCATCATCATCAACATCATTATCGTATGTTATTGACATCATCATGTACATTTTCATCATGATGAGATTGTGTTGATGTCATTGTCATTAACAGTTGGTCGCAATTTATAAATTTCTATAAAGACGTCACATGGAAAAAAAAAAGAGCATCAGGAGAAGTATGTGGGTTGGCTGACATCTATTAGTGGATTTATCATATGCGATATTGTTACATCGTTTATGTTAATTGTGTTGCATTAAACTAATGTTTTTAGCCAACGGTCTTTTGAGAGGGGAATTTCCAAAACAGGTATCACGGAAAACTACTTCTTTTCTTTGCAGGCTACGAGTCAGTAAATCGAAATCTGAAAGGTTCCTTCTTCAAAACAGCAAAGTTTCACACCTGTTTTCTTACATTTTAATTATATTTAACCTAATGTATGTAATATGTATTGTAATGGGTATATCATGTCATTTAGTACAATTACAGTTTCTACAAAAGTCAATTTCGAAAAAATGTATCTTTAAACTAATGACACCATTACTACGCTATCTACTTGCATGTAAACGAAATATTCACCTGAGTGTCCTGGAATAAGACCACCAAGTTAATGCGCTACATCGGTTATTTTGACTCGTTGCGAACGTGATTTGTATTGTTACCAATTCTAAGTCTGAATATTTTGACAATAAATTACTGCAATTTATTAATTTTAAACTGTAGTATGGACAATCGAGAGCTGGCATCGTATGACCTACTTTTGACGCAGAGGGCTAAGAACCACTTACAATCGTCGGTGCTCCTAACTACTACGCTTCGTCGGCTAGCGCGTTGCAAAATGACTTAGTAACAAGCATGTATATAATTTGCATAAGATAATAAGCTGGTAAAAATATTTGTTCTTTACTTACCAATTAGTTTTTATTATGTTTTGTCTCATTACATTCAGACAAACACAAAGTATTTAATATCTAACTCGTATTCATTTAGGTGAATGAAGACAAACACGTATTTTGAAAGGTATGGCTTGGGCAAGAATTTTACTATACGTCCGTAGAACACATACATGAACACATACACATGCAAACAATTTGTGGCGGGTACATACTGATTCATCCACAGCAATATTATTCAAAACAAACAGCACAGCTTTTTTCCAATACAATAAAATCACATATAAGTGCAACACAGTGCATACAGTGCAATTATTTGTCTGCATATTTATTACCACCAATTACGAGAAGTGCGCATATTTCTTCACGGGCACTTCGTACATGAATCAGTGATAATGAAAGGATTCGGGTAAAACTGCGAGCGGGGCACGCAACCCCACTGGTCATTCTATTTCTTTCTTTTCCATTTTTATATTGATGCCAGTAGGACGTACGAGGACCCATGGCTCTAAATCAGTATAAAGGTGCCTTCATCACCTCCCGAATCCACTAATACAACTTTAAATCAAGAATCAACAAATATGCAGCTAATACTAAAGCGAAAACAATCGGCATTACGTCGACAACAATACAGTAAACGAAAACCGGGAAACATTTAATACAAGTAATTTTCAAAGATATCCTGTATGCACGTTATAAATTAAGAATGAACAGAACATGTACAGACCGTAGTCACGGGATATTTACATAGAAAGCTTAATCTAACTGAAATATACATGATGAGAATGACAATACTCTAACTACAAAATATCGCACTATCGGCGTTATACAGGCGTCCGCTACCAGTCACCGTTCTCAACAGCAACTAATGGATGAAAAATAATCTGGAAATATAGAAAACACCGTTAAACACATAAATAAATGGGTGGGTGGGTGGGAATAAAGCGATCTTTGTTTTAGTTTTCCGCTAGCTCGAATGATTTCAGATGTTAAAATCTGCACGAGATTTTTGTGTTTTAGCTCTGATTGGTCAGTCTATTTATAAACTGACCAAACCTGTTTACTACCTCATTACACAGCACACAAATGAATAATCGGACGATACTCAATATATTTATGATGTTGTATACTTTTGAATAAGAAGCCACATTAGAAAGTTTAAAGGTGGATAATTGAACTTCATTTAAACAAATGTATCTTTCTACGCTGGCTGTCAGCATTTTGATTTTATTCTGCAATTCAGACGTGCATTTATTGCATTTATAACCATTTGAAGTAGTTTTATATCTATTCAACAAATGTACGCAAACATTACATTTTTTCATAATCATCATCATAAATTATCAGGTTATAATTGAAAGTTATGTATGCTATAAAGCAACAGACCATTGAATGCATTTTGACGCTAGCTAAGGTAAATTCCGTCTTATTTTTTCAGTCTGCATGGTTATTTAACATCAACTTATGTAACAGACTCCTATATGTGCATCTCCTTTCAGAATATGCTAAAGTAACATAATGATTTATAAAACTTCTAATTTCCAAAATCTTAAATATGTTTATCTATCTATTTTAATTTAAACTTACAACAATATGATATATCAGATATATTAACAGAAACATACAGCCAGACTTGTATGATTCTTAATCAATGTAAAGATCGAAAGAACAAAATCGGTTGTGCCAGGTGAATTTATAAAATAATCACATGATTATGAAGTTTTTCTAATTGACCGAATTGGTCAATGAATAATAATTTTATTCAGAATATGTTACAAGAACATGACATAATAAAGTGTACTGCAACGTGCTTTCATGTAAAAACAATAATTGTAACATAATACTCGCTAATTTTTCTATAGACAAAGAACAAAATTATCGTTCTTAAACTACCCATAAACAACGCAAAAAGAAGTTCCGATTCTGAGAGGAGGATAGTAAAAAGTAGTTCCAATTACACTTGCAAAGATATATAGGTCAAATCATGTTAGAATCGAACTAATTTTCGCATTGTCGGTGTTTATCGGCCAAGAAACAGCTCTTTGTCGTTCTGATGCGTGGCTATTAAAAAACTTGGGCTAACGCCCTCGTGGTTTAATTCCTACGCATCAGAACTCCAAATCGTTGTTTATTTGCCGATAAACAACGATAAATCGAAAATTACTTCTTAAATCATAATTCGAAAACAAAAGGAATTTTTACGGCTTCATAGCTCTACATAGTTTTAGTTTCACAGGTTAATATGCACATACTAATATGCACTAATAAGTTAATCTGCAGGTCTAATTCCCCACCCTAGAGCAAAGTATATTTGTCTAAATCCCCTCAGTGGGAGATGCTATATGTCTATTAAATGGCCCGGGGACCTGTATAACCGGGATATAAAATCCGACCAGAGTCTATTACCCCGAGACCCGGAATCATTCGGAATGTCAAATCGCCCCCTGTCTGGAATCGCTTTCAGTCAAAAGTCCCGTATATGCCCGCCACTCACTCCCGCCTGGGGGAAAACATTGTTAGGTGCATAAGAAGTTTCTCGCGATTTCTGCTAGTTCATAATACCGCTCAGGGCTTTGATTATCTGCTCAATGTTGCGTGGGCTGAAATGGGGCGTTGAACATTCAATTATAATATCCAGGCAAATGATGAAGTATGCAATCTTGAAATCAGATAATTTTCGATCCAATATTTGCAAAGTAAAGAATTGTATGCATACTTTTCAACACTTGAGCCAAAATACCCTTGTGACGAAATTAAGATGACCTTTCAGATATTGAAAGTTGTTAATATCGCTGTACAATTTCTATTCATCTAACAGGTTTTATAGATTTGTTTCAAAAAAGGACGAATATCGCTTACCAGTGCGGTATTTAATTTTAATTTAAATTATTGATATCTCAACAGTATCTCAATATAAGAAAATAATAATTGGTCCGATAGTCAACTTCACTGTTTTATTTAATTATTGTTATGAATTAGAGGAGTAGTAGTAGTAGCAGTAGTAGTAGTTGTTGTCGTAGTAGGACTAGAAGTTGTAGCAATAGTAGTAGTAGTAGTAGTAGTAGTAGTAGTAGTAGTAGTAGTAGTTGTTGTTGTTGTTGCTGCTGTTGTTGTAATGTTCGTAGTTGTAGTAATAGTTGTAGAAGTAGTAGTAGTAGTAGTAGTAGTAGTAGTAGTAGTAGTAGTAGTAGTAGTAGTAGTAGTAGTAGTTGCTGTTGTTCCTTAATTTCTACTTGCAATTGATATCAATTTATATAATGTTCATTGATTTGAACACACCCTAGGGAGTACCATAGTCAGTTCAACCTTTCAAATAGTAATCTTATAAGTCAATACACTGTCGTTTGCTCTATTGAATAAATTTCATGGTTAACCACACAATTTAATATGAACTAGATTTAATACACTTTTGTCCACGTACACAATGCCATTTTCTGCGTGGTTAAAGAATTTGGCCAAATTAGATTTGCGCAATATTCCTAAGTCTTTGGAAGTATTGCCCAATACTTTAAATCGCGTGGGAGCGCGCATGTACATGTCATGTCTCGTCAACATTAAACATGACAAACGGAAGACGTTTGTTTTAGTTGGAGAACTTTAAAATGAAGTTCATGTGCAGTGCGTTTTTTTGTCACTTTCTGATATAAATGATGTGCTTTGGTTGGTATCTTTTTTGTTGCCATTGCTGTTGCTGTTGCTACTGATGATGTCAATATGATGACGAATTTATTATTATAAAACAATGCTGATCAGTCTGGTTAAACCAAAGTTTAATTTCAATTCAAGCCCATGTCATTGAAGTATTATATAACAACCATTATAAAGGTTAAGGTTATACTTTGAGGTCAAAGGTCAAAATAGAACGCTTAATTATTAAAATACTGCTTGTGCGTGCATTAACCTCCCAATGCATAGAAAGATTTCAAATAACTTGTCACAATTTATGTTAACCGAGATAAGACGATGTGTCGATCTCAAGAATTGGATGGCTATCATAAAGGTAATACTTTGAGGTAGTAAAATTTCAAATTAAATGCTTAATTGTCAAAATAGTGCTTGTCCAAACCCTTACTTCCCGTGAATTGTTGGATTTTGAAATAACTCATCATACAAATGAAAACTAAACTATCAGCATACAAATTCAAATATGATATATTTTCTTCTTTTACAACGACAATGACAACCTATTGCCCCCCCCCCCCCCCCCCACACACAAAGAGTTATCTTTCAATGCTTTTCAAATAACATTACTGTAAAAAAATGATTAAAGATAAATGCTGCTACAACATATATCACTGTAAGACAAAATGTCAACAATATACATACATAAACACAAGTATATTAACTGTATAAAATCAGCAAATAAATTACCATTTAATGCCAAATAAATTTACCATTTTGATATCACGTCGTTTTTTCTAAAAAGGGGTTTAATAGGTATCATTGTGTCATGACCACCTCTGACATAGATTATATATTGTGAATTAAAACGGAACGATATAATAATTAAAATAGCAAATTGCACTTGATAATGCTGTGCAGAGCGATTCAGCCTTGCATCTTCCATAACAGCCCTTTTGTGTGTTACAACCACACCCGAGAACCATGACACTGCCGCTTGAAGCCAAGAAGACCAAACAGGTCTCCATTTTCAGCCTTTACTCTGATCCAGCCCCATTTGGCAGGACTAGTAGTCGGGAGAGAAATTTAGTGAGTTTGAAATCGCGTGAACTGTAATATATCTATAGATTTTTGCCAGCCCCAAAAGCTAGCCACAATTCAGAAACTGAAATCCGATAACAAACTGCTACGGCAAGAACTAACACATATGTATCCACATGTTTGATCATAGCAGTCTGGTAGCCCAGCATCGCCACATCAGCCACATGCAACATGAGTTTTTCACTCGCTTCTTCGTGACCACAAGGTGCTAATCTACTATATTGTAATTAACAACACCATCATTTTGAGTAGAAAAAACAGCACCATCTTTGGGGTCCATGAGCACAACCTGCTAAGCTAAGAAATAGAACAACACCGTTTCCCATTGTTGCATATTTGAGGCTGTCCTGCTTGTACACATCCCAAATGTCACCAAGCCGCTTGACTGAATACATTTGATGACCAAGAAATGGTGCAAAAATGGTGTCTGCATAATCTTGAAATGTCTGACAAGCAGTAGGCTGACTACAACAGCACCATCTACTGTTAGTGCATCAATCTCTGGGACCTCCAGTTTGACTTTAAGATGTTGTTCAAGACAGGATACGAGGTCACACATTGTTCCCAATTCCCATACATACATTACCAAACTGTTATAGAGAAGGTGGACACGCCGTTTTTCATGGCCAAAGAAATTATGAAGGTTGCCGTTCCGAAATTAGCAAGAAACAAACAACATGGAAAAAAGAGAACAGTCTTGTTTTTTGGTAGATAATTTATGTTTCGCATTAAACAGTTGCTTATGTGAAATGTAGACATTTCATGAAAAAGCACAAACAGTTACTACAACAGTGACTTAAAAATCTCAGAGTGACTGACCAGAAAAGAAACATTAGATATATGTTTTCCTTGTGCGTTAGCCACACATCAAGAGTAGTTCCATGACCGTCTTCTGATGCACCAAATGCCTTCTCCATTAATAAGTACAACAATGCTGCTGTCACTTGTTGTTTTACCCACATGGGAGGCTCTAAGAAAGGTGGTCAGCTGTACTAGGAGACTACACATTGGCCTGCTCAAGAGCACTTGTCCAACCACTGTTCTCAAGCCAATCAGTAAGAGTCTTGCGAGCTACACTTCTACATGTACATGTAATCCACCTAACATCATTACAAAGCAATTTTCGCACAAGTGGTCTGGTCATATTTATTACACATGTATATATATGTTAAGCAATTGCAAAGCTAGACTTATCACATGCAATAAATGGAGTTTGGCCGCATAACTTTAAGCTAATGTTTTATGTTTTGTTTACAATAGTCATTTAATACTTAATCATGGCAACAGATTCAGTTTGTTCTTTAAACAATGGAGGCAATGTAGAAATGTCAACTGGTTGTTCAGTGTAGATTCCTGCAAACTGCTTAGAGTGGTAAGCGGCCCAGGACAGGTCAAAGATCTCCAACGTATGTATTTACACTCAATAAATTACACTTTAAACGGAACACTTTTATTTTTCACAATTTCTCAACTATTTATCAAGGGATTGCGTCAAAATTTGGAATATAAATAAATTTGTAAAGGTCTCCTAGATTTTTTTTCTTATCGATTAAATGCACGATGAAAATAAATTAAAATAATCAATAACAAGTGCACCTGTCCCAGATGTGACTGAGCGTCATGGATGAATGATTTAAGTGCACAAGTGTTAATAATGATTTTAAACAACATATTTTTGAAACACACATTAAATGGACTATGTCAACGAAAAATTCGCTTCCTATTGCACTATGAATCATATTATTTGATAGAAATGCGCTTTACTAAGAAATGTGCATTAGATAAATAAATAAAATATAATACACAATACGATATTTGATAAATACAAATAAGCAAAAACGCCTGAAAAAAATAAAACCCCAGTCAGGTATCAAACTCACGACTTAGGAGCCATACGAAGAAATGACACTAGACAGTGCTTTAACCAACTGCGCTATCATACTTGGTAATGAGTTGTTTGTAAAGTGTAGTTTGACAAAATGCTGACAATTATGGCGTCAAAATATAAACAGGAAAAGGGCCCAAAAACCATAACCCAATTTATAAATTGATTTTTATCTCAGAATGCGTACACTCTTTTCCATTATATATATATCCTGTTTTAACCGTTATTATATACCAGTATTAATATCTAAATTTCAGATTTTTAAAAAGAAATTGCCCCCTTCCCCCTTGAGGCCCTTTTCGATGATATAGTCACTTTAATAACTTCTGAGAAGTTAGAATTACACGTTTTGCGTTAGAAGTGTAATTAGCTGTAAATAAAAATACTCAAGATTTTTTGGCCATGTTGCATTTTCATTCACAATGTGTGTGCGAGGTTTAAGCTTAACATATTTACATTAAAAAAATGATACAGCTAACACATAAAGTAACTGCTTTACTGAAATGAATTTGATATTTAGTTTGTATTTATTTTCATTAAATATAATTATAAAGGAGTTAAATGCACATTGACATATTCCTCGCCATGATTGTTGTGGTTTTATTCACATATACAAGCTGTTGTCTGTCTTCTGCTATTGATATGCATGGCAAAACTCTAACAAACTAATAATGAGTGTTTTAATGATTAATGCTTTTTACGGTAATTTGTCTATCCACTATACCAAATTTAATACCTCAATATGTTTTAAATAGTGTTTATTTAATAGTTCATGCTTTATGTATGGATATAACGATTATAATAAGAATAACTTTGACGTTTTACAGCTTTTAATGATAAATTTACCCACAAAATGACATAAAAGATCAACAGAAGTTAAAAATAAATGATGTTTTATATGAATATTTATATAAATAGGTTTAACTATATTAAGATTAAACATGTTAAATAATAATTGCATCATTTTCACTTTTTTAATATAGATATCATTCTTAACATTACTTATTGCTAAAAACTATGTAATGTATATGGCGGCCATCTTGGATTTGTCGGCCATCTTGGATTTTTGGGGTTGGGTCTCATGATCATTTTTGTGTGTTTTGCCTTTATGTTCAACTGTGCCAAATATGGTGCTTTTCCCATTTTCTGAAGTATTTTGTGAAGAATTGATCCCACTACGATGCATCTTTTACATTTGTCGGAAGCGGCATTCATATTCAGTTTCATTCTATGTTTTTGCAACTGGTCAAATGAAATACCTTGCGCGAACTTACGATAGTCATTTGTGAACGGTGTGACACACAGTGATATGAAGCCATGTGTTTACTTGCGTGTTGCTGACCCAATGGTCCCGAGTCATTCAATAGCCGGTAAAATGCAAGGTCGCGACTACTGCCCTCTACCCAATTTATGAAAATATAGATCTTGACCAGTGGACCGGGCGAAATTGTAAAAACAAACTGGCGCTTTGGATTTAAACCAACATAACCTCAACAGTTTGTTGTAATTGAATTTCCATTGTTGATGTGGTGATACAAATCTGTTGTGCTCGTTGCAAATAGTTAAGCTCGCTTGAGAACGAAGTGCTCAAGGGCGAGATATGACCTTTCCGGTTTTTGATATTTTAAAATCCTATCCAGCAATCCCGCGAAACCAAACTGAAAACCATCGTGTAGGAAAAGTAAAGATGTGATTTTTAGTAATATATATTACAAAATTGTATGTTTCCTTTTAATAATACCGCTAATTTAATTTTATACCTGATTTATTTTGGCATTTCAAATAAATTTATTCAAGGTTAAATGAGGTATGAACTGTAATGAGGCGTGTCGTGGGAAAACCGGGCTTAATGCTTGTGCGTAAAGTGTCGTCCCGGATTTGCGTGTGCAGTCCGCACAGGCTATTCCAAGACGGCACTTTCCGCTTACAGTGGATTTATGTTTAGAGGAGACTTCATTGAAACAGAAAATACCATAAAGCGGAAAGTGTGGTCCTGGATTAGCCTGTGCGGACTGCACAGGCTGATCCAGGACGACATTTTACGCACATGCATTAAGCCCGGTTTTCCCATGACACGCCTCATTTTTATTTGGGCATTTTAAATTAATTTATTCATGGTTAAATGAGGCATTTACTGAATATACTTAGTAAATTGTTGCTTTGTGTCACACGTTTTATTATATATTTTTTAAATCAAGGTACTACATTAATGTAAAAAAAGAGTGTATTTAGGGTATCCTATGTCTCAGCAAGTTTACTAATACATTATTGCTAATAACATATGTTACATTGAAACAAAATCACACAAGTTGCATGCAAATGCATTCATGTTGCCCCATAGAAGATGAAAAGTCGCATCGAAAATAAACGTCAGGCTTTTCAAATCGTCCAGAGAAATGGGTTCTTCATGAACATTTATTTCGTTGAATGCTTTGCCGAAGATTATTTGTAATCTATTCTTAAATGTATGAATAGAGAGGAAACAACAAAGGGTATTGTTGGTTAAATTATTTGACAACACAATATTACGCACTGAATTAACCGCGATATTCAACAAAAACTATCATATGGTGAAAGAGAAAAACCCATTTTGTTCATATCCATTGCAACTGTTTTTCCGTTGCAGACATACGCATGATATATTAGTCTGTAAGATATAATTCGGATAGTTTCTTTTGAATTTGTAAAGAAACTCTTTATATGCTTTTAATTGCTTCATCTTAAATATTCCCCTCATCGTTCACGTCATCATCATCATAATTATCATCATAATCATCATCGCCATCAGCATCATCGTCGTCATCGGCATCATCGTCGTCATCTTCATCACAAACATCATTACAATGATCACAATCATCACAATGATCACAATCATCATCATCATCATCATTATTATCGTCGTCATCGGCATCATCGTCGTCATCTTCATCACAAACATCATTACAATGATCACAATCATCACAATGATCACAATCATCATCATCATCATCATCATCATTATTATCGTCGTCATCGGCATCATCGTCGTCATCTTCATCACAAACATCATTACAATGATCACAATGATCACAATGATCAAATCATCATCATCATCATCATTATTATCGTCGTCATCGTCATCGGCATCATCGTCGTCATCTTCATCACAAACATGATCACACTCATTACAATCATTATCATTATCATCATCATCATCATCATCATCATCATCATCATCATCATCATCATCACAATAATAATCACAATCATCACCATTATCATCATCAAAATCACCATCATCATCATCATCAACATCATTATCGTATGTTATTGACATCATCATATACATTTTCATCAACAAAATCTCATCATTATCACCATTATCGTCATCCAATCATTATCATGACGATAATGATTGGATGGCGATAATGGTGATAATGATGAGATTTTGTTGATGTCATTGTCGTTAACAGTTGGTCGCAATTTAGAAATTTCTATAAATACGTCACATGGAAAAAAAAAGAGCATCAGGAGAAGTATGTGGGTTGGCTGACATCTATTAGTGGATTTATCATATGCGATATTGTTACATCGTTTATGTTAATTGTGTTGCATTAAACTATTGTTTTTAGCCAACGGTCTTTTGAGAGGGGAATTTCCAAAACAGGTATCACGGAAAACTACTTCTTTTCTTTGCAGGCTACGAGTCAGTAAATCGAAACCTGAAAGGTTCCTTCTTCAAAACAGCAAAGTTTCACACCTGTTTTCTTACATTTTAATTATATTTAACCTAATGTATGTAATATGTATTGTAATGGGTATATCATGTCATTTAGTACAATTACAGTTTATAAAAAAGTCAATTTATAAAAAATGTATCTTTAAACTAATGACACCATTACTGCGCTATCTACTTGCATGTAAACGAAATATTCACCTGAGTGTCCTGGAATAAGACCACCAAGTTAAATGCGCTACATCGGTTATTTTGACTCGTTGCGAACGTGATTTGTATTGTTACCAATTCTAAGTCTGAATATGTTGACAATAAATTACTGCAATTTATTAATTTTAAACTGTAGTATGGACAATCGAGAGCTGACAAACACAAATTATTTAATTTCTAACTCGTATTCATTTAGATGAATGAAGACAAACACGTATTTTGAAAGGTATGGCTTGGGCAAGAATTTTGCTATACGTCCGTAGAACACATACATGAACACATACACATGCAAACAATTTGTGGCAGGTATATACTGATTCATCCACAGCAATATTATTCAAAACAAACAGCACAGCTTTTTTCCAATACAATAAAATCACATATAAGTGCAACACAGTGCATACAGTGCAATTATTTGTCTGCATATTTATTACCACCAATTAAGAGAAGTGCGCATATTTCTTCACGGGCACTTCGTACATGAATCAGTGATAATGAACGGATTCGGGTAAAACTGCGAGCGGGGCACGCAACCCCACTGGTCATTCTATTTCTTTCTTTTCCATTTTTATATTGATGCCAGTAGGACGTACGAGGACCCATGGCTCTAAATCAGTATAAAGGTGCCTTCATCACCTCCCAAATTCCCTAATACAACTTTAAAATCAAGAATCAACAAATATGCAGCTAATACTAAAGCGAAAACAATCGGCATTACGTCGACAACAATACAGTGAACGAAAACCGGGAAACATTTAATACAAGTAATTTTCAAAGATATCCTGTATGCACGTTATAAATTAAGAATGAACATTACAGACTGTAGTCACGGGATATTTACATCGATAGCTTTAATCTAACTGAAATATACATGATTAGAATGATAATACTCTAACTACAAAATATCGCACTATCGGCGTTATACAGGCGTCCGCTACCAGTCACCGTTCTCAACAGCAACTAATGGATGAAAAATAATCTGGAAATATAGAAAACACCGTTAAACACATAAATAAATGGGTGGGTGGGTGGGAATAAAGCGATCTTTATGATTTCAGATGTTAAAATCTGCACGAGATTTTTGTGCTTTAGCTCTGATTGGTTAGTCTATTTATAAACTGACCAAACCTGTTTACTACCTCATTACACAGCACACAAATGAATAATCGGACGATACTCAATATATTTATGATGTTGTATACTTTTGAATAAGAAGCCACATTAGAAAGTTTAAAGGTGGAAAATTGAACTTCATTTAAACAAATGTATCTTTCTACGCTGGCTGTCAGCATTTTGATTTTATTCTGCAATTCAGACGTGCATTTATTGCATTTATAACCATTTGAAGTAGTTTTATATCTATTCAACAAATGTACGCAAACATTACATTTTTTCATAATCATCATCATAAATCATCAGGTTATAATTGAAAGTTATGTATGCTATAAAGCAACAGACCATTGAATGCATTTTGACGCTAGCTAAGGTAAATTCCGTCTTATTTTTTCAGTCTGCATGGTTATTTAACATCAACTTATGTAACAGACTCCTATATGTGCATCTCCTTTCAGAATATGCTAAAGTAACATAATGATTTATAAAACTTCTAATTTCCAAAATCTTAAATATGTTTATCTATCTATTTTAATTTAAACTTACAACAATATGATATATCAGATATATTAACAGAAACATACAGCCAGACTTGTATGATTCTTAATCAATGTAAAGATCGAAAGAACAAAATCGGTTGTGCCAGGTGAATTTATAAAATAATCACATGATTATGAAGTTTTTCTAATTGACCGAATTGGTCAATGAATAATAATTTTATTCAGAATATGTTACAAGAACATGACATAATAAAGTGTACTGCAACGTGCTTTCATGTAAAAACAATAATTGTAACATAATACTCGCTAATTTTTCTATAGACAAAGAACAAAATTATCGTTCTTAAACTACCCATAAACAACGCAAAAAGAAGTTCCGATTCTGAGAGGAGGATAGTAAAAAGTAGTTCCAATTACACTTGCAAAGATATATAGGTCAAATCATGTTAGAATCGAACTAATTTTCGCATTGTCGGTGTTTATCGGCCAAGAAACAGCTCTTTGTCGTTCTGATGCGTGGCTATTAAAAAACTTGGGCTAACGCCCTCGTGGTTTAATTCCTACGCATCAGAACTCCAAATCGTTGTTTATTTGCCGATAAACAACGATAAATCGAAAATTACTTCTTAAATCATAATTCGAAAACAAAAGGAATTTTTACGGCTTCATAGCTCTACATAGTTTTAGTTTCACAGGTTAATATGCACATACTAATATGCACTAATAAGTTAATCTGCAGGTCTAATTCCCCACCCTAGAGCAAAGTATATTTGTCTAAATCCCCTCAGTGGGAGATGCTATATGTCTATTAAATGGCCCGGGGACCTGTATAACCGGGATATAAAATCCGACCAGAGTCTATTACCCCGAGACCCGGAATCATTCGGAATGTCAAATCGCCCCCTGTCTGGAATCGCTTTCAGTCAAAAGTCCCGTATATGCCCGCCACTCACTCCCGCCTGGGGGAAAACATTGTTAGGTGCATAAGAAGTTTCTCGCGATTTCTGCTAGTTCATAATACCGCTCAGGGCTTTGATTATCTGCTCAATGTTGCGTGGGCTGAAATGGGGCGTTGAACATTCAATTATAATATCCAGGCAAATGATGAAGTATGCAATCTTGAAATCAGATAATTTTCGATCCAATATTTGCAAAGTAAAGAATTGTATGCATACTTTTCAACACTTGAGCCAAAATACCCTTGTGACGAAATTAAGATGACCTTTCAGATATTGAAAGTTGTTAATATCGCTGTACAATTTCTATTCATCTAACAGGTTTTATAGATTTGTTTCAAAAAAGGACGAATATCGCTTACCAGTGCGGTATTTAATTTTAATTTAAATTATTGATATCTCAACAGTATCTCAATATAAGAAAATAATAATTGGTCCGATAGTCAACTTCACTGTTTTATTTAATTATTGTTATGAATTAGAGGAGTAGTAGTAGTAGCAGTAGTAGTAGTTGTTGTCGTAGTAGGACTAGAAGTTGTAGCAATAGTAGTAGTAGTAGTAGTAGTAGTAGTAGTAGTAGTAGTAGTAGTTGTTGTTGTTGTTGCTGCTGTTGTTGTAATGTTCGTAGTTGTAGTAATAGTTGTAGAAGTAGTAGTAGTAGTAGTAGTAGTAGTAGTAGTAGTAGTAGTAGTAGTAGTAGTAGTTGCTGTTGTTCCTTAATTTCTACTTGCAATTGATATCAATTTATATAATGTTCATTGATTTGAACACACCCTAGGGAGTACCATAGTCAGTTCAACCTTTCAAATAGTAATCTTATAAGTCAATACACTGTCGTTTGCTCTATTGAATAAATTTCATGGTTAACCACACAATTTAATATGAACTAGATTTAATACACTTTTGTCCACGTACACAATGCCATTTTCTGCGTGGTTAAAGAATTTGGCCAAATTAGATTTGCGCAATATTCCTAAGTCTTTGGAAGTATTGCCCAATACTTTAAATCGCGTGGGAGCGCGCATGTACATGTCATGTCTCGTCAACATTAAACATGACAAACGGAAGACGTTTGTTTTAGTTGGAGAACTTTAAAATGAAGTTCATGTGCAGTGCGTTTTTTTGTCACTTTCTGATATAAATGATGTGCTTTGGTTGGTATCTTTTTTGTTGCCATTGCTGTTGCTGTTGCTACTGATGATGTCAATATGATGACGAATTTATTATTATAAAACAATGCTGATCAGTCTGGTTAAACCAAAGTTTAATTTCAATTCAAGCCCATGTCATTGAAGTATTATATAACAACCATTATAAAGGTTAAGGTTATACTTTGAGGTCAAAGGTCAAAATAGAACGCTTAATTATTAAAATACTGCTTGTGCGTGCATTAACCTCCCAATGCATAGAAAGATTTCAAATAACTTGTCACAATTTATGTTAACCGAGATAAGACGATGTGTCGATCTCAAGAATTGGATGGCTATCATAAAGGTAATACTTTGAGGTAGTAAAATTTCAAATTAAATGCTTAATTGTCAAAATAGTGCTTGTCCAAACCCTTACTTCCCGTGAATTGTTGGATTTTGAAATAACTCATCATACAAATGAAAACTAAACTATCAGCATACAAATTCAAATATGATATATTTTCTTCTTTTACAATGACAATGACAACCTATTGCCCCCCCCCCCCCACACACACACAAAGAGTTATCTTTCAATGCTTTTCAAATAACATTACTGTAAAAAAATGATTAAAGATAAATGCTGCTACAACATATATCACTGTAAGACAGAATGTCAACAATATACATACATAAACACAAGTATATTAACTGTATAAAATCAGCAAATAAATTACCATTTAATGCCAAATAAATTTACCATTTTGATATCACGTCGTTTTTTCTAAAAAGGGGTTTAATAGGTATCATTGTGTCATGACCACCTCTGACATAGATTATATATTGTGAATTAAAACGGAACGATATAATAATTAAAATAGCAAATTGCACTTGATAATGCTGTGCAGAGCGATTCAGCCTTGCATCTTCCATAACAGCCCTTTTGTGTGTTACAACCACACCCGAGAACCATGACACTGCAGCTTGAAGCCAAGAAGACCAAACAGGTCTCCATTTGTCAGCCTTGACTCTGATCCAGCCCCATTTGGCAGGACTAGTAGTCGGGAGAGAAATTTAGTGAGTTTGAAATCGCGTGAACTGTAATATATCTATAGATTTTTGCCAGCCACAAAAGCTAGCCACAATTCAGAAACTGAAATCCGATAACAAACTGCTACGGCAAGAACTAACACATATGTATCCACATGTTTGATCATAGCAGTCTGGTAGCCCAGCATCGCCACATCAGCCACATGCAACATGAGTTTTTCACTCGCTTCTTCGTGACCACAGGGTGCTAATCTACTATATTGTAATTAACAACACCATCATTTTGAGTAGAAAAAACAGCACCATCTTTGGGGTCCATGAGCACAACCTGCTAAGCTAAGAAATAGAACAACACCGTTTCCCATTGTTGCATATTTGAGGCTGTCCTGCTTGTACACATCCCAAATGTCACCAAGCCGCTTGACTGAATACATTTGATGACCAAGAAATGGTGCAAAAATGGTGTCTGCATAATCTTGAAATGTCTGACAAGCAGTAGGCTGACTACAACAGCACCATCTACTGTTAGTGCATCAATCTCTGGGACCTCCAGTTTGACTTTAAGATGTTGTTCAAGACAGGATACGAGGTCACACATTGTTCCCAATTCCCATACATACATTACCAAACTGTTATAGAGAAGGTGGACACGCCGTTTTTCATGGCCAAAGAAATTATGAAGGTTGCCGTTCCGAAATTAGCAAGAAACAAACAACATGGAAAAAAGAGAACAGTCTTGTTTTTCGTAGATAATTTATGTTTCGCATTGAACAGTTGCTTATGTGAAATGTAGACATTTCATGAAAAAGCACAAACAGTTACTACAACAGTGACTTAAAAATCTCAGAGTGACTGACCAGAAAAGAAACATTAGATATATGTTTTCCTTGTGCGTTAGCCACACATCAAGAGTAGTTCCATGACCGTCTTCTGATGCACCAAATGCCTTCTCCATTAATAAGTACAACAATGCTGCTGTCACTTGTTGTCTTACCCACATGGGAGGCTCTAAGAAAGGTGGTCAGCTGTACTAGGAGACTACACATTGGCCTGCTCAAGAGCACTTGTCCAACCACTGTTCTCAAGCCAATCAGTAAGAGTCTTGCGAGCTACATTTCTACATGTACATGTAATCCACCTAACATCATTACAAAGCAATTTTCGCACAAGTGGTCTGGTCATATTTATTACACATGTATATATATGTTAAGCAATTGCAAAGCTAGACTTATCACATGCAATAAATGGAGTTTGGCCGTATAACTTTAAGCTAATGTTTTATGTTTTGTTTACAATAGTCATTTAATACTTAATCATGGCAACAGATTCAGTTTGTTCTTTAAACAATGGAGGCAATGTAGAAATGTCAACTGGTTGTTCAGTGTAGATTCCTGCAAACTGCTTAGAGTGGTAAGCGGCCCAGGACAGGTCAAAGATCTCCAACGTATGTATTTACACTCAATAAATTACACTTTAAACGGAACACTTTTATTTTTCACAATTTCTCAACTATTTATCAAGGGATTGCGTCAAAATGTGGAATATAAATAAATTTGTAAAGGTCTCCTAGATTTGTTTTTTCTTATCGATTAAATGCACGATGAAAATAAATTAAAATAATCAATAACAAGTGCACCTGTCCCAGATGTGACTGAGCGTCATGGATGAATGATTTCAGTGCACAAGTGTTAATAATGATTTTAAACAACATATTTTTGAAACACACATTAAATGGACTATGTCAACGAAAAATTCGCTTCCTATTACACTATGAATCATATTATTTGATAGAAATGCGCTTTACTAAGAAATGTGCATTAAATAAATAAATATAATATAATACACAGTACGATATTTGATAAATACAAATAAGCAAAAACGCCTGAAAAAAATTAAACCCCCATGCAGGCATCAAACTCACGACTTAGGAGCCATACGAAGAAATGACACTAGACAGCGCTTTAACCAACTGCGCTATCATACTTGGTAATGAGTTGTTTGTAAACTGTAGTTTGACAAAATGCTGACAATTCTGACGTCAAAATATAAACAGGAAAAGGGCCCAAAAAACATAACCCAATTTATAAATTGATTTTTATCTCAGAATGCGTACACTCTTTTTCCATTATATATATATCCTGTTTTAACCGTTATTATATACCAGTATTAATATCTAAATTTCAGATTTTTAAAAGAAATTGCCCCCTTCCCCCTTGAGGCCCTTTTCGATGATATTGTTGAGTTCCGAGCTGTAATTCCAGCTGCTGTTATACTACTAGTTTGGTGGAGTGTAACCTCCAATAATGAACAGACGATTTTCCAATGTTCGTATATTTATTCAAATACAACGTTCAATAAATGCCAAATGAGTTATCATGAAACAAATTGTCAACCTTCGATGTCGTACTAGTTCTACTAATATTTTAATAATAATGGCACAAATGCGTCGAAACAAGTTTTTAAAAAAGCAATGTCGTAAACTTCAAAATAAGTTGTTAAATAAACACACTGTGAGTCACCTTATAAAGTATTATTCTTTCTTAAACACAATAAATACTTCCTAAAATTAATGTTATTCTATACTGTAAGTTAAGTTTTGATACTTCAAACGTATGACATTTATTTACTTCGAAATACGAAGGAGTCGCTCTTAAGATGACAATGTTGCAGACTGATTCTGACTAAAAATCGGCCCTTTATATACTAAGAGCTCCCGGTCGACCCAGAACAAGGTCGAACGACCAAAAACACGGTCGAACGAACGCTCACGACCATCAATACGTCACGGGTCGACCCAAAGCTTTGTCGACCGAACGCGCACGACCACAGATATTGGTCGGTCGACCATGCATTTGGTACGATATTCTATAGTTCCTAGGCAACACAGGAAGCAATATGGCGGACAATGAACTTTGCAGTTTTAACAACAAAATGTTAAACGATAAAAATGAGCCATGTAAGGCAACCTGTGACTAAAATGAATAGGAAAAACATGGATTATAATGCTATGAACCTAATCTGTTTCGTAAGTACAGTAAAAACAATGTATTACGACTATTCACAAGATACTAAAATGCAGAAATTAGTGATGACTCGTGACATTACAAAACTGCTTCTAAAAAGAAACAATAAAAATCTAACGAGTTCACTTGAATTATTATATGGATAAAGCCTGACAATAACAGGAGCTTGGGGATATGGATACTCGCAATGGATATATATGAAAATAAATGCTGTTATAAATTACACAAGGGCTAAATGAAGTCCAGCTGTAAGTTGTTTCAGTAGCAATCAACAAATGCTAGAAGACGAGGTAAGTTTTTAAATAAAATCACTACCTCTGGTACCGGATTGTATCAATATAGTCACTTTAATAACTTCTGAGAAGTTAGAATTATACGTGTTGCGTTAGAAGTGTAATTAGCTGTAAATAAAAATACTCAAGATTTTTTGGACATATTGCATTTTCATTCACAATGTGTGTGCGAGTTTTAAGCTTAACATATTTACATGAAAAAAATGATACAGCTAACACATAAAGTAACTGCTTTACTAAAATGATTTTGATATTTAGTTTGTATTTATTTTCATTAAATATAATTATAAAGGAGTTAAATGCACATTGACATATTCCTCGCCATGATTGTTGTGGTTTTATTCACATATACAAGCTGTTGTCTGTCTTCTGCTATTAATATGCATGGCAAAACTCTAACAAAGGGAGACAACTAATAATGAGTGTTTTAATGATTAATGCTTTTTACGGTAATTTGTCTATCCACTATACCAAATTTAATACCTAAATATGTTTTAAATAGTGTTTATTTAATAGTTCATGTTTTATGTATGGATATAACGATTATAATAAGAATAACTTTGACGTTTTACAGCTTTTAATGATAAATTTACCCAATTTAATTAAACTAATTCTATTGATTATATCTCTTTTTTGTGAACTTTTTTGCGCAGTATAGTTATGACAGGCAGTTAGAACGTTAAAATCGATAGCGATAATTACGATCCTCCTCTATCGTATGTATGGACACTTTGTCTAAGTAAACATGAATGAATGTTGTTTTTTTTTTTTTTTGTAAACCATAAAATCAACAGAAGATGTACATGCTCTATGGACCTTGTTACAAACAAATAAGCATATTTATAATTACGAGCAGCACTATTACAAGGGTTTTAACAAAAAATTTTTTAAACATAAGATAGCATATATAGCGTAGTTTCAACTGCATAAGCTAATATTTTAATAAAAACCTTAGCTCTTGAAAAAAATTAATAAATTCTTAATAGTCATCTAATTTTTTTATTTTTTTTTTCAATTGTCGTGACAAATATAACTTCGATAGTATTTGTAAATTAGTTATATTTTTGAGAAGTAAATGTTACTATTAACACTTTGAAGTAAACCTTAGTTTGTTTAGTATATTGGTAATAATACGCGATAATTATTATCCTTCTCTATCGTTTGTTAGTATTGACACTGATGTAAACCAAAGTTTGTTTAGTTTATTGGTAATAATTTGCATTAAATAAATTTGTAAATTCTAAATAGCCATCTAAATTTGTTTATAATTGTTGTGACAAATATAACTTCGATAATGTAAAATAGAAAAATATTTAAAAGTAAATGTTATTATTAACATTTTGATGTAAATCATAGTTTGTCTAGTTTTATTGGTAATAGAAAGATACGTT
The DNA here is from genome assembly GCA_027627225.1 of Congeria kusceri. Lineage (NCBI taxonomy): Eukaryota > Metazoa > Mollusca > Bivalvia > Myida > Dreissenidae > Congeria > Congeria kusceri. The sequence goes on from CM051031.1 coordinate 40,037,901, forward strand.
ATGGATTATATTCTTGATGCACTGCCATTCTTGTATACGATATGGGGGAGTTTTTTTCTTTTTTTAATATCTTCATTCATAAATTATAATTTTTTTAAATATATTATTAGGGGAAGATGCAAAATTTAATGAAAATTGTGTCAGTATTAAAAAGTGATCAGTCATATTAAATTATGTGTCTAAAGGTTATTATAAAATACAATACGGAAAGGTAACAATAATTTTTATATAATTAACAGTGATACCTCAACCAAAGGTTATGCTCACATGTTTTTGTTGCTTTCGATGTGAGAACAACCTCTTTTGGTTAACAAACATAATTATGCTTGCTTGTTGTATTAATGATACATGTATTACCAAGGGACTAATTACACAAAGATTTAATAGAATATATGATAATATAAATATATTATAGATGTAATTAAACACATCCCTTAGAGGTTATCAAAAACAGAATATGGATAACAAATGTAACTCACCAACTGTTATGCTCACATGCTTTTGTTTTTCGATGTGAGATTGACAATGTTTTGGTGTAAAACACAAATTCCAATAGTTTCCTTTTCTTTTTACTTTTTTTCTCCTTGTTTTTTAGACAAGAATATTTGGCTATATAAGAGTAAATCGTATATAAAAAAAAAAATCAAACATAAACATCTAGAGATTAATCAAATATGGCAATTAAATATGGTTTTTTGTATATGATAGTTTCTAGTAACCAACAATAGTTTGTTGTTGTTTTTTTTTTTTTTTTTTTTTTTTTTTAAAAAGAAAAGAAAAGATGTATCTAGATTAACTATATGATCCGCTCTATTGTGAACATTCATCCATGTCAACAACACCCTTTTTTAAAATGTTATACCTACACTTGATGCGGTAATTTACCAAATTTGTTTTAAATGAAAACAGATAGACGATCCTAAAATTACATATACAGTTGTTAATAATTTGAATATATATGGCGATTACGCAATACTACTCTTAAAATCATTTTTCACACAAGACTCTGAAATAGAGAGATCTTCATTCTATTGCAGGTGTTTGATACCAATCATAAATATAAATCTATTAACATATACATAACTTCTCATGTCAACACCACTTTTATAAAATTAATACATATACATTTATTTAGTTGAAATTATTATATTTTTTTTGACTACTCTTGTGTTTTATATAACACATTCATCTTTGTAGAAATGCATAGAATATTGTTTATTAATTGTGATAGAAAATTTGTCGCTCACATCTAAATATACAATTAGACATGATAAACAAGGAAAACTTTAAATCACTTAATAACGTATTGTTATTTTTTCCAAATGAATGGATTAAAAAAAAAAACTTCTTATATGAGAGAATGTCTGACTGTCTCTTTGAAAAATCGTCTAATGTTAAATGGAAACAATAATATTCTCATTAAATGTTAAAGGTTTAGGTGATAAGAAAAAGCGACTTCAAGTATTCGAATGGTTGAAAATTAAAGATTTTTCATTCTATATACTGCAAGAAACACATTCAACCAATGACACCACAAAATCATGGACGCACGAATGGAACGGCCAATCCTATTTTAGTGGTACGAAATCAAACAAAGAAGGGGTAGCAATACTTATAAACCCCAAATATAAAATGAATATTTTAAAATATGATGATATCATACCAGGACGCTTGCAAGCTTTGAAATTGGAAATTAATGAAAATATTGTTACACTCATTAATCTTTATGGACCCAATAATGATGATACGGACCTGTTTACAACTCTGTGTAAATATTTAGCAAATATAGAGGATTATGTTATCATTGGAGGCGATTTTAATACAGTTTTAAACACTAACATGGACAAGAAAAATGGCCGAACTGATACACATAAAAATTGTAGAGAAAGCATAAATAACATAATAAACGAATATAATCTTATCGATATATGGAGAATGCATAATCCTAATAAACGTCAATATACATGGCACTCTAATGGTAAGCCACCAATTTTCAGTAGGCTTCACTTTTTTCTAATTACGGACTCATTATGTAATATGACAATAAATTGCGCAATACAAACAGGATATAAAACAGACCATTCTAGTGTTATACTTAAGATAGATTTTATTTCACAGAAAAGGGGACCAGGATACTTTAAAATAAACAACAGTCTACTTTTAAATACAGAATATCAATTATTAATAAGAAATTCAATTAATGAAATGTTAGCTCATAACAAGAATGCAAACCCAAATATTAAATGGGAATTAGTAAAAGGCAACATAAGAAATGTAACAATAGAATTTGCTAGCCAGAAGAAAAAGGACGATAATCAGCAAGAAATAAAATTAATTAAAGAAATCGAAAATCTTGAGCAAGAAATAGTAAATAATTATAAAATAGAAAAGTTAGAGGAAATATCATGCAAAAAACAGTTGTTGGAAAATATACGGGACAAAAAAATTAATGGAATAATATTAAGATCCAAAGCTATTTATGTTGAAAGTAACGAAAAAAATAGTGCCTTTTTTGCAAACTTAGAAAAAAGACATGCTGAAAAGAAAATAATTAAACGCTTAAAAGTCAATGATACTTATGTAACAAACCAAAATGAAATTCTACAGGAAGAAGTAAATTTCTTTAAATCAATTTATCAAAAACAAAACAATAAAACATCAAACATTGATTTTTTTAACGTACCAATAAATAATCTCAATGATAACGACAAAACCATCTGCGAAGGGCTTTTATCAGCAGAAGAATGCCATAATGCCTTAAAACAGATGAACAATAATAAAAGTCCGGGCTCAGATGGATTAACAGCAGAGTTCTACAAAATATTCTGGGAAGACATAAAACAAACATTTACAGCTGCAATTAACTATTCGTTCACCACTGGAAATTTAACTGATCTACAAAAACAAAGTATCATATCCTTAATTCCTAAGCAAGATAAAGACACTTCTGTTTTAACAAACTGGCGACCAATATCACTTCTTAATGTAGACTATAAGATAGCTACAAAGACCATTGCAAACAGAATACAAAAAGTTATACCGTTAATAATAGCTCCAACACAAACAGGTTTTATAAAGGGGCGCTATATTGGAGAGAATGTAAGGTTAATTTTTGAAATATTAGAATATCTCGAAAACAAAAAAATGCCCGGTCTCTTATTTTTCTCTGATTTTGAAAAAGCATATGATACTTTGAATCATGATTTTATGTTTAAATGTTTAAAACACTTCAACTTCGGTGATGACCTTATTCGGTGGGTTAGACTTTTCTATCATGATATAAATAGTGTTATAATGAACAATGGGCATATGTCCGAAAGTTTTAAAATAAAAAATGGCGTCCGACAGGGTTGTCCACTCTCGTCATCCTTATTTGTAATATGTATCGAATTACTTTCCAATTATATTGAAAAAGAACGAACAATCACAGGTATTAACATAAACGGGGTAGAATTAAAACAATCACTATTCGCAGACGACGCTACATTTTTTAACAACGGTTCGCAAGCCTCCTTTGAAAACCTCATAAATACAATAACACAATTCGGTCATACCTCTGGATTAAACCTTAACATTTTCAAATCAACCATACTGAGGGCAGGGATTTTAAAAAATACAGCTATTTCGTTTTGTCAGAATTACAAATTTAATTGGACATCTGAATCTGCGAAAACATTAGGATTGAATTTTTATAATTGTAAAACAAAAAATGTAACCCTAAACTTAGAACCTAAATTAAATGCATTTAGCGATTGCCTCAAACAATGGCAACATAGGAAACTGACCCTATTTGGAAAAATTATAGTAATTAAAACCTTTGCACTACCAAAATTAGTATATCCTTTTACTGTCTTACCAAATCCCTCAAAACATATTATTAAAAACGTAACAAAACAGATTTTTAATTTCGTATGGGATGGTAAACCAGATAAAATTAAACGCACTAAAATCATTATGAATTATAAACATGGAGGTTTAAAGTTAACAGACATCGAAATGTTTTTAAATTCTATTAAGGGTTGTTGGGTTAAGCGGCTTCTTGCACAAAATAACAGCTCATGGAAGTGCATATACGATACTATTGTTAAAAAATACGGAGGGGAATTGCTTTTTGAGTCAAATTTACGACCACTAGACATTAAACGTATTTGTAAAAATAATGTATTTTTTGAAAATATACTTAACGGTTGGAACGCGAGTAAAAATTGCTATCAACATGATTTTAGTAAACATATTATATGGAATAATAGTGAGATAAAGATTGAAAACAAAACTCTGTATTGGAAAGAATGGCATGATAAAGGTATAAAATTTATTGATCAGTTAATTGACTTCCAGATGAATACATTTTATAGTTTTGCAGATTTTAAATATATTTACAATGCATCTAACGGCGATTTCTTAAAGTACAATAGTCTAATAAATAATATACCAAAACATTTATTGGAAATTGTAGACGAACGTTTCTTAACAGGACATAGAAATAAAACATTATTGGATATAATTAAGACATCAAGCCAACCAAATAGAGTTTTGTACAACCTTCAGTTATCAAAAGTATCTAATACAAGTGCAACATCAGAAAATAAATGGCAAGACATTTTGCAAAATAAAGAATTAAATTGGACTAAAATATATACATTAGTACACCAAACATGTACTGACACAAGTCTTAGATGCTTTCAATATAAATTTATTATGCGCTTAACCCCAACAAATACATATCTCTATCGATGCAAATTGATACATTCTAACATGTGTGATTTGTGCAATGAATACTATGAGGATATTGAACACTTGTTTTGGAAATGCCGTGTTTCGCAACACTTATGGAGCAAACTCTCTGATTATTTATACGATAAAGGCATTTTAGTATATTTTAACTACGAACTAGTATGTTTCGGTCAGTTAGACAACAATAAAAACGCAACAACGATCAATTTTATTATCTATCTAATGAAATATTTTATATTCACAATGAAATGTCGGGATCGTAATACCGACTTCAAAAGTTTTATTTCGATCTTGACATCACGTCTTGATATTGAACACGAAATAGCCCTAAAAAATGATACACTTGAAAGATTTTATACAAAATATCGATTTTAATCGACAGTCAGACATGAACCTCACTTTTTATTTCTTTTTTCCTTTTTTTGTCAGCATAATATTCTCTACCTTTTAAAGCAACTCTCTTTTATAGCAAGATTAACTAGTTAGCATATTATTTTTTTTAAGATAAAAAGAAAAACACATCCGGTAAAACACGTCATTATACGTGCATAAACTGTTGCTCTTTTTTCTCCGTTTAAATTTTGGGAAATAATTTACTTGCATATGCTTGCTTTAAGTGTTTTTGAACTCATTTCTCATGTGTATTCTCAGTGTAAACTGCATGTATATACATGTGTATGTATAATGTATGTTTTATTGATATTTAATAAAAAAAAATAAAAAAATTGATAAATTTACCCACAAAATGACATAAAAGATCAACAGAAGTTAAAAATAAATGATGTTTTATATGAATATTTATATAAATAGGTTAACTATATTCAGATTAAACATGTTAAATAATAATTGCATCATTTTCACTTTTTTAATATAGATATCATTCTTAACATTACTTATTGCTAAAAACTATGTAATGTATATGGCGGCCATCTTGGATTTGTCGGCCATCTTGGATTTTTGGGGTTGGGTCTCATGATCATTTTTGTGTGTTTTGCCTTTATGTTCAACTGTGCCAAATATGGTGCTTTTCCCATTTTCTGAAGTATTTTGTGAAGAATTGATCCCACTACAATGCATCTTTTACATTTGTCGGAAGCGCATTCATATTCAGTTTCATTCTATGTTTTTGCAACTGGTCAAATGAAATACCTTGCGCGAACTTACGATAGTCATTTGTGAACGGTGTGACACACAGTGATATGAAGCCATGTGTTTACTTGTGTGTTGCTGACCCAATGGTCCCGAGTCATTCAATAGCCGGTAAAATGCAAGGTCGCGACTACTGCCCTCTACCCAATTTATGAAAATATAGATCTTGACCAGTGGACCGGGCGAAATTGTAAAAACAAACTGGCGCTTTGGAATTTAAACCAACATAACCTCAACAGTTTGTTGTAATTGAATTTCCATTGTTGATGTGGTGATACAAATCTGTTGTGCTCGTTGCAAATAGTTAAGCTCGCTTGAGAACGAAGTGCTCAAGGGCGAGATATGACCTTTCCGGTTTTTGATATTTTAAAATCCTATCCAGCAATCCCGCGAAACCAAACTGAAAACCATCGTGTAGGAAAAGTAAAGATGTGATTTTTAGTCATATATATTACAAAATTGTATGTTTCCTTTTTATAATACCGCTAATTTAATGTTATACCTGATTTATTTTGGCATTTCAAATAAATTTATTCATGGTTAAATGAGGTATGAACTGTAATAAATGAGGCGTGTCGTGGGAAAACCGGGCTTAATGCTTGTGCGTAAAGTGTCGTCCCGAATTTGCGTGTGCAGTCCGCACAGGCTATTCCAAGACGGCACTGTCCGCTTGCAGTGGATTTATGTTTAGAGGAGACTTCATTGAAACAGAAAATACCATAAAGCGGAAAGTGTGGTCCTGGATTAGCCTGTGCGGACTGCACAGGCTGATCCAGGACGACATTTTACGCACATGCATTAAGCCCGGTTTTCCCATGGCACGCCTCATTTTTATTTGGGCATTTTAAATTAATTTATTCATGGTTAAATGAGGCATTTACTGAATATACTTAGTAAATAGTTGCTTTGTGTCACACGTTTTATTATATATTTGTTAAATCAAGGTACTACATTAATGTAAAAATGAGTGTATTTAGGGTATCCTATGTCTCAGCAAGTTTAATAATACATTATTGCTAATAACATATGTTACATTAAAACAAAATCACACAAGTTGCATGCAAATGCATTCATGTTGCCCCATAGAAGATGAAAAGTCGCATCGAAAATAAACGTCAGGCTTTTCAAATCGTCCAGAGAAATGGGTTCTTCATGAACATTTATTTCGTTGAATGCTTTGCCGAAGATTATTTGTAATCTATTCTTAAATGTATGAATAGAGAGGAAACAACAAGGGGTATTGTTGGTTAAATTATTTGACAACACAATATTACGCACTGAATTAACCGCGATATTCAACAAAAACTATCTTATGGTGAAAGAGAAAAACCCATTTTTTTCATATCCATTGCAACTGTTTTTCCGTTGCAGACATACGCATGATATATTAGTCTGTAAGATAGAATTCGGATAGTTTCTTTTGAATTTGTAAAGAAACTCTTTATATGTTTTTAATTGCTTTATCTTAAATATTCCCCTCATCGTTCACGTCATCATCATCATAATTATCATCATAATCATCATCGCCATCAGCATCATCGTCGTCATCGGCATCATCGTCGTCATCTTCATCACAAACATCATTACAATGATCACAATCATCACAATGATCGCAATCATCATCATCATTATTATCGTCGTCATCGGCATCATCGTCGTCATCTTCATCACAAACATCATTACAATGATCACAATCATCACAATGATCACAATCATCACAATGATCACAATCATCACAATGATCAAATCATCATCATCATCATCATCATCATTATTATTATCGTCGTCATCGTCATCGGCATCATCGTCGTCATCTTCATCACAAACATGATCACACTCATTACAATCATCATCATCATCATCATCATCATCATCACACTAATAATCACAATCATCACCATTATCATCATCAGAATCACCATCATCATCATCATCATCATCAACATCATTATCGTATGTTATTGACATCATCATGTACATTTTCATCATGATGAGATTGTGTTGATGTCATTGTCATTAACAGTTGGTCGCAATTTATAAATTTCTATAAAGACGTCACATGGAAAAAAAAAAGAGCATCAGGAGAAGTATGTGGGTTGGCTGACATCTATTAGTGGATTTATCATATGCGATATTGTTACATCGTTTATGTTAATTGTGTTGCATTAAACTAATGTTTTTAGCCAACGGTCTTTTGAGAGGGGAATTTCCAAAACAGGTATCACGGAAAACTACTTCTTTTCTTTGCAGGCTACGAGTCAGTAAATCGAAATCTGAAAGGTTCCTTCTTCAAAACAGCAAAGTTTCACACCTGTTTTCTTACATTTTAATTATATTTAACCTAATGTATGTAATATGTATTGTAATGGGTATATCATGTCATTTAGTACAATTACAGTTTCTACAAAAGTCAATTTCGAAAAAATGTATCTTTAAACTAATGACACCATTACTACGCTATCTACTTGCATGTAAACGAAATATTCACCTGAGTGTCCTGGAATAAGACCACCAAGTTAATGCGCTACATCGGTTATTTTGACTCGTTGCGAACGTGATTTGTATTGTTACCAATTCTAAGTCTGAATATTTTGACAATAAATTACTGCAATTTATTAATTTTAAACTGTAGTATGGACAATCGAGAGCTGGCATCGTATGACCTACTTTTGACGCAGAGGGCTAAGAACCACTTACAATCGTCGGTGCTCCTAACTACTACGCTTCGTCGGCTAGCGCGTTGCAAACTGACTTAGTAACAAGCATGTATATAATTTGCATAAGATAATAAGCTGGTAAAAATATTTGTTCTTTACTTACCAATTAGTTTTTATTATGTTTTGTCTCATTACATTCAGACAAACACAAATTATTTAATATCTAACTCGTATTCATTTAGGTGAATGAAGACAAACACGTATTTTGAAAGGTATGGCTTGGGCAAGAATTTTACTATACGTCCGTAGAACACATACATGAACACATACACATGCAAACAATTTGTGGCGGGTACATACTGATTCATCCACAGCAATATTATTCAAAACAAACAGCACAGCTTTTTTCCAATACAATAAAATCACATATAAGTGCAACACAGTGCATACAGTGCAATTATTTGTCTGCATATTTATTACCACCAATTACGAGAAGTGCGCATATTTCTTCACGGGCACTTCGTACATGAATCAGTGATAATGAAAGGATTCGGGTAAAACTGCGAGCGGGGCACGCAACCCCACTGGTCATTCTATTTCTTTCTTTTCCATTTTTATATTGATGCCAGTAGGACGTACGAGGACCCATGGCTCTAAATCAGTATAAAGGTGCCTTCATCACCTCCCGAATCCACTAATACAACTTTAAATCAAGAATCAACAAATATGCAGCTAATACTAAAGCGAAAACAATCGGCATTACGTCGACAACAATACAGTAAACGAAAACCGGGAAACATTTAATACAAGTAATTTTCAAAGATATCCTGTATGCACGTTATAAATTAAGAATGAACAGAACATGTACAGACCGTAGTCACGGGATATTTACATAGAAAGCTTAATCTAACTGAAATATACATGATGGGAATGACAATACTCTAACTACAAAATATCGCACTATCGGCGTTATACAGGCGTCCGCTACCAGTCACCGTTCTCAACAGCAACTAATGGATGAAAAATAATCTGGAAATATAGAAAACACCGTTAAACACATAAATAAATGGGTGGGTGGGTGGGAATAAAGCGATCTTTGTTTTAGTTTTCCGCTAGCTCGAATGATTTCAGATGTTAAAATCTGCACGAGATTTTTGTGTTTTAGCTCTGATTGGTCAGTCTATTTATAAACTGACCAAACCTGTTTACTACCTCATTACACAGCACACAAATGAATAATCGGACGATACTCAATATATTTATGATGTTGTATACTTTTGAATAAGAAGCCACATTAGAAAGTTTAAAGGTGGATAATTGAACTTCATTTAAACAAATGTATCTTTCTACGCTGGCTGTCAGCATTTTGATTTTATTCTGCAATTCAGACGTGCATTTATTGCATTTATAACCATTTGAAGTAGTTTTATATCTATTCAACAAATGTACGCAAACATTACATTTTTTCATAATCATCATCATAAATTATCAGGTTATAATTGAAAGTTATGTATGCTATAAAGCAACAGACCATTGAATGCATTTTGACGCTAGCTAAGGTAAATTCCGTCTTATTTTTTCAGTCTGCATGGTTATTTAACATCAACTTATGTAACAGACTCCTATATGTGCATCTCCTTTCAGAATATGCTAAAGTAACATAATGATTTATAAAACTTCTAATTTCCAAAATCTTAAATATGTTTATCTATCTATTTTAATTTAAACTTACAACAATATGATATATCAGATATATTAACAGAAACATACAGCCAGACTTGTATGATTCTTAATCAATGTAAAGATCGAAAGAACAAAATCGGTTGTGCCAGGTGAATTTATAAAATAATCACATGATTATGAAGTTTTTCTAATTTACCGAATTGGTCAATGAATAATAATTTTATTCAGAATATGTTACAAGAACATGACATAATAAAGTGTACTGCAACGTGCTTTCATGTAAAAACAATAATTGTAACATAATACTCGCTAATTTTTCTATAGACAAAGAACAAAATTATCGTTCTTAAACTACCCATAAACAACGCAAAAAGAAGTTCCGATTCTGAGAGGAGGATAGTAAAAAGTAGTTCCAATTACACTTGCAAAGATATATAGGTCAAATCATGTTAGAATCGAACTAATTTTCGCATTGTCGGTGTTTATCGGCCAAGAAACAGCTCTTTGTCGTTCTGATGCGTGGCTATTAAAAAACTTGGGCTAACGCCCTCGTGGTTTAATTCCTACGCATCAGAACTCCAAATCGTTGTTTATTTGCCGATAAACAACGATAAATCGAAAATTACTTCTTAAATCATAATTCGAAAACAAAAGGAATTTTTACGGCTTCATAGCTCTACATAGTTTTAGTTTCACAGGTTAATATGCACATACTAATATGCACTAATAAGTTAATCTGCAGGTCTAATTCCCCACCCTAGAGCAAAGTATATTTGTCTAAATCCCCTCAGTGGGAGATGCTATATGTCTATTAAATGGCCCGGGGACCTGTATAACCGGGATATAAAATCCGACCAGAGTCTATTACCCCGAGACCCGGAATCATTCGGAATGTCAAATCGCCCCCTGTCTGGAATCGCTTTCAGTCAAAAGTCCCGTATATGCCCGCCACTCACTCCCGCCTGGGGGAAAACATTGTTAGGTGCATAAGAAGTTTCTCGCGATTTCTGCTAGTTCATAATACCGCTCAGGGCTTTGATTATCTGCTCAATGTTGCGTGGGCTGAAATGGGGCGTTGAACATTCAATTATAATATCCAGGCAAATGATGAAGTATGCAATCTTGAAATCAGATAATTTTCGATCCAATATTTGCAAAGTAAAGAATTGTATGCATACTTTTCAACACTTGAGCCAAAATACCATTGTGACGAAATTAAGATGACCTTTCAGATATTGAAAGTTGTTAATATCGCTGTACAATTTCTATTCATCTAACAGGTTTTATAGATTTGTTTCAAAAAAGGACGAATATCGCTTACCAGTGCGGTATTTAATTTTAATTTAAATTATTGATATCTCAACAGTATCTCAATATAAGAAAATAATAATTGGTCCGATAGTCAACTTCACTGTTTTATTTAATTATTGTTATGAATTAGAGGAGTAGTAGTAGTAGCAGTAGTAGTAGTTGTTGTCGTAGTAGGACTAGAAGTTGTAGCAATAGTAGTAGTAGTAGTAGTAGTAGTAGTAGTAGTAGTAGTAGTAGTTGTTGTTGTTGTTGCTGCTGTTGTTGTAATGTTCGTAGTTGTAGTAATAGTTGTAGAAGTAGTAGTAGTAGTAGTAGTAGTAGTAGTAGTAGTAGTAGTAGTAGTAGTAGTAGTAGTAGTAGTTGCTGTTGTTCCTTAATTTCTACTTGCAATTGATATCAATTTATATAATGTTCATTGATTTGAACACACCCTAGGGAGTACCATAGTCAGTTCAACCTTTCAAATAGTAATCTTATAAGTCAATACACTGTCGTTTGCTCTATTGAATAAATTTCATGGTTAACCACACAATTTAATATGAACTAGATTTAATACACTTTTGTCCACGTACACAATGCCATTTTCTGCGTGGTTAAAGAATTTGGCCAAATTAGATTTGCGCAATATTCCTAAGTCTTTGGAAGTATTGCCCAATACTTTAAATCGCGTGGGAGCGCGCATGTACATGTCATGTCTCGTCAACATTAAACATGACAAACGGAAGACGTTTGTTTTAGTTGGAGAACTTTAAAATGAAGTTCATGTGCAGTGCGTTTTTTTGTCACTTTCTGATATAAATGATGTGCTTTGGTTGGTATCTTTTTTGTTGCCATTGCTGTTGCTGTTGCTACTGATGATGTCAATATGATGACGAATTTATTATTATAAAACAATGCTGATCAGTCTGGTTAAACCAAAGTTTAATTTCAATTCAAGCCCATGTCATTGAAGTATTATATAACAACCATTATAAAGGTTAAGGTTATACTTTGAGGTCAAAGGTCAAAATAGAACGCTTAATTATTAAAATACTGCTTGTGCGTGCATTAACCTCCCAATGCATAGAAAGATTTCAAATAACTTGTCACAATTTATGTTAACCGAGATAAGACGATGTGTCGATCTCAAGAATTGGATGGCTATCATAAAGGTAATACTTTGAGGTAGTAAAATTTCAAATTAAATGCTTAATTGTCAAAATAGTGCTTGTCCAAACCCTTACTTCCCGTGAATTGTTGGATTTTGAAATAACTCATCATACAAATGAAAACTAAACTATCAGCATACAAATTCAAATATGATATATTTTCTTCTTTTACAACGACAATGACAACCTATTGCCCCCCCCCCCCCCCACACACACAAAGAGTTATCTTTCAATGCTTTTCAAATAACATTACTGTAAAAAAATGATTAAAGATAAATGCTGCTACAACATATATCACTGTAAGACAAAATGTCAACAATATACATACATAAACACAAGTATATTAACTGTATAAAATCAGCAAATAAATTACCATTTAATGCCAAATAAATTTACCATTTTGATATCACGTCGTTTTTTCTAAAAAGGGGTTTAATAGGTATCATTGTGTCATGACCACCTCTGACATAGATTATATATTGTGAATTAAAACGGAACGATATAATAATTAAAATAGCAAATTGCACTTGATAATGCTGTGCAGAGCGATTCAGCCTTGCATCTTCCATAACAGCCCTTTTGTGTGTTACAACCACACCCGAGAACCATGACACTGCCGCTTGAAGCCAAGAAGACCAAACAGGTCTCCATTTTCAGCCTTTACTCTGATCCAGCCCCATTTGGCAGGACTAGTAGTCGGGAGAGAAATTTAGTGAGTTTGAAATCGCGTGAACTGTAATATATCTATAGATTTTTGCCAGCCCCAAAAGCTAGCCACAATTCAGAAACTGAAATCCGATAACAAACTGCTACGGCAAGAACTAACACATATGTATCCACATGTTTGATCATAGCAGTCTGGTAGCCCAGCATCGCCACATCAGCCACATGCAACATGAGTTTTTCACTCGCTTCTTCGTGACCACAAGGTGCTAATCTACTATATTGTAATTAACAACACCATCATTTTGAGTAGAAAAAACAGCACCATCTTTGGGGTCCATGAGCACAACCTGCTAAGCTAAGAAATAGAACAACACCGTTTCCCATTGTTGCATATTTGAGGCTGTCCTGCTTGTACACATCCCAAATGTCACCAAGCCGCTTGACTGAATACATTTGATGACCAAGAAATGGTGCAAAAATGGTGTCTGCATAATCTTGAAATGTCTGACAAGCAGTAGGCTGACTACAACAGCACCATCTACTGTTAGTGCATCAATCTCTGGGACCTCCAGTTTGACTTTAAGATGTTGTTCAAGACAGGATACGAGGTCACACATTGTTCCCAATTCCCATACATACATTACCAAACTGTTATAGAGAAGGTGGACACGCCGTTTTTCATGGCCAAAGAAATTATGAAGGTTGCCGTTCCGAAATTAGCAAGAAACAAACAACATGGAAAAAAGAGAACAGTCTTGTTTTTTGGTAGATAATTTATGTTTCGCATTAAACAGTTGCTTATGTGAAATGTAGACATTTCATGAAAAAGCACAAACAGTTACTACAACAGTGACTTAAAAATCTCAGAGTGACTGACCAGAAAAGAAACATTAGATATATGTTTTCCTTGTGCGTTAGCCACACATCAAGAGTAGTTCCATGACCGTCTTCTGATGCACCAAATGCCTTCTCCATTAATAAGTACAACAATGCTGCTGTCACTTGTTGTCTTACCCACATGGGAGGCTCTAAGAAAGGTGGTCAGCTGTACTAGGAGACTACACATTGGCCTGCTCAAGAGCACTTGTCCAACCACTGTTCTCAAGCCAATCAGTAAGAGTCTTGCGAGCTACACTTCTACATGTACATGTAATCCACCTAACATCATTACAAAGCAATTTTCGCACAAGTGGTCTGGTCATATTTATTACACATGTATATATATGTTAAGCAATTGCAAAGCTAGACTTATCACATGCAATAAATGGAGTTTGGCCGTATAACTTTAAGCTAATGTTTTATGTTTTGTTTACAATAGTCATTTAATACTTAATCATGGCAACAGATTCAGTTTGTTCTTTAAACAATGGAGGCAATGTAGAAATGTCAACTGGTTGTTCAGTGTAGATTCCTGCAAACTGCTTAGAGTGGTAAGCGACCCAGGACAGGTCAAAGATCTCCAACGTATGTATTTACACTCAATAAATTACACTTTAAACGGAACACTTTTATTTTTCACAATTTCTCAACTATTTATCAAGGGATTGCGTCAAAATGTGGAATATAAATAAATTTGTAAAGGTCTCCTAGATTTGTTTTTTCTTATCGATTAAATGCACGATGAAAATAAATTAAAATAATCAATAACAAGTGCACCTGTCCCAGATGTGACTGAGCGTCATGGATGAATGATTTCAGTGCACAAGTGTTAATAATGATTTTAAACAACATATTTTTTAAACACACATTAAATGGACTATGTCAACGAAAAATTCGCTTCCTATTGCACTATGAATCATATTATTTGATAGAAATGCGCTTTACTAAGAAATGTGCATTAGATAAATAAATAAAATATAATACACAATACGATATTTGATAAATACAAATAAGCAAAAACGCCTGAAAAAAATAAAACCCCAGTCAGGTATCAAACTCACGACTTAGGAGCCATACGAAGAAATGACACTAGACAGTGCTTTAACCAACTGCGCTATCATACTTGGTAATGAGTTGTTTGTAAAGTGTAGTTTGACAAAATGCTGACAATTATGGCGTCAAAATATAAACAGGAAAAGGGCCCAAAAACCATAACCCAATTTATAAATTGATTTTTATCTCAGAATGCGTACACTCTTTTCCATTATATATATATCCTGTTTTAACCGTTATTATATACCAGTATTAATATCTAAATTTCAGATTTTTTAAAAGAAATTGCCCCCTTCCCCCTTGAGGCCCTTTTCGATGATATAGTCACTTTAATAACTTCTGAGAAGTTAGAATTACACGTTTTGCGTTAGAAGTGTAATTAGCTGTAAATAAAAATACTCAAGATTTTTTGGCCATGTTGCATTTTCATTCACAATGTGTGTGCGAGGTTTAAGCTTAACATATTTACATTAAAAAAATGATACAGCTAACACATAAAGTAACTGCTTTACTGAAATGAATTTGATATTTAGTTTGTATTTATTTTCATTAAATATAATTATAAAGGAGTTAAATGCACATTGACATATTCCTCGCCATGATTGTTGTGGTTTTATTCACATATACAAGCTGTTGTCTGTCTTCTGCTATTGATATGCATGGCAAAAATCTAACAAACTAATAATGAGTGTTTTAATGATTAATGCTTTTTACGGTAATTTGTCTATCCACTATACCAAATTTAATACCTCAATATGTTTTAAATAGTGTTTATTTAATAGTTCATGCTTTATGTATGGATATAACGATTATAATAAGAATAAGTTTGACGTTTTACAGCTTTTAATGATAAATTTACCCACAAAATGACATAAAAGATCAACAGAAGTTAAAAATAAATGATGTTTTATATGAATATTTATATAAATAGGTTTAACTATATTAAGATTAAACATGTTAAATAATAATTGCATCATTTTCACTTTTTTAATATAGATATCATTCTTAACATTACTTATTGCTAAAAACTATGTAATGTATATGGCGGCCATCTTGGATTTGTCGGCCATCTTGGATTTTTGGGGTTGGGTCTCATGATCATTTTTGTGTGTTTTGCCTTTATGTTCAACTGTGCCAAATATGGTGCTTTTCCCATTTTCTGAAGTATTTTGTGAAGAATTGATCCCACTACGATGCATCTTTTACATTTGTCGGAAGCGGCATTCATATTCAGTTTCATTCTATGTTTTTGCAACTGGTCAAATGAAATACCTTGCGCGAACTTACGATAGTCATTTGTGAACGGTGTGACACACAGTGATATGAAGCCATGTGTTTACTTGCGTGTTGCTGACCCAATGGTCCCGAGTCATTCAATAGCCGGTAAAATGCAAGGTCGCGACTACTGCCCTCTACCCAATTTATGAAAATATAGATCTTGACCAGTGGACCGGGCGAAATTGTAAAAACAAACTGGCGCTTTGGATTTAAACCAACATAACCTCAACAGTTTGTTGTAATTGAATTTCCATTGTTGATGTGGTGATACAAATCTGTTGTGCTCGTTGCAAATAGTTAAGCTCGCTTGAGAACGAAGTGCTCAAGGGCGAGATATGACCTTTCCGGTTTTTGATATTTTAAAATCCTATCCAGCAATCCCGCGAAACCAAACTGAAAACCATCGTGTAGGAAAAGTAAAGATGTGATTTTTAGTAATATATATTACAAAATTGTATGTTTCCTTTTAATAATACCGCTAATTTAATTTTATACCTGATTTATTTTGGCATTTCAAATAAATTTATTCAAGGTTAAATGAGGTATGAACTGTAATGAGGCGTGTCGTGGGAAAACCGGGCTTAATGCTTGTGCGTAAAGTGTCGTCCCGGATTTGCGTGTGCAGTCCGCACAGGCTATTCCAAGACGGCACTTTCCGCTTACAGTGGATTTATGTTTAGAGGAGACTTCATTGAAACAGAAAATACCATAAAGCGGAAAGTGTGGTCCTGGATTAGCCTGTGCGGACTGCACAGGCTGATCCAGGACGACATTTTACGCACATGCATTAAGCCCGGTTTTCCCATGACACGCCTCATTTTTATTTGGGCATTTTAAATTAATTTATTCATGGTTAAATGAGGCATTTACTGAATATACTTAGTAAATAGTTGCTTTGTGTCACACGTTTTATTATATATTTTTTAAATCAAGGTACTACATTAATGTAAAAAAAAGAGTGTATTTAGGGTATCCTATGTCTCAGCAAGTTTACTAATACATTATTGCTAATAACATATGTTACATTGAAACAAAATCACACAAGTTGCATGCAAATGCATTCATGTTGCCCCATAGAAGATGAAAAGTCGCATCGAAAATAAACGTCAGGCTTTTCAAATCGTCCAGAGAAATGGGTTCTTCATGAACATTTATTTCGTTGAATGCTTTGCCGAAGATTATTTGTAATCTATTCTTAAATGTATGAATAGAGAGGAAACAACAAAGGGTATTGTTGGTTAAATTATTTGACAACACAATATTACGCACTGAATTAACCGCGATATTCAACAAAAACTATCATATGGTGAAAGAGAAAAACCCATTTTGTTCATATCCATTGCAACTGTTTTTCCGTTGCAGACATACGCATGATATATTAGTCTGTAAGATATAATTCGGATAGTTTCTTTTGAATTTGTAAAGAAACTCTTTATATGCTTTTAATTGCTTCATCTTAAATATTCCCCTCATCGTTCACGTCATCATCATCATAATTATCATCATAATCATCATCGCCATCAGCATCATCGTCGTCATCGGCATCATCGTCGTCATCTTCATCACAAACATCATTACAATGATCACAATCATCACAATGATCACAATCATCATCATCATCATCATTATTATCGTCGTCATCGGCATCATCGTCGTCATCTTCATCACAAACATCATTACAATGATCACAATCATCACAATGATCACAATCATCATCATCATCATCATCATCATTATTATCGTCGTCATCGGCATCATCGTCGTCATCTTCATCACAAACATCATTACAATGATCACAATGATCACAATGATCAAATCATCATCATCATCATCATTATTATCGTCGTCATCGTCATCGGCATCATCGTCGTCATCTTCATCACAAACATGATCACACTCATTACAATCATTATCATTATCATCATCATCATCATCATCATCATCATCATCATCATCATCATCATCATCATCATCACAATAATAATCACAATCATCACCATTATCATCATCAAAATCACCATCATCATCATCATCAACATCATTATCGTATGTTATTGACATCATCATATACATTTTCATCAACAAAATCTCATCATTATCACCATTATCGTCATCCAATCATTATCATGACGATAATGATTGGATGACGATAATGGTGATAATGATGAGATTTTGTTGATGTCATTGTCGTTAACAGTTGGTCGCAATTTAGAAATTTCTATAAATACGTCACATGGAAAAAAAAAAGAGCATCAGGAGAAGTATGTGGGTTGGCTGACATCTATTAGTGGATTTATCATATGCGATATTGTTACATCGTTTATGTTAATTGTGTTGCATTAAACTATTGTTTTTAGCCAACGGTCTTTTGAGAGGGGAATTTCCAAAACAGGTATCACGGAAAACTACTTCTTTTCTTTGCAGGCTACGAGTCAGTAAATCGAAACCTGAAAGGTTCCTTCTTCAAAACAGCAAAGTTTCACACCTGTTTTCTTACATTTTAATTATATTTAACCTAATGTATGTAATATGTATTGTAATGGGTATATCATGTCATTTAGTACAATTACAGTTTATAAAAAAGTCAATTTATAAAAAATGTATCTTTAAACTAATGACACCATTACTGCGCTATCTACTTGCATGTAAACGAAATATTCACCTGAGTGTCCTGGAATAAGACCACCAAGTTAAATGCGCTACATCGGTTATTTTGACTCGTTGCGAACGTGATTTGTATTGTTACCAATTCTAAGTCTGAATATGTTGACAATAAATTACTGCAATTTATTAATTTTAAACTGTAGTATGGACAATCGAGAGCTGACAAACACAAATTATTTAATTTCTAACTCGTATTCATTTAGATGAATGAAGACAAACACGTATTTTGAAAGGTATGGCTTGGGCAAGAATTTTGCTATACGTCCGTAGAACACATACATGAACACATACACATGCAAACAATTTGTGGCAGGTATATACTGATTCATCCACAGCAATATTATTCAAAACAAACAGCACAGCTTTTTTCCAATACAATAAAATCACATATAAGTGCAACACAGTGCATACAGTGCAATTATTTGTCTGCATATTTATTACCACCAATTAAGAGAAGTGCGCATATTTCTTCACGGGCACTTCGTACATGAATCAGTGATAATGAACGGATTCGGGTAAAACTGCGAGCGGGGCACGCAACCCCACTGGTCATTCTATTTCTTTCTTTTCCATTTTTATATTGATGCCAGTAGGACGTACGAGGACCCATGGCTCTAAATCAGTATAAAGGTGCCTTCATCACCTCCCAAATTCCCTAATACAACTTTAAAATCAAGAATCAACAAATATGCAGCTAATACTAAAGCGAAAACAATCGGCATTACGTCGACAACAATACAGTGAACGAAAACCGGGAAACATTTAATACAAGTAATTTTCAAAGATATCCTGTATGCACGTTATAAATTAAGAATGAACATTACAGACTGTAGTCACGGGATATTTACATCGATAGCTTTAATCTAACTGAAATATACATGATTAGAATGATAATACTCTAACTACAAAATATCGCACTATCGGCGTTATACAGGCGTCCGCTACCAGTCACCGTTCTCAACAGCAACTAATGGATGAAAAATAATCTGGAAATATATATACAAAACACCGTTAAACACATAAATAACTGGGTGGGTGGGTGGAAATAAAGCGATCTTTGTTTTAGATCTCTGAATGCACCATTTGTGTTGTCGTTTCACGCAGTGTTTAAACGTTTAATGACAAAATGCACCTTTCTCTTGATCATTACCCACATAAATTTTGAAAATCTTAACTTATCCTGTAAACATTGTACCAAATGACTGAATTGTATGCTGTGATGTACATGTACTTTTATTTAAAAAAAAAATGCAATTGCCTAGGTTAAACTGAACACTGTTTACAGAATATGCTAAAGTAACATAATGATTTATAAAACTTCCAATTTCCAAAATCTTAAATATGTTTATCTATCTATTTTTTAATTTAACCTTACAACAATATGATATATCAGATATAGTAACAGCAACATACAGCCAGACTTGTATGATTCTTAATTACTGTAAAGATCGAAAGAACAAAATGGGTTGTGCCAGGTGAATTTATAAAATAATCACATGATTATGAAGTTTTTCTAATTGACCGAATTGGTCAATGAATAATAATTTTATTCAGAATATGTTACAAGAACATGACATAATAAAGTGTACTGCAACGTGCTTTCATGTAAACAAAATAATTGTAAAATAATACTCGCTAATTTTTCTATAGACAAAGAACAAAATTATCGTTCTTAAACTACCCATAAACAACGCAAAAAGAAGTTCCGATTCTGAGAGGAGGATAGTAAAAAGTAGTTCCAATTACAATTGCAAAGATATATATGTCAAATCATGTTAGCATCGAACTAATTTTCGCATTATCGGTGTTTATCGGCCAAGAAACAGCTCCTTGTCGTTCTGATGCTTGGCTATTAAAAACCTCGGGCTAACGCCCTCGTGGTTTAATTCCTACGCATCAGAACTCCAAATCGTTGTTTATTTGCCGATAAACAACGATAAATCGAAAATTACTTCTTAAATCATAATTCGGAAACAAAAGGAATTTTTACGGCTTCATAGCTCTACATAGTTTAAGTTTCACAGGTCAATATGCACATACTAATATGCACTAATAAGTTAATCTGCACGATGCAATGCGTGTTTTAACAGACTGAAAAAAATCTTTCCTACCCAAGCATATGAATTTTATTTTTTATGACAAATTGATCTCTTTTAAAACTTGTTGTACTTGGTGATTTATTGCATGTGGGACACGAGGCATTTTGTTGAATTTATCAATTCTGAATTTCATATTTATTGCAAATAAGGAATAGTTTCAATAGACTGTCTGAATTGCTTCTGTAATCATATTCTTTTTGCAAAGCATGCACGAAATGCACTGATAAGCACGATACACAGCGCAAACGCGTGGGTAATTGCGATGGCCTATTTTCCTGCCACTTAAAGAGCTGTTTTGCTTTTATATCCTAAATGAACACAATTTCAACACCAGTGAGACTTTTATCTTTAAATTTAATGTCTTTCCTACAAATTAAAGGCCAGGTAATTTAGAGATCAGCCATTCACTTGTTACTGACCCATTCTAGGAAGGCACCCTAGCAACCATGAATGTTTCAGATGTTTCCTATCATTTAGCTCATTTTGATAGGAAAGCACTTAAATTTTGTAATAATTTATCTATTTCGTTAAAAGCATCCTGTATTAGACTAACAAACACCAGATTACTGTTTCTAAATGAGTGTTTGCAAAAATCCACATAGCGTGTAGATTCTGTGTCCACAAACATTACTTTGGGATGACAAATGTATTTCTTTAAAAAGTTATTGCGCTAATTTTTTGGTGGTTTTGTGTAGGTGTCTGGGACAAAAGCGGTATCTGTTGTCGAATTTGCCAGTCCATATGTATTGAGAATAATAAAATATTTCAATAGAATGTCTGAATTGCTTCTATAATCATATGTTTTTTTTATTATCTCAAAGCATGCATGAATTGCACCGATAAGAGCGACACACTGTGCAAACGCAGAATTAATTGCGAAATAGCCTGTGATATAGAAACATTTTCAACAATGCATTAGGCTTCATAATACATTACATTCAAAACGCTGACAGCGTAGAAGGCTGTTGGCGTAGAAAGACTGTTGGCGAGTAAAGAAACTAAAAATTAAATTTCCCACCTTCAAACTTGATGACGTGGCTTCTTATTCAACAGTTAACGATACCATAATAAAAATAATGTGTATGTAAGGAACAAATATGTTTTCGAGCTAATTATCTAATAAAAACGGAATTATATACATACGAGTAAACAAGCCAATCTGCAACGAGCCAAAATAACCGATGAAGCGTAGTAGTTAGGAGCATCTATTGTTAGTGCTTCGTTCATTATCTTAAAAAATGAAAGGTACGAAAAAAGGCGTGAAAGACGTATTCTGATTTCGATTTACTGACTCGTAGCCTGCAGAGAAGTAGTCCCACGATCACAGGTTCTGGAAATTGCACTCTCCAAAGACCGCTGGCTTCCGCCAACAGTTTAACAAAAAGTTGGGCACCGACGCGTTTAAAAATCACCAATTATTACGCGTATCTTTGGGTACAAGCATGTATTAATTAGTCCCATACCGGTGTTTCACCGAAGGGGACTATAGGTTTGCCCTCCGTCCGTCTGTCTGCTCGTCCGCAAAATATTGTTCCTGCAATAACTCAAAAAGTACTGAAGATACTTCGATGAAACTTGGTATACATATACACGGCAATGTGAGTATTATGCACGAACTTTTATTTTTTCCCCAGAGGTCGAAGGTCACGTGACTGTTAATAAAAATAGAAATAAACGAAAAAAACTGGATCCTGCGATAACTCAAAAAGTACTGAAGATATTTCGATGAAACTTGGTATACCTATAAACGGCAATGTGAGGATTATGCAGGACCTTTCATTTTTCACCAGAGGTCAAAGGTCACGTGACTGTTACTAACTATACATATAACCTAAATACCGTTGTAATTCGAAAAGTACATAAGATATGACCATGAAACTTGGTACAAAAATTGAACTATAGGTTTGCCATCCTTTTGTGTGTCTCTCTATCTGTTCGTCCGTATGTTTGTCCGTCCGACTGTCTGTCCGTCTCCAAAACCTGGTTCCTGCAATAACTAAAAAAGTACTGAACTTATTTCGATGAAACTGGGTATACATATAAACAGCTATGTGGCAATGTGAGGATTATGCACGACCTTTTTTTTCACCAGAGGTCAAAAGTCACGTGACTGTTACTAAAAACAGAAATAAACTAACTACTGTAATAATTCGAAATGGACATAAGATATGACCATGAAATTTGGTACAGAGATTGAACTATAGGTTTGCCATCTGTCTGTGCGTCGTTCTGTCTGTTCGTCCGTATGTATGTCTGTCCGTCCGTCCCCAAAACCTGGATCCTGTGATAACTCAGAAAGTACTGAAGACACTTCGATGAAACTTTGTATACGCAACAGCAATGTGAGAATTATGCACGACCTTTTATTTTTCACCGGAGGTCAATGGTCACGTGACTGTTACTAAAAATAGAAATAAACTTAATACTGTTATATTTTGAAAAGTGCATATGATCATGAAACTTCATAAAACTTGGTACACAGATTGGACAATGGGTTTGCCCTCCGTCTGTGTGCGTCTGTGTGTGTCTGTCTGTCTGTTCGTCCGTCGGTCTCACTCTGTCTGTCCCGTCCCCAAGACCTGGATCCTCCGATAACTCAAAAAATACTGAAGATACTTTGATGAAACTTAGTATACATAGAAAGAGCAAGGCGAGGATTGTACACGACCCTTTATTTTTTACCAGAGATCCAAGGTCACGTGACTGTTACTTAAAACAGAGATACTGTAATAATTCGAAAAGAACATATGATCATGAAACTTGGTACACAGAATGGACTATATGATTGCCCTCTGTCAGTTTAGTACTGCAATAACTCAAAAAGTAACTCGAATGTCTGGTCAATGTTACTAAAATAGAAAAAGACAACAACTTAATACTGCAGTGACAAATGAGATTTGAATATGAAACTGTGTACATTTACAGATAAAGGGCGATTTGACGGTATTGCACAATGTTTAATTTGTTGGGGTTTTCACCGGAAGGGGACTCCTGTATTGCTTGCAATACTATTAAAGTGTTTAACTAGAAACTTGAATTGTGATAAATGCACGAACAGCGAAAGAGAGCGAACCGCTTCTAAACTTTTCTTGTTTTTTAGCTCACCTGAGCACGAAGTGCTCGGTGAAATATTGGTATAGGGGACCTCACCTGCGTCGTCCGTCGTATGTCGTCCGTGCGCCGTCAACAATTTGTTTCGTTGTCACGCGGGAGACCACTTTTTATCCAATCTTAACCAAACTTGCACAGTTTGTGTATGATCATAAAATCTCGGACGGGATTGTTATTGGGCCAGATCACACCAGTAACACTAGAGTTATTGCCCCTTTTTCATGCAAAAATAAGTGCAAAATGCCGTTTCCAACATTAGACTTTATTTTCAATCCAATCTTAACCAAACTTTCATAGCTTTTTGTATGACCATCAGATCTCAGCAGATGCCAAAAATGGGCCGGATCGTGTTTCAAACATCGGAGTTATTGCTTTTGTTTATGAAAATATATCCAAAAATGGACATTTTCAGGACAGAGACTTCATTTTTCATCCAATCTTCACCAATATTGCTTAGTTTGTCTATGACCATGAAATTAAAGGTGAAGTCGATTATAAGCGAAATCGGACCAGAAACACCGGATTTATAGCCCTTTGTGTGTGGAAAAAATGTACAAACATGGACATTATTCAGGATAGAGACTTCATTTTTCATCCAATGTTCACCAATTGTGCACAGTTTGTCGATGAACGTAAGGTTACAGGTGAAGTCGAATATAAGCATGTTCGGGCCACAAACACAATGGTTATTGCCCCTTGTGTGTGGAAAAAAAACATCAACAAGTTTGGCTAACTTACACAGTTATGACCATAACAATATTGATTAATAAAATTTGATTTCCAACAGTTGCAAACCTTGCATGCAGTTATTTGTACATGCAACATTGATGGCTTCAGAGCCTGCATCAAGATCATTTATCATCATTGGACAGAAAATTATCAATGAAAAAGCAAGACTTGCCATCGCAATGATCGCATTGCAACTAGTTCTCCAAAACTGTCTGCGAACAAAACATCAAAATCGACAGTTTCCGCATTTTCCACAATTGTCAATGACTTAACGAAAAAGGGTCAGGTAAGAATATCGAGAAAATGGATTGAGAACCGTTAGCAAAAACACCGCACATCCACTACACAACTCGTACTTTAGTTAGCCCATTTCACTAACCGATGTTTTAAATCAAATCGATCCTATCCCCCTTTGCGTATTGTTCAGATACCTTAATTTTCAAACCTGTTACAACAGTATGGTCTCCATCTGTACCAGTTCTCAGGTGAGCGCTTTGGGCCATACTGGCCTTCTTGTTAAAAAAATATATGCCAAAGAATGTGTTACTTGACTAATATAATAATGAACTAATCGTTTTTAGCGACCAAACATTGTATTTTAATACCCTGACACAAATATACGTGGGTTGCAATCGATTAATGAACACTTCGTATATCTGCGTTAGAAAATAAATAATGCGTGTGGGAGACTTATATGGTACACAATTAATGAACCTGCAATTATTTTACAACTATTTTAACACACTTTGTGTTCTTTAATTGTTGATTTAACATAACCTATCTTTGTTATTTTACAATATGAATGAAGATTGAGTTATAAATAAAGAGGCCAGACTTGAGACATCTGAAACAATCTGTGAATCATGAGTGTTGTCCCTGTGTAGAAGCAGGCCAAACAACGTACGTAAATCGTATAGTTATCAAAATCAGTCAAGCATAAAACATGTATCAACGATACTAAATTTTACAGGCTTATGTTTTGCTTTGATAATTATAAATTATTTTTGTAAAGCATGAAAATACAGTACAGATAAATTGTATTAATTACTCAGATAGAAATTATTCTTGTAAAGCATGAGAATACAGTACAGATTTCTTTTAGCTATTACTAAATAAATAAAATAAATAAATAAATAAATAAATAAATAAATAAATAGTTAAAAAAGGATATATATATATATATATATATATATATATATATATATATATATATATATATATATATATATATATATATATATATATCCTTTTTTAAAGCATGATAATATTATTTGTTTACATTGTAAAATTGTTATTATCATGTTGGCGTTATTTCGTTATTTATATGCAACATTGTACAATTCTTGAATAAACTATCTATCATCTATCATATAACATGCTGTTTTGCAAACTCCTCGCAGCGGTTACTTCCACCTCGGTCTTCTTCAGTCACCACTGCCACCGCAAATGAAAAACTTCCAGATTTTGACGTTTTACGGGAAACCACTGAGGAGCTTGAAGATTTATTTTTTGAACATTTTGTATTTTATTATTATTGTATAACCCTTCCAGAGAAATGTTGCATTATTAGCCCAGATATATACTTAAATTACCAGTTAAAATGAAAAACAAAAAGAGATAAATGAAAAAGTAATCATAGCAACGCAAGGATTTTACGGTGTCCACGTTTTTTCTTCTGCTTGTCCACGATTTTAATTCTGACTGTGGACACGTGGACATTCATGGGAGCAGAGATTTAAAATCGAGCCATGCTCGGAACCAGTTACCAATGTATATATCTGAGCGCAGGTTGGCAGTACTGTGCAAAAGCAACCACTGAGTTACCTTATCGCAACAGGGTGCTAAGTGCTGTCAATGCATAAATTCTACTTCTGTACATGTCATTCGCGCGCAACACCGATTAGTTTTATCAAACATTTATTGTCTGGTTGGATATCTTTTTTGCTTATTCGCGCCTCCGCAAATGCCTTAAATTTAAAGCTAGATGTGTACGAATCACATGCGCGTGTTTGCAGAACGGTTTTTTGGTAGGCATTATTTATTATGATTTTATGTGTTCGTATATTAAGGACGTTCGCAACAAAAGGAAATAATTGGGTTAATTTATCCTTTTGCTTCATTATTTCTTTACTGTATATAGGTTACAATATACTAATTTCAATCAATAAATATAAATCTGTGAATGTCATTAAGTTCCAGTCAATGGTTAAAAGTTAACAAAGCATTAAAATAATCAAAAATACACGTATACAATGTATTGCCAAACAAATTAGTTAAACAAGATCCATAAAAATATCTATATTCTATTTTGGCAATTGATACGTTGTTTACGTAAACACGAAACATGAAAAAGGCTACACAGGTACGCTATTTAAAGTCCAATATTTCCCGAACAACATCGGTGACCCATTCTTTGTATTAATGTTTTGGTGCAAGTATACATTGGTGCATGTATGTGCGAAAATTTAAGAAAATCTGTCGTTTGGAACAAAATTTATTGATGCATAATAAATGACATTTCAGAAGGTATTATTGGTGCCCGTTTGATCTACTTCAATGTCCAGTCAAATTCATTAGTTTAACAGTAATTGTAGATAACGAGTTTTTTTTTATTAACAAAATACACTTGTGTATTGCCAAACAAGACATGTAAAACATCAGTTGAAAGAAACATAACCTTGTTTGAAAAAAAGCTCTCCTATATACTTTAAACATTGATAAAAATCCAAACTGAAAAAGGGGCTTTGACAGGTACCGTATTCAAATCCCAAAATTTCTGGAACAAGGCCGGTGACCCATATTTTTTAAGACTGTTTTAGTTTCAGTATGCAATGATGCGTGTGTATGGGAAGTTTCAACAAAATCTGTCGTTTGGAACCAAAGATATTCGCATATTTGATAAATTATTGATGTTTTTACAGGCATATTTCATGCATAATTAACCTCGTTAAACGTCCATTAAAAGTCATTTATTAAATGATAACTGTAAATAAAGCGCGTTTTATCATTAAACTGCACTTGTGTATTACCAAACGAAACATTAAAAAAAAGATCCATTAAAAAATCTCAATCTTTGTTTGAATATGAACGCTTTATATTACTCAACATTCTAAGTAACAAACACAAAAAGTGTCTTCGACAGGTACCGTATTCAAAATTCAATATTTCCGGAAAAAGGCCGGTGACCCCTATTTTTTAAGACGGTTTTAGTTTTAGGATACATTGATGCATGTTAGTGCCAATTTTGAAGAAAAACTGTCGTTGGAAAAAAAATGATGGAAATTGTTGCGAACGTCTTTAAAGTTAAAATGCATGAAATGATCGCCTGATGTTTTCCACCAGTTAAAACATGGCAGTCGTTCTGGTTGGTAGTTTCAGTGATCATGTGTCTCGGTAGAATTAACCGAAAGACATTAGTATTTTAGGTTTTTGCAAACATTAATGCGTTCATGTCGACTCAAAACTGTAATCAGAACATTAAAATATGCTGTGTTTTAAATGTGCGTTTTTAAATACACGATAGAAACTTTTTCGAGCTTATGTGTTGTCTTTATGAAACTGTACGTTTAAATGTAATATCGATAATGAATAAGCTTGTATTACCGTTGTACTTTTTTTATTATAAAATACCCGGTATCGTGATTCATACAGTAAAATTTTCATCTTTTAATTGACGAATCATGGGCTAAGTGTAGGGTTTGGTGCGCCATCTAAAACCAAAATGTGAATGCGTTGACCAGTCTATGGTGGTGACTGTCCCCAGCTTTACTCATATTAATGGTTTATGTTTGTTTCGTGTTTTTCCTAGTCAGCTGAGTTGTTTGAATATTTGGTCTCTTGTCTAAGATAAAGGCCGGTATATTGTTATTAATGAGCTCTGTACACGCCCCAATCGCTTCTCCACGCAATGACAATAGCCTGCACCTGTTAATATCCATCACTACTAATTTCTTTTTGGAAACGCATCTACTACATTGATCTGTATGTCAATGATCTGTTACAGCCAGGTTTAGAGATTGCAACATCCTGTTCTGTATTATATTTTGATGTAATGCAACATTAAGAGTCTCGAACATTCACTTTAACAAGAAGTTTCCATTTGCGACAGGCTCTTCTTAAACTTTTATTTTCTTTTATACAGACCTACAATGAAAAAAAAACTTCTAATATTTCCGTTTAGATTATATACTGCCGCAACATTTTTCTAATTATCAGCGAGTGTTCTTTACCTTTTGTACCCATATTACTAGCTTGGTTAAACGTTACATCAAAAGTAAAAATGATGCAATATGATGATGTTACAACATTGATGGGACTTTTGTGAAAAACAACAACAACAACAACAAACAACAACAATAACAACAACAACAAACTAACTAAAAATGACCTTGACTTGTAACGCATCTCACATAAACTCACATAAATAAGGGAGACAAAGCCTATTATATTTTAAGATCTACATTACAATACACGATGACCTCCCTTTCACCAAAACATTTTGGTGTAGCTTAATAAGCCTAGGGGAAGTATTATGCTTAGGCGAAAACAAATTATGTTAGTTTCAGGTTATCCGACCTACCCTATAAAAATGCCCCGACCCTAGAACATTTTATTGAGTGGTTCAGATATGTTTTTGTTAATTTTACTCTTTTCCAACAATTAACTGTTTTGTGGATAAATATTGTTTTATGATATTAGAGACATGGTTTGTATATTTATTCAGTTTTAGAATCTTCAAGTTGACCATTTACCAAATAAAAGAAAAAACAAAAATCCCGACCTACCTACCCTATTTTTGGGGGGCTTGTAACCTGAAACAAACATAATTTTTTTTACGCCTTATAAGCAAAAGTGGCGGATCCGTTGTCCAGTGGTAAACCGTTACGCACTGGCTTCACAATCCAGGGGTCGCAAGTTCGAGCTACCGCTACACCCAAACCTACAACTCGTCTTTCGCATGAGACGTTAAACCGATGTGCAGTGTACTAGATGCTTCACACCGGACACTAAAAGACCCAAGATCGCTTCTGGAACGGGGCGTCTCTTCTATTTTGCACTATCCCCCGTAACCCAACTAACATGTCTTCTGCGGCCGATGACCATATGGGAGAGAATCCCGGCGCACCCGATAAAAATGTTCTATACACAATTAAAAAAGCTATGATGCAAATGATCAAAAGCCGCTGTGAAATATGTTTAACTTGTTGTCTGCAGCGTCTTTGTTTAAACATTAAAAAAAATGTTGGATCAAATTAAATAAATAACCATTATTTTCACTTATGTTTGCTGAAATAAACAAAATTGTGCATTATCATTTTCCCATAAAATACACGAACTTAAACATTACCACATTAAATGCTGTCTAGATGAATATATTCTTCCTATTTGGACTGCGGATATATTATATGTAATTTATTATACCGTATAGTTACATGAATATGAGCTATGAATAATATCACAAGAAACTTACAAAAATATCGTTGCTCGTGAAACGCGTTCATTTCAACTCGACGGAATATGGCAAGTTAGTAGTATACTTTTATTCATGTTTACGAAATAATAATGAAGGAACATTTCATTTTTCTTTGCACTAAACCCGAATAATCGCAAAAACGTAGTTGAAAATACTTCATGAAAACAAATATGGTTTAAGATTCAGTCGTTCCTGCGAAAGCCATCTCCTCCTTACAACTGACGACACTATAAGGCACTTGAACCAGGGATTCCAATTTAACATGACTTTGGTTGACATTGAAAAGCATTCGATAGGGTACTCCACAACCGCCTAGCAAATGAAATGCGATTCTACGGCATCCGTAACGGTATTGTGTTGTGGATGAATGAATTCTTAAAAAACGCCACCAAAAAGTTGTTATAGATGGCAGAATCTCACAACCATCTGAAGTAACATTCGGTGTTCTCAGGATCAGTATTGGGGCTAACATTATTTTGACTAACATAAACGACATTGCTAAGGAAACTACATCTTACATGTTGAAGACCACGCCACTCTACACAAACCAGTCAACAGGCGCGACTACAGAGTCTGGATAAAGTCAGTACCTTCAAACCTGTACAAACATGTTGATATTTTGCAAACCAATGACAATTAAAAATCGTGATTTGATAAATATAATACTATTATTATTAATGACTGTAAATAAATAAATAAATGATAGACAGACAGACAGGCAGACAAACAGATAAATAAATATAAATATAAATAAATAAATAAATAAATACATTAACTACAACTTCAGAGCGAGCCCGACTTGATATAGTTCTCTATTATTATTAATGACTGTAAATAAATAATAAATAAATGAATAAATAAATAAATGAATAAATAAATAAATGATAGACAGACAGACAGACAGGCAGACAAACAGATAAATAAATATAAATATAAATAAATCCATTAACTACAACTACAGAGCGAGCCCGACTTGATATAGTTCTCTAGATCATATCGGGATGGACCATAGTTCTCTAGATCATATCGGGATGGACCATAGTTCTCTAGATCATATCGGGATGGACCATAGTTCTCTAGATCATATCGGGATGGACCATAGTTCTCTAGATCATATCGGGATGGACCATAGTTCTCTAGATCATATCGGGATGGACCATAGTTCTCTAGATCATATCGGGATGGACCATAGTTCTCTAGATCATATCGGGATGGACCATAGTTCTCTAGATCATATCGGGATGGACCGAGTCAATATGATTGGCCCTGGTAATGTTACATGATTATAATGCTCTGGCATTATGTTGAAATGTATACATTACATTTATAAGAGTCCGGAGTTCATTAACTACGATCATCAAAAGTTTAATACATAATATAGTTTTTATTAATACAAAACAAAAACTGCAGTGATTTTCTCTATTTATTCCGAGAAAGTAGCGATAGCAAATGTCCAACTGCTCATATCCAAATATTAAACCCGTATGCATATATTTTTATCCCGAATACTCGGCCCTGCATACTCCTAGAATAATAAAAGAAAGAAATTAGTGGTGTAAATGTTATTTTTTCAAAATAATTATTCATTTGCAGTCCGCACAGGTTAAGCCAGGGCGACACTTTCCGCCTACAGTGGATTTATGTTTAGAATAGACTTCCTTGAAACAGAAAACACCATAACAGCGGACCGAACATGCTAATCCAGGACGACACTTTACGCACATGCATTAAGCCCGGGTTTCCCATGACACGACCCATATATACATGCAGTTAAATCAGAAATCCTCACCTGCCTGTCCTAAGAGAATGTTATTTATTCCCGTTCCAGACAGTATGTGCCGCTGGAACATGGGCATCTGCCATAATACCAACCCGGCTCATGTGTCAGTGGCTTCACATAGCAGACTAGATAACGACAATACAAACTACACATTCAGCATTCTGTTGAGATAGTTTTCACACCATCCTGTCTTTTTTCCTATTGCTAATACTGAGCGAATATCATTATTTACTCATAATGTAATCAATCATTCAATGAGTGAGTGAGTGAGAGAGTGAGTCAGTGAGTGAGTCAGTAAGTCAGTGAGTCAGTGAGTGAGTGAGTGAGTGAGTGAGTGAGTAAGGTCAGGTCAGGTCAGGTCAGGTCAGGTCAGTCAGTCACTAGGTCAGTCAGTCAGTCCATCAGTGAGTGAGTGAGTGAGTGAGTGAGTGAGTCAGTCAGTCAGTGAGTCCATTAGTGAGTGAGTGAGTGAGTGAGTGAGTGAGTCAGCCAGTCAGTCAGTCGGTCAGTAGTAATACTTACTGGCGCCTTGTGGTGCAATGGGCTCGCACTTCCCCTTCACGAATCTCTTGAGGTCCGGCGTCAGATCGCCTGCAGACCAGGGCCCCACGCCCGGGCGCCGGCACCGCCCAATAAGTTAAGACATCGTAACTGTAATTGCCAACACGATATACAAGCCTATGCACGCATACTGAGGACAAACTCCTACAACACCGTTGACAGTATTCGAATGATTTTACAAAATATGTCCGTCAAACAATAGACCGATCCGGGTTTTGCCACGAATAGTTGAAACTCCTCCCCAGCTATTGTTAAGGGATTAATTTTCATTCAATGAAAATCACAAACGTGCTCATTTGAATATCACAAATATTGTGCACGTGCTATTTTGTATGAAATAATTTAACCGCTAAACACGTGATATCCAAGTGCGATGGGTGGATAATAGGATAATATTGCAGATTAATTTGAATATGATTGACATTAGTGGAATCGTCTATTAAGTCCTAGCTTTCTGAATGGCTAAACACATTGTCAATAAAATATCGCCTTAAGGTCAATTATTAACACACAATACCAATAATCTACTGACTTTACAAAGACGCAGACTTTTCAGTGGCTGGCGTAGTGGTTTCTACATCCGCTTCTTTATTATGTGACCCGTGTTCGATTCCATTTCCTCCGAAGATGAGTTTGGTTAATGGTAAGCATGGGATATGTGTGTTCTATTCGGATGTACCATATTGCCCACATGACAAAAAATTTCAGAGTCTTTCATTTTACATTAAAGGTATTGCATACCGTTTGCATACCCGGAGAGCAAATTTGGTTGGGGAAGGGTGTTACACACCAAAACTTGTTTACATTTAAAGCAGCAGTGCAGAAATATGTATATAAATAGAGGATATTTGTGGATTTCGGTGAATGATCGAATTTTATCTCCCGAGTGGTCATTGAAAACATATTTAAAACATAAAATATAATCCTCTATGACCACGAGTGAAATAAATATTTGATCATTAACTGAAATCAACAAATTTTCTTTATATTTCATGCTTATGGACAATAAATAAATAAAATTGCGCGAGATAAGCTTAAACGTCACATGTTTGTGTATTTTGACGTCATAAATGGTTCCAAAACTGTTGATCATAAGTATGGTGGGGAAAAAGTGCCATAATTTGTGCAAAGTTGTCGTTAAATTAATTTTTTGTTGAATTTTATCGTGTGTTTACTGTAAACAAATGTATGTAAATACTGTACATGTAATCGCGCATCATGTTCGAAAATAAACCCTTTACAGCAGCGATGTTTGTCTCGGTAACAGAGGTTTTAGGCCTACCACGATGGGTATCATCTCCGACAGATAATATTTCGGCTTTAAAAGCTTTAACTCACCAAAACCTGTGTTCATTGACATGTCCTGAAGTCCCTATTTACCACACAATCATATCTGCTTTGAATCTATATGAAGCCTTATGCGGCATTTAATATAGATGCGAATTCCATTTCCATTTATTTTATAATGTGCCTAGTATGAGTCAGTGTTTTGCGTGCACGGCAGCGACCATTGCGGCACCACAGATCAGCACAACTAATTTGTTATTCATTTCAAATATACTATTCATATTGATAAACAGACAACTATGAGCAAACGAA
Source organism: Congeria kusceri (assembly GCA_027627225.1). Lineage (NCBI taxonomy): Eukaryota > Metazoa > Mollusca > Bivalvia > Myida > Dreissenidae > Congeria > Congeria kusceri. The sequence continues at coordinate 40,072,475 of CM051031.1, forward strand.
GAATGGTCAATTGGTGTGCGCTTAAGATTTTGGTGACGGCGAACTGGGTTTAAATCGGGTTTTAATGTATGTTATATGTTTCACCAGCATGACTAGTCTGATACCAGGTCGTACGTATCAAAACTGTACGTATGGCACACGCTAATAATGGTAGCTCTCATTGAGGGCGGGATGATAAGGGCTATCACATTATGTTTTTGCCTTTGGACTAATTTACAGAGCTTTGAGAATATATTAGAGTGTCGTATACGTTTGCATTTACATCATCATGTTGCTTATTAATGAACATAGTTTGCGTTATTGTTTTGGTATTGCTATTTCGGACGCACCGACGTTATGCCAATTTGAGATGTTGACACCATACAGTAAGTTTATTCGCATTAAGATATTTTCTTACGGTGTCCATGTTTCAAATATACATTATATGATTAGAAGGTAGTCCGTTTGGTCTTAAAATATTTCGTTGTATTTAGGTTGACATGTTAATCATTTAGATCATATCAACCATGCTTCGAGATGAATTTATTATACTTGTATTGTTCGTATTTTAAATCCTTTAATCCGAAAGAGTTGCAAACGCTTTTTTGAAACAAATTTACGTTTTCGTACTGTTAAATTACTCGAAATTTGCTGCCAATGGCATAACTTATACATATTTGCTTTAAAAAAAACAACAATTTTGATCAGTGAAAGACTTCATTAATTTCAATTAGTGTTTATTTTCCAATCTGTGAATTGGTCCAATTAAATAAAAGTAAAATTTCATCCATATTGCAAGATCGCTATGCTGGTTCCTCGAACAGATAAGCTCCCAGCCAGCAAGCCTACATTGGTCCGATATCTATCCGATATGTTCTGAATATCGGATAGATATCGCTCGCGATATCTATCCGATCAACGTTTTGCCCATCGGCATTTGATCGGGCCGTCATCGAAGCATTGCATATCGGATACATATCGGATAGACATCGGGCCAATATCGTCCCAGAAAGCGAGCCTACATCGGTCCGACATCTATCCGATATGTTTTTAATATCTCGGATAGATATCGCTCGCGATGTCTATCCGAACAACGTGTTGCCCATCGGCATTTGATCGGATATATATCGGAGAATTGTTTATCGGACGTATATCGGATAGACATCGGGCCAATATCGTTCCAGCTAGCAAGCCTACGTTGGTCCGATATCTATTCGACGATGTTGTCAATATCTTGGGTATTGATAACCACACTTGTTTATTTTAATGCTAAATTTCAAAAAGATGTGCAATTTGGAACAACAATCAAGAAAGTGTACATATCTTCATTTTTAATAACTACATCTAATTCTATCTTCTCAAAACATTTCATACGTTTGAGAACCAAATTATAATAAAACAATCTCAAAAAGCTGTGATAAATATAACAGAAGCAATAGAAAATCATCAAGGAAATGTATACACTATTTATTTAAACAAAGCTTTATATGATCTTTCAACATCTTCATTTTTAATTAATATTTAAATCAGTTACGAGTTTATAGCTAAAAACATTAAAGGACATGCCACATTGAAATCTTATCGGTTTGTATAAAAAGTCACTTTCAACATTTCAGTGATGTGACAGTAACCAAGAAAAAGCTAAGAAATGCATTCATTTATTGTAAGTTGAATTGCCAATGAAAACAGTTACAAATGCTTTCTATCAACATGTAAGTTATTTATGAATATTAGCATCATCCACCATCATACATGCTATAAAACCAGTGCAACAAAATTGAAAAAGTTAATTCAGCAATACTTAACCGACAATTAATTGTATTAGACATTTAGTATCAAAGTGAAATTTCCACATGTCAATGACCTTAATTTAGATAAAACTAAATATTTAAAAATCATATAAACAAATGGAAATCTGATTCGAATCCAAACTGGAAATTAAAACAAAATCGAAGACAATTCCAGTAAAAAGTGTATACACACTGAAATACAAAAAAACAACAACACATATTTGACAATATTATGCTTCCAAAAGCATCCTTGATGATATGGTTTCTTTGTTATCCTCACAAAATTTTTACATTTAATTTGGCAAATAAAAGAAAACTATGGTTCAGTCAAGATTATATATATTAATTACATGTAATTTGTTAGCAACATATATAGGTTGCATCACATCTTTAAAAAGAAGACCTCTGCATGTCTTCACACAAACAATTAATTAACACTAAACAGTGTGTGTCATTATTTTTTTTTTATAAACCACATAGTACACTTGTTATTAAGAATTGTGGTTATAGTAATTACAAATACCTTCATAAATTGAAACTTTCCAGTCCCTATCACACATTTAAGAGCGTTTACTTTAGAAGTCTTCATAATATTAATGATTAGTAGAATGTTTTTTATCCACTGTTCTTAATCTCAGTCTTCCTTAACCAGTGTTTGATGCAGCATTCCACCCGATAATGATAATGGTGTTGTTCAAAGCAGACCATGTATGTCACTGGCAGCTGGAATGTTTGTAAATTAAACTTTAGATCACAGAAGTAGTTCAATTAATAATTTTAGTCATATAAAGAAATGCAATAAATGTTTTACAATACACTCCAATTTTACATAACTGTAACAATATTACACAGAAATTGTTGAGTCATAATAATAATTATTAAATCAGAGTTTGAGAAATTGTACTTGATCTCTGCAATGGTGTTATGCAGAAACTGCTTCAACAACGTATTACTAACTTGCTCACATCAACAGAAGTGAACTGCATGTTCTGACCAAGTATTACTACATCCAATGTATATTTGATTACCTTCATCTTTCCAAATGACAAATTCAAATTAGATGATTCTGTCCATATTGATATGTAGCCGGTTTGTCAGTGATGAACGTTATCAAGTCCAAGACCTTATTGTCATCCAAAGAGGCCCAAGAGCCACCATTGCGAAGCAGGTAAGGCCATTCTGTTTTTTTTATTTTGTTAAGCGTCCGCCTCATTTTGTAAAACCAGCTACCTATTCACAAAAACACACAAACTTGTTTCGAAAAAACAAACCGAGTTTTCTTGACCTTGATAATAGAAAATGGAATAGTTTTGATGCTTAATAACAGAAACAGCACATGAAACATATTCAAAACTACCGACTAGTTTAAGGACTATCAATTAATAGAATATTGAAATATAACACAAAACTTTTCAACAGTTGAGTTTACATATATTTTTCATGATAACAAAACAGTAATAGACATAGTTTTATATAATTACGTGTACATGTATGTTATACAAAAAGGTATATATTTTATGCAAGTATTGTAAATATGTGGCACTTAACACGAACATTTTTTCTAAGACGACCACACTCAGTTTCGACTGAATCCTAGTTTTTCTTTTTCACATTGTATATATTTTCCTTCAAAACGATGGAACTTAAATGTGTGCCTGGTGGCACCGCTTTGCTAGCGTTGCATGTTGCGTTCAAATTAACCTGCAGTGATTATGATTAGTCCTCTCAAGACTCCTCGCCAACTTTAACTGCTACACCAGTAAGGAAGAAAGTATTGCTTGCCAGATGTCATTCAATCCGGTGGATGTTCACTATGGAATTTATTGATATCACAGGAAAAGTTCGCTATTTGGTCTTTCATAAACTCAAGGTAAGTAAATTTGAGTGCAGCCGTGTGGCGACTAGTCTGTGCAACGTCCTCTCCATTGTCGGTGAAACCATGCATAGGGTTTGTGCTAACCTTATTGTCCCTCTAACCCCTTGACTGTGAATAGTTGTGTCCAAGGAGAGTGTACTGTAGCCTTTTTGTAGGTTTTGAAGCCATGACTCAAACGAATTTATACGGTACTTTCATTCTCAGTGATACGCCACTGATTAGGGGCTCGTTGAATAGCCATTGAGATACTGACTGACCGGGTGGTTTATGTGTCAAAGAAAGATGCAAAGATTAAACAGTTACTGGACAAGAACTGTCTCGTCGTTCACAGGCTGAGAAAAAATCCTTTCCGAATATGTATGGTAGTATTGCCGTATATACTGATTTTCGAGTCTGGAATATGCGTGGTTGATTCGTTAATACCATTGCCTTTATGCCAGTAAGGAAGGAAAGCTTGGACTAACTATGTGTAAAATGTGTTTTATTGACAAAACTGTACCATGACAACGTTGAAACAAAGGGCGACAACTATTGTATACAAACGGTTAAAAAACACCAATACTATTGGTACTAACTTTTGTCTATTAAAATGGCATATACAATATCCGGAAACGCAAGAAATAGCACAATCGTGGTGGTAGCAAAAGTAAATATCAATGATCAGAGTGATTAGACGCTCGTTCTTTAGCGCTTTTAACTCTCATCAAAATGTTTTTTTCTCGGCTGACGAAGCACAAAACCTACGCGCACGCGAACGCTTAACAAAGTAATAAAACAGAACGGCCTAATTCGTCTGAAAACAAAATTGTTTTCAGTATGATTGGTTTTAATTGTGGGCTCATTAGTTTAGTGTATTCATTTATTTTAAGGGACCAGTTCACAGATTGGACTGACAATTTTCCAACTTTTGTCACAGATTCCCACAATGAATGTATAGCATATATACTGGCGCAGTGCCTAAATCCGCCACATTTGGGGGGTAGTTTTACGATATTTTAAAAAGTTGTTTACTGATTAACATAAAAATTCACGTAATTGAAGTTAGGTTTAATGGGCATTTGCTGGCGTGTTACGGTAACATTTCAAATACTTGGCAAATGAAAAATATGTATTCAATTTGAAGGCATTAACAGTGTAAAAAAATGAGCGTCGGAGTGCCTAAATCTGCCACCCCTCTTTAAAATGCTAAAATTGCTCGAAATAATATTATTTTATGAATTCTGTTTTGAAAGCAACTTCTATTGCCTTCTATTGACAAAACTCTCACTTTTGTTTCTTAAAGGTTCATTTTCTAGTGTTTAAAATAAACACGGTGATCCGAAGTTGCTTGGTGAAAATCGTAGATCAGGAACCGTGACATTCTTATTCCACATTTGACTATTGTTCTTATTTAATTTTTTATATTAAGCAGCTCGTTGTGTGTTGTTAATACAATGTTTCAATTTCTTCAAATACTCATTTGTATTTCTAAAAATAGCTCTGAAACTGAGGCATGCGTGCACGTGGGACAAACAATTAGGGTTTTGAGTAGCGAGACATTTGCGCTCTTCATATGCAGTTCTTTCCGCATTTTATTGTATGTAATGCTAATGAATAATGGTTATTTTTATGCTGCACATGGTCCCATAGACATAATATTAAAACACGATAATTTAATTTTATCATGGACACCATGCGGGGCTTCAAAATTGCGCATGCGCAGTATGAAATAGATTCCCCGCATGCAGCTTGTTTGCATTTAGGGGATATGTACAAAATAATTGGATAAAATATTCATTTATGCACAAATCAAGAAAGCATATGATTGATCGAGATCAACAAAATAGAAATCGCCGGTAAAAAAACGCTTAATCGGATGGGGTGGCGGATTTAGGCAAGTGGCGGATTTAGGCACTGCGCCAGTAAAGGAGCGAAATAACACAAAGGACATACTGTAAATACCGTTTTGTTAATGAGTAATCATCAGTGGAAATTTATAAAATCATAAAGCGTTTGTAACGCTAAACGATGGAATAATTTGGAGTGTTTCTGTTGTTTTCGTTAAAATTGCTCAAAACACACGGATCGCTTACATAAATTATACAGTCATATAATAAAATATATACTGCATCCCCATATATAAGAGTTGGAATGGCCGAGTGGTTTAGGCGGTAGACTTTTGATGTAGAGGTCTGAGGTTCGAACCCCGGTGGAAGCAACTTTTTTTTTTTCTCGTCATTATACTTGAGGTTTTTAGTTTCGATGCTTAAATCTGTTAAGTTAAGACAATGAATGGCATACTACAAAAAATACAAAAATATGTGAACAAGACCCTTTAAATATAATGTATACACTACTGTTACAATTAAAATGAATTTAAACTGTAAGCTTTTAAAATACAAATATTCAAGTATATTGAACCTGTAACATGTATAAAAAAACATATCTCGCTGTAAATACCTACATTCGTAGATATGACAAAACAGTATCGTAATATACTAATAATAATAAACAACACTGGCGAAAATACGTTACATTTCAATAACCTTGATTTTTCTACGCCTACAAGACTTTGAATAGCTGATATAAAGAAACACGATGTCTACAAATAGTCATAAGTACTTACTTCTTGTTGTTTTTTCTGCGTTGAAGAGGAAACTGAACATTTTAATGTTACTTTTCCTTTCTGGAGATCAACGGTTCAAGTTTCAACGAACAAGAATTTTGCGCCAACCGAAAACGATTTTGTTCGACGAAAATAATTTCAAAGCTATTTCAAATAAGATTTGTGAAGTCAAAGAACGCACATTCATTTCTGTAAAATACTCTTTAGTATTGCCGAATTGATACACATAAATAATTTTTATGAAAATAAAGAGAAATTACTGCTTGCCATGTCGGCCCTACGTCGATCCGACATCGTTACTTAAAATGACGACAATGTAGCACATATTGAAGAAATGCCACTCATATATGGATTTGTTTAACATATATCACATACACTAAATGTATACATCTACTTTTTATTTTTCACCAAAACTATATCGGATAGATAACGGATAGATATCGAACTATTATATCGATAGCCGACAACTGGCCGATATCTATCCGATATGTACAGTAGGTACATGCTTGCTAGCGATAACGGATAGATATCGGGCCGTTTTGTCAATGCGATATCGATATACCGATATCTATCCGATATATGCTTGCTGGCTGGGCTGTAAGTCTGGTTGATACATATACATATAAAACAGGTTGCATTTACATTTTTATTCAAATAGTATTAACACAAACTAACAATGCTTATTTATATATGTACTTGTATATACAAAGTACAAAGCATCTACAAAAAAAACATATATACCTAAAGGTTTTAAAAGTACAATGTACATGCATTACGAAGAGACACGACACTCCTACGATATCACATAAAATTTGCGTAATAACAGATGGCGGGCGCGAGCAACGGCTGTCACTCGAAGGCGTTTGAAAACAACCGCCAGTTGGCAATTCGTATAATCGCGTCTTTTGCATACGTATTTTTAACAGAACAGACAGAACAGTTATTTTAATGTTATTCGATCGTGATAATTGTTGGTAAAATTGCATTTTTCGTAAAGTAGCAATTCTTATAATCGCTTCTTTTTATTACATTGAATAAAGGAGAAACAAAAACAAAACGGGACTGCCGCACTTGTTCGTAGTACAACGTCCTATAGCTTAATCGCGATTCAACTGTACTCTATAGTCAAGAATGTGCATGTCGTTTAATGTCCGGAACGCGGGTCGTTAAAGCATAAATAAAATTGCGCCAGAAGGAGTCAAAGCAACATTAATGGAGTGTACATCATTCAGATACATTAATGGTTTAATGAAAACGTTACATCCGGTAACACACCCGTACTAGTTTTGTTTTGCTTTTCATAGTCAATTTCAATTTAATATTATAGACCCAGTCGACCGTGAATACCTCCATAATTATGTAAAATGTTATTGCAAATATTGCAAAAACAGTTTAATATACGTATAAGTACATGTATGTTATAATAATACAAAGACAACGAAGAATAACATTACTTTGTGATTCTTCAACGTACAGACCCACGGTTAGGAGACTCACCGGACCACCTCATTTCGAGGTGTTAAGAATATGTCCGGTGGTGACTTCCGAGGTGGTCCGGTGGTGCATAAATATTGTAAACAGCAAGAATGACTTTCCAATTTTGTATTATTTTCTTATGATAAAGGTGCTTTTTAAGAAATCGGCCAATGTCATTACCAGTAGGAATGATAAAAGAACACTTTTTTTCAGGGGTTAATACAATAATTCCGTCAATGATCAGGGGTTAATAAAATACTTCCGTCAATGATCAGGGGTTAATAAAAACAACAACATAAGATTATTACAGGTTACGAATGCGCAAATAAATTCCTTCTTTGTTGCATATAAAATATTGAAAATTTGATCTCACTTTTCACCACGACCAAGCTATTTTCCAATATATCACCATACATTGTTGGAAAGATGAGGACATAACCTTTTGAAAAAACAGCATGTCAAAAAAATTGTTTGTGCTGTAACTCAAAATATTTACCTTTGAAAAAACACACCGGTTTTGACGGGCATGGAGGCTGCCATTTTGCGCATGAATACATGGGCCAAAAGTTATGAAGCTAGGAACCACTAGACAAAAAGTAGTGCGCACAAACAGCCTTTTTTCTTATTGCTTACATATATACCTTTAAAATGATACCAAAACATAGCATTTAAACTGTATTTTACAAGTTATATGCATCCTGCACTCAACCATATGTGCTTATTATCTAACTGACAGGATGTGACTTCCGTTTTGGCGTAATTAGACCTTACAGGGGCATGAACAAGTTCGTTGTTTTGCATGTATATAGGTACCCTATACCCAATGGAATATATTATATACTGTACAGTTTTAATCGAATCTGGATTAATTATGACTATTCGTTTTGCAAATTTAAAATGTCCATAGTTTACCTTAAACACTCCACATTCCGAACAACAAAATGAAAACTTCCGAACAGAATAATCATTTAGATTAATTTTGGTACCAAACAGGTGTAAGTTCGAACAGGAATTTCTCCCCCCACTCCAAACTAACATTAGCAATCGTAAGAAGTTTCCTTTTTGTAGTTAGTATATGTACCCCAACTGTTATATTGGTCAGTATAATTCTTTAATTCACAGTTTCTCAAGTTGTCATGCGACCTCAAAAATGTTGCACACATCCACGCAGATGTGTATAAAAAACTTGGTTAGTCATTACTATTATATTATCAACTATAATAAAACATATGCTGTATAGTATACAAAATGCTCATTATTTGTTTGTTTTTGTTTTAGTTATAGGTTTGTTTTAGTACCATACTTTAAACACAAGCTGTAACAGGCTTCAAGTCGCAGCGGTGTAATGGAGTCCGCCTGGCGATCTAGTGGTCCTTAATTTGATCTATGCATAGGAAGCAGAGGGAACATTCAAGTGGTCTTTCTCAAAGTTACACCAAGGAGACGTACTCGAAAGTGTCTCAATAGGCCTCAAGGCCTACGATGTAATGGAGATATAATACATTGGTGTTAAACCAAGAGGCTTCTAATGTTTCGCTATAACCTATCAAGGACACTACATGTATATGGATGTTTAATTCAGACAAACTCGAATTGTGAACACAGTTCGTACAATGCAGACAGTTTTACTGGTGGAGATCAGGAAAGGTTATTAATTTTGTCCCATGGAACAAAGCCTAAGACATATACTTCATTAGCAACATTTTACGTCTCAAAGCTTTTAAAGGTGTTAATACTTCAATTACAATAAACAACAATAAGAGTGTACATATTTAGTTTTATTAAAGCGATATCGATACTGGATACAGAAAGCCTTGACATGTGATGGCATTTGTCATTGTTCTGTAAATATCTAGCAACCGGCGTCTATGTCGGTCCATATCAAGGGCGTTGGCACCTTAAACAATAAATGAGCATATAAATACGCATAAATTTAATGTTACATTAAAGTACGTGCTTTGCAACAACCTTGAGAAATTCGTTGTCTTATTCGTTAATACACACATCAGCAAGCCTTTTTCACCGAAATTGAATTTGTTCTGCAAATATAACACACTCATCATCAAAATGTGTATTTCTCCACCTGGTAATTACCTACAATTAGCACTTGCTTGACAGAGGATAGAAAAATACTGTTTATAATTAAGAACTGTGAGTTATTAACTAGATATGATACGTAAAGTAGTAAACTTACGTTCCCATTTCGCCCAAAGGTATGTCGATCGTTCCATTTCCTTTACACTCTAGCCCCTTCTTACACGGACAGGACACAAACACGTTGGTTGTTGGTCGACCAGAACCGTTTCGTACCAAGCATCCTGTCAATGTAAACGTAAGCATGTAAGCGTTGGAGGCAGAGTCACAAAAGATGATCCTATCGACAAGAGCTATTTCAAGACAGTCTATCAATTGTAGTATTAGTGGTAGTAGTAGTAGTAGTGGTAGTAGTAGTAGTAATGGTAGTAGTAGTAGTAGTGGTAGTAGTAGTAGTAGTGATAGTAGTAGTAGTAGTAGTAGTGGTAGTAGTAGTAGTGGTAGTAGTAGTAGTAGTAGTGGCAGTAGTAGTGGTAGTAGTAGTAGTGGTAGTAGTGGTAGTAGTAGTAGTAGTGGTAGTAGTAGTAGTAGTAGTAGTAGTAGTAGTAGTAGTAGTAGTAGTAGTAGTATTAGTAGTAGTGGTAGTAGTAGTAGTATTAGTAGTAGTAGTATTAGTGGTGGTAGTAGTATTAGTGGTAGTAGTAGTAGTAGTAGTAGTAGTAGTAGTAGTAGTAGTAGTAGTAGTAGTAGTAGTAGTAGTAGTAGTAGTAGTAGTAGTACATGTAGTAGTAGAAGTAGTGATTGTGGTAGTGGTAATGGTAGTGGTAGTAGTAGCAGTAGAAGTAGTAGAAGTAGTAGTAGTAGTAGTAGTAGTAGTAGTAGTAGTAGTAGTAGTAGTAGTAGTAGTAGTGGTAGTAGTAGTAGTAGTAGTAGTAGTAGTAGTAGTAGTAGTAGTACATGTAGTAGTAGAAGTAGTGATTGTGGTAGTGGTAATGGTAGTGGTAGTAGTAGCAGTAGAAGTAGTAGAAGTAGTAGTAGTAGTAGTAGTAGTAGTAGTAGTAGTAATAGTAGTAGTAGTAGTAGTAGTAGTAGTAGTAGTAGTAGTAGTAGTAGTAGTAGAAGTAGTAGTAGTAGTAGTTGTAGTGGTAGTGGTACTGGTGGTGGTGGTGGTGGTAGTAGTGGTAGTAGTAGTAGTAGTAGTAGAAGAAGTAGTAGTAATAGTAGTGGTGGTAGTGGTAGTAGTGGTAGAAGTGGTAGTGTTAGTGGTAGTTGTGGTTGTAGTAATGGTAGTGGTAGTGGTGGTGGTAGTAGCAGTAAAAGTAGTAGTAGTGGTAGTACTAGTAGTAGTAGTAGTAGTAGCAGTAGTAGTAGTGGAAGACGTAGCAGTATCAGAAGCAGCAATAGAAACATAATCTGATTATAATTAGATCAGCTCCTTAAATACGCTACATTAAAGAAAGATCGTAAACTTTGTCACATTGAAGCAGCAACAGTAATAGAAGTTGTATTATTTGTAGATTTTATAGTTTTGCCTGTGCCATTGTGACATTACTAATTCGACCGCAACCACCATCATTACCACCTTCGCCACCACAACACCTGCAACAACTATTAGCAATGCTAACATGAACACCAATGTAGAGGGAAGTTCCAGATCAGTACTAACCGTTTCCGGTCTGCCCGATGGGTTGACATGTCCCAGCGGCACTGGTCAGGTCACGCTTGCCAATGGGCCGCACCTTGCTAATACAGCATTCCTTTCTTCCACAATCATTTATGCTGTTGCATTCCTTGATCTTTGGTCGACACACCCCTGTAATGCATTAGAAGGCGAAGTTGAATGCATCGGTAATTTACGAAATTAAATAGAGTTTAATTAATTTAATATGTGTATTGACTATTTAAATTTAAAGATTAGAAACACAAAATGTATCGCCGTGACTGTAGAAATGACAGGAATTTATTCACCGATATCCGAGTACAAAGTTACTGACACTGATAAATTAGCAATGTGATGTAAATGCCGCTGTTGTTTAATTAAACTCTTTCCAGTTCTTATGCAGGCAAAATATCGCGCAAGCTTACAGTCGAACTAGCCCAATTCTAAAGCACTTGTTGTACAAACTGGCGTAAAGTATATTCAATGCAATAGGTTAACGTTCTTAATAAATGCAATATATCGTGCGCGTTTTATTTGAGCTTATACCAATTTTACACACATGTTGTACACAATGGTGTCAAGTACTTATATTTTCAATCTAAATGGGAGGCTTAATGGATGAAAGCATACCTGACTCCCCCAATGGTTGGAGGATCACGCCAGTACCCTCGCAGTATTGACCTTGTATACAAGGACACCTGTCCAGATACAGCCCTGGTCCCTCAGTCCTTGGGTCCACGTAGCAATCTACCATGCAGTAACAGTCACATTACTGACAAATCTTTTTTTCTTACCGTTGTCGTCAGTATTGCGTGTCTTAATTACAGGTTGCTCAGCATAAGCAATAACGAGATTAACATAAGCAATAACGAGATTAACATAAGCAATAACGAGATTAACATAATTATTGAGGAGAATTTGTATTTATATAAACAGAACAACACAGTTCAATGTTACCAATAAGGCAATACAAATAAAAAAAATATATATGAATACATGTCGTATTGATTAAACAATATTTTCAAAATGTTTTTAAACAACCTTCAATATTGTGTGGAACGCTTACTTGAGTCTGTTGACCCCAGTGGCCTGCATTTTCCCTTGACGAATTTCATCAGATCTGGGGAAATTTCGTCCAAACTCCGTTTGCCCTTAACTTGGGTGAAACTGATGCAGCATTCCTTTGCCTTGCAGTCTTTGGAGGTGACGCAATATCCGGCTAGAGCTCCGTGACCCGGTGTAGGAACCGCCTAGTTAAAGCAAGTACGAACACGTGACATATGTTCGCAAGGTAAGTACATGTGCTGAATGCCGTTTTAACGAGGACCGACTTATTGACTTGTACTGTGTGAACGTATTAGAATTCATTTACACGGATATATGTATTGCTTGTAGCAAATTACATCACTGACAACTATCACACTCCCGTTCATTTTGGATGTGTGTGTTTTTTTTTAAATTTAGTTTTAAAATAATAGTAACTTGTAAAACAGAGACATTAACTGTTAACACCGTATTCTAATTGGTAGGCATAATGATATTAGACAACCATGGAATAGTTTTTATCGACTGTTTTGAAATTTGAACGCGAGAGGGCTAAACAATATTTCGTAGCATCTTAGAGATATCAAGGGATAAACAATCAATAAAACATACGTTTTCAATCATTGGGTTAAACAATATTTCGTAGAATCTAAGAGATACAAATGGAATAAACAAATAATAAAACATACGTTTTCAATCATTGGGTTAAAACAATATTTCGTAGCATCTTAGAGATACCAAATAGATAAACAAACAATAAAACGTACGTTTTCAATCAATGGGCTGAACAATATTTTGTAGCATCTTAGGAAACCAAAGGGATAAACAAATAATACAATATACGTTTTCAATCATTGGGTTAAACAATATTTCGTGGCATCTTAGAGATACCAATGGGATAAACAAACAATAAAACCTACTTTTTCAATCACTGGGTTAAACAATATTTCGTAGCATCTTAGAGATACTAAAAAGATACACAATTAATAAAACATACGTTTTCAATCATTGGGTTAAACAATATTTCGTAGCATCTTAGAGATACCAATGGAATAAACAAATAATAGAACCTACGTTTTCAATCACTGGGTTAAACACTATTTCGTAACATCTTAGAGATACTGAAGGGATAAACAAACAATAAGTCATACGTTTTCAATCATGGGTTGAACGATAATTTGTAGCATCTTTGAGATAACAAGGGAATAAACAAACAATAAAACATAATTATGTTTTCAATCATATAACAGTAAAAATAACAATGACATAAGATTAAAATTGTACCTACCAGCGATGTCGAAAACACCGTCAACACAGCGAAGAGATAGCTAAAATACATCCTGTAACGTTTAAATGAGTGAACTGACTGGTAAAAAGTAACATGTGGTTCGAGAGTTATATGCATGAATCCCGGATGAAAAAAAAGTGACTGGTTGTTAATTAAGCCACGAGAGTACAATTCTGTCAATCAATTTAGACGGCGTGCAAGGGCGTAGCTTGATATGATTTGCCGTTGACTTGCAGTGGACATCAATATATAAAAAATTCATTTGTTACAAGGCATAATGCCTTGAATTAAGAATTGATATGTCTAGATCACATATGATATCAAAATACTTTAACGTATATGGCTTATTGTCATACATGTTATAAAAGGTGTTTATATTCTATTTTTCTTTTTCTTGAAATAAAACTAGCTTAAATTAAATCAACATTTATAAACATAATTATAACGCACACTATTTGAACAGTGATTTCAATTACTGATATCTGACCTTGTGTTTAAATTATATAAGTCAAATATTATTCGATGTATATGTCTTGAGTAGTCAGCTATAAATATGCCTATTTTTATTGATGTTTCGGAGAGATTTTATGAATAAATATAAAATATTATGTAGCCTGAGAATCATCAAAAATACAAACTCGTAGCTACAAGAACAGATGGGCGAAACCATATGTCTTTCGAACGGAATTCGATGAAAGATTTGTATAGCGAACTTAAATATATAATTGATGACACTATTGTGTAAACCACTTAGTTTTGTCATAAAAATCACTTTCGCTCTACAGTGGAGGGATTGCTCTTGACACTTTAGGCAAAAAGTTAATCATGTCTGATTAAAACATTTTTAACATATATATATTTTTATACTGTTGGTGCAAGCCAACAGGATTTAGTAGGTGTATTCAGAAATCGGTCTTGAGGGAACTACTTCTTTACTTTGCAGGGTACGAGTCAGTAAATTGATAAATTATTGCCCTTCGCTCACTGAGCAGTGAGGCTTTCTGTTATCGATGCTACCTTTTATGAATAGATTACAAGAAATAGATCCGACTTTAAACACTAACAAACAATAACCATAATCCATTTAGTTCACATCTACAAGTGAATTCATGTTATGTCTATTCACATAGGTATGATAGCGTATCTGTTTGTGCTGTTTGACTGGTTCACTGCGTATTACATCATATTGCGGAAGTTTAACAAGAATGTATTGAGTCAGTCCATATAGCAGAGCGATCGTAACCACTCGATTAACGATTGCTATTGTTTTTGACGTATGCATACAAATTATGGAAAAGCATTGTACTTCTAACGAGAGTTTCAATGTATTTTACTAATCCAACTTATTTTTATTTAAATTGGTATTTACCGAACATAGCGCATGTGATAAAAAGCACTGAATATTGATTCGAACTTATACGGTTTATCGACTACTTTTACCCGTTGTAGATTGACTTGTATGCACATAACTTGTTTGCTTTTTAAATAGTTTGCACAAAACTATTTGCCTTCCACGAATTACAAAACATAATGATGAGAATGTCGTAGCTAATTAGCATCGAATTAGACGCGCGCTATGTTAGTTTTAATTTGCAAACAACAGTGGCCTAGATCTCCATCTTCAATTAGGTCAAATACCAGCTTATACCAATTTATTGTAAGTAGAGTGTATAGTTATGAGATTCGTGATTTTTGTTTTGTAGAAACGATATAACAGACAGGTGGCTAACTTCAATAAATGTTCCTTATGATAAAAATACTCTCATAATTCATTTGATCTTAGTTTCTTTTCTCGCCAACAGACTTTTTACGCTGTCAGCGTTTTGATTAAATACTTTTGTTGAAACTCGAAAGTTGGCCCTGATTTTATATGATGTTCTCGAAAAGTGTGATGTTCTTTTTCATGATTAGGCATGCATATGCATTTGGAACAGTTTCGATGGTGGTTTACAACTTTACTTTTTATATGAAAATGATGTTTTGCATACTGTTTGCATGGAAAATTACATTCCTGTCGGGACTTATTCTGGAAATATATCGTTACATGAGACAACCAGCATTAACATTATTGTATATTTTATTACAGAAGCGAAGCTTTTGTTAGTGCCAAAGATCGTGTGTTAACTTGTAGAATTACTAGCTAAACATCTTGGATTATAATTGATAGCTGGCAACAGCTGACATTGTTTTTAAATGCAAAGGTATGCATATTATTCATGCCGGTAATGAGCTAAACCGCTGATTTTATAATATGATTTTTTCGGGCATTGTAAATCTAAGTACATGCACAAAGGGTCTGTGATTGTGATGTTTTATCTTTTACAGTTGCACACTTTTGTGACTACCGGTTGCTACTGTCTCTGCAAAATGTAAATAATTAACTGCCTCATGGCTATGGAGGGGGATAGATAATAAAAATTCAAAAATCTATGTAAATGTGGCACATTTCAAATACTGTAAAGTAGAGATTTTGCCATTTATGAAGTTCATAAATTACAAATAGCCAGAAGTCCTATTAATTAAATGCATCCGTCGATCAACGCAAACCAATAATTAGTGTATCATTTAATGTACATGTATCATCCAAGTCATCAAGTCACCCATATTGTACCTGTATCGTGCGTTTATTTATAGACGTTGTTACATAACTGCCTAGGGATTTAGTATATATTGGCTGGCCCCAAAAAGCAAAAATAATTTAGTTCTCATATTAATAAGGGGTCAGAACCAGAGTGTATTCGAGTAAGAGCTAGCTACGGCAGCTCCCGTATCTGAGTGCCGCCTATAAAGTCAGTAATGATTTTAATTAGAATTAATAACTTATATGATAAACTTTTGGGAGAGTTGTTAAGTTCTAACATTAGGACATTTTAGGAATTATGCATTAAAGAACATTATGCAAATAAAACCATGAACTATTCCAATGCGTTACGTGTTGCATTACGACACAAGTGTATTTTAATAGTTTATTTTTGTAAGCTGGTAAACACAATGTTGTCGTCGTACTTCTGTGTGCTTTCGTATAAAGAAAATTCAATTCAAGCATGTCAATGCGTCAGACGTACACGCGCGCGGTTTACAAAAGTCAACACAGAAAGACACAACAGTACACGTTACAGAGATACAAGGTTGCATCTAACAAGCGTAGAGTTTACAAGCACAAAATACAAAGATAGATAATTATAATTCATGTGTTGCCGATTGGTTTGTTGTGGATTCTATATCGTGGTGATTATTTTATATTCTGTTTTGAGAAAACAGAAGAAACTCTTTCGGCATCTGTAATAAGTATATGTATAATAAAAAATATTATGCATGTCCTCCTTGCATGAAATGAAAGTATCGAATGACTTATAATAACAATACAACAATACAACGCGAACTATGTGATCCGACGGCGAGTTAATTGAAGTATAATATATAATCATGATAAATAATAATTACAAGCAATTTATAACAATGTCAATACAAATAATACAATAAGACACAATACAAAAATACTATATAGTTACCTGTAATACGTATATTTATAATAATAAATATTATAAATGTCCTTCTTTCATATTCTCGGATCCATTTTGTAATGTCAGAATCCATCCCAGGCCAATAATATCGTTCTTTGAAAACCGGTATTGTCCGATCTCTACCCTGGTGACCCATATCATCATGTAAGGCTTTAAATATGTGCATTCTAGCCGATTCGGGAAAAACAACTTGTTGAACAGTCTGATCATGCAATTTACTTGTGTGCATAAGAATTCCATCATCTATATGGAGATTCTTGAGCACCCTGGCATACTTTTTAACTTCCGGAGGAAGTTCACGCACATTTCTCTGATCAGGTTTCCAGTTCAGAGCCACTAGCGCCTTAACCTGTGATATTATAGGGTCAGCATTTCGACCGTTTATCCAGTCGTCGGGTTTCAGTACTTCCGGGGGATCACACGTATTGTTTTCATAGGTCTGAACTTTGAAATGGTAGTTGGGCAGTGCGGCGACCGACCTATGCCCACAAGCATCTAATTTGGCAGAGCTTTGCACAAATGTCAGTGGGTTGTTGCCAGTGAAAAAATCGAACGGGATACCATACAAGTAATCGTGGAATTTGTCGGTGATGGCCCATTTAAGAGCTAAAAATTCCAGCTTACCTGCAAAGTAATTCCATTCGGATGTCTTCAGACTGCGGCTCGCATAAGCAACTACTCTTTCGACGCCGTCGTGCTCTTGATACAATACTGCACCAAGACCATGCGACGACGCGTCTGTATGCAAAATAAACGGCTTTGAATAGTCCGCGTACGCAAGTACAGGGGCCGTCGATACCTTGTGAACAAGCGTATCGAAGGCATCCTGTTGCGCTTCACCCCAGGTGAAGTGAGCCGTTTTCGTTTTACTTTGTTTCTTTCCAGAGTTGCCTATCAAGAGGTCGTTGAGTGGCCGGGCTATCTAGGCAAAGTGTTGTATAAATTTACGATAATAGTCGGCGAATCCTAAAAAGCTTCTGACCTCTTTAATAGATTTCGGTACTGTCCAATTTGCATCTACTTTACTTGGGTCGGTTTTGATGCCATCTTTTGAGAATAAGTGACCGAGATAGACAACTTTCAGTTTCATGAATTCGCACTTTGAGGCTTTAAGCTTAAGCTTATGGGATCGCAAGCGCAGAAGGACGGTTTTTAGCCTATGTATTGCCTCAGAAAAATCATGGCTAAACACAATAATATCATCCAGGTATATGAGGCATTCATTGAGATTTAATTCCCCCATGCGACGCCCGAATAAGAGCCCGAATGGCATCTTATTACACTCAAAGAAGTCTAAACTGCCAATTTGAAATGCAGTTTTTTCTTTGTCGTCCTCAGCCATCTCCACTTGCCAGTATCCCGACTTTAAGTCGAGCTTAGTAAAGTGGAGAGAAATGTCAAGGAGATGAATAGTGTCGTCAATGCGAGGTATAGGCGCCAAATGTCGCCGGGTGGTGAAAATTGTGCAGCCAGTCCGAGTCTGGAACCCGGGACCTCTCGCTATCTGGGCGAGTTTTCTAGGGAGTGAGCTAACCGGGCCGCCTACACACTAACCACCAATCCTGCTTTAGTTCGGTACCGTGGCATTTGGAGGCTCGACGCCTTATCAGACGGCTCAGTAATGGCGGCTGCGTCCTGTGTGGACTTACGAACAAAACCGGATGTGGTCATTGTTTCGTACGGTGGCAATTCTACGATTATTTTGTTCGTAGAAACCACAGTACCTATGCTATTTGATAGAGAAGTAGCCATTACAGCTGCTCTCCATTCTTCTGACAGGGTAGCTAATGGGTATGAGCGAAGATATCGTATCACATTGGTACCGAAAATGACCGGTACACTGAGATTGTAATCCGTGTTGGGTACCACCAATACGGGTACATAATATGATTCTTCGCTTATAAGCGGAACGGATATTGTTGCTTCAATGCATATCATATACAATAATTCGGTCCCATTAGCTCCAGTGACAGATAGCTTTAAATCATCTAAGCTACAAAGATGGGGTTTCGGATCCATTTGTTCGTAAAATGACTGACTTACAGTCGTAACCATCGCCCCACTGTCTACCTAAGCTCGTGTCATCAAACCATTAATACAAACATCAGATTCAATTGAACAACCGATAAGCCTATACAGTAAACCTATGTTGGGTCTGTCTGGTTCAGATACGGAAAGGTCGTCTATTTGACCCTCAATGGCGACGTTTACTCGTTTAAATTGTATCTGCAGTTGGCTGATTTGTATTAGATTTATTGGTATTGGCAGTATAATCAGATTTATCGTTGTTTTGATTATTCTGCGCATAATTAGAGCGTCTCTTAAATCCGCCTCTTTGAAAGCCTCTCTGTCTGGATTTTGATCCGGTACCTGTAGTTCTGTCATTACTTCTGTTTACCTCTCCGTTTCTTGCCTTTCCCATTTCTTCTCGCTTTCGATCTAAATCGTATATATTCTTCATTAGTTGCTGCATCAGTGTTCTACTTTCGCTAATATCTGCGCCGACAGCAATCTGATTCACTTTTCCGGCTTTCGGTTTCGCGCCCTTGTCTTTCATCAGCTGCATTTCGAACTCTTCCCTTCTCACGTTGTTTCTCAGTTCTTCATATGGTAAACTGTTTTCAAAGTGAACACGGGTAGCATTTTACAATTCTTCACTCCTAAGACCTCACCAGAATCGTTTTCTTAGCATCGATCGCCTTTGTGATTCATCAATCTTTGTCTTTCTTGTCACCTGCATCAACATTTCTTCTAAACGTAGACCCCACTGAACTACAGACTCGCCAGTCTGCTGTTCTGCGATCAGAAATCGCGAGAGCAGCGTGTCGGTACTAGCGACATTTCCGAAATTGTTTTCTAATAATGTCATTAACTCATTTACGGTCGCATCAGCATGCATATGCAGCATTTTTTTTATTTGCTTGCCCTTTAAGCGCTCTGCTAAGGCCTTGTTTGATAACGTGCTCCGAATATATCATTTTCACACTTTCTATTTCCAACTTAAGATCCTCAAATGACGACTCGTTCCTTGGAACAGGGACCTCTCCTGAGAATGAAGAAATATTCAGTGTAATGTCTACTGCATCTCTTCAACTGTCGTGTCTATTATCTCTCTGAGGATCGTTGAACAACATGTATGCTTCTGAAAACCTCGGTTCTAACGATGCCTTTTCTTTTTCAAGAGCTTCTATTTTTCGCTGTGTCTTCTCAATATTTGCTTCACTCTCACATTCAGATACAGGCAATCTGAATGTGTCAATATCCAATATTTCCTGAATAAATTGTCTACCTTGTCTTATTTCTTCCATCTCTTTTTCTATATTTCTCCTTCTCAATCTCTCCTCCCGTTGACTCGCTTCTCTATACTGTGTACTCATGGTTCTAAACTGATATTTGCACTACAAATACTCTATGCTTCCAATACCTGTACTAATATAGAGGCCTCTTTACACTAAACAACAACAAACACTACCATTAACACTAAATTTCTATGATAGTTATAATACACTATTACTTCTACACCGCACTGTTCTCTCACATGCACATCAAAACTCTCGCATACTAATGTAACAACAATAACCAATACACAGTATTGTTTATTATTTACAAAACAGAATATCATCTATTTATTGACCAATTCAATAAATCATACAATTAACACAGTATTTCATTTAAGCATTTACTGCGGCTTCTTCGCTTAGTGTGGTCACGTGACACTATTTGGTGCCAGAATACTGTTGCCGGGTGGTGAAAAGTGTGTAGCCAGTCCGGGACCCGATCCCGGGACCTCTGGGCGAGTGCTCTACCGAGTGAGCTAACCGGGCCGCCAACACAATAATCACCAATCCCGCTTTAGTTCGTTACCGTGGCATTGTCCTTTGCCAAGTTGGAATTCGTCCTCGAAATCGAGTCATAGGGAACCGTATAAATCTGATCCCGACGAACACACGCGCAGGTTCGTTAGAAAACTGCACGTGCCACGGTCCCACGTTGGCGCCACTGTTGCCGGGTGGTGATGGAGTGTGCAGCCAGACCGGGGACTCGAACCCGGGACCTCTCGCTATCTGGGCGAGTGCTGTACCGAGTGAGCTAAAACAAAATTGCATCTGTATGTGAGATAAATATTTATAAATTTGTTATCTCCATTATTAATATTATTTTGTCATGATCGGTTGCGTGTTTACTACGCCATGGTTTAAACGCACTTCATTAATTATCACTGTCACTTGTCGCGATATTTTGTTTTCGATTTAATCGAAAGCAGATGTCGAGGACGACATCACAAAATGCCAGAAGTTGGTTATAAAACTATAACATAAGGGGTGACAATAAACTATATCAAGTTATTCAAAGTCCTGGAAACTTCTACTTGTTTGTTCAGGATGCAATCATCTTCCAGCAATGGATAATTTAAAAATGCGTGTGGTATATTAAGCCATTAACCGATATGTTAGTCAAATGTTAATGTGTCCTTAATGATAAATAAGAAATTTATCATTAAGGACACATTAACATTTGACTAACATATCGGGTGAATTCGTAAATTTCCTTCTCCTTACTCAAATGAGATTGGGCGGAGCGTCACGCATGTCTTAGAATCGTGTATGTTTATATTTCTGGTTTTGTGAGGTCTATATTTGTAAGTCGCAAAGGTGCATCTTTGAACGGTGTATAATTATTTCGCTCTGGGTTGCATTAATCAATCCGATGACTGTTCATATAAACATCGACATGACATTCTCACGAGGTAGTCATATCATATAAACATCGACATGACATTCTCACGAGGTAGTCATATGAAAAAGCACAGTTACACGACTGTGTTTACCGACTTAAAACGATCAAATGCTGCAAGACAAAACGTACACGTCTAGGTTGTCAATGTTGCATTTGACAAATGTACACTAAACACAGTTGGAATTTTGGCGATCACCGTCTCTATACATGGATAAATTATATGACATAGTTAATTTACGTTATATCTATACACATGCACATACGATATTGTTATGTGTATTTTATCATTTTCACATAGTTCTGGCTTCTGCAAAATATCGTCCTTTTCACAAGATACACCATCGAGTTGGACATAAAGTATCGAAAATTCAATGTTTTGACGAAATTGAAAAAGCTTTTTCTTGGTCCCTCCCTGCTGTTTATATGGACTGGTCAATATTTTCAGAAATCTAAAATATTGTATGCAGTTATTTAATGACAAATGATAATGCCATGTAAACAAAACCAGGAAACATGATTAGACATGTGAGGGAAAAGATCTGCCTTTACATACTGCACCGTTTGAGTAGCACTTGTTCCTTGCTTAATCCTACATCTTTTCCTATAAAGATCGCATTGATTTGATTGCCTAAAAAGGACTGCAAACAAATTCATTCGGCGAACAAATTTGCTTTGCTAAATATTGTGTTTGATAATGTGTAAATTTAAAAAACAACAACTAAAACAACTCAACAAGTCAAAACAATAGTCAGCAGCACTCTGCTAAATTAATGAATTTAACGTAAACATTACGTCCGGTATCACACACATACTAGTTTTGTATTTGTTTTCGAAGGTCGGTAAAACTCAGTGTAATGACCCCAGTAGACCCTGAAGACATCCGTATGTTAATGTTATTGTAAATAATGAATCTTCGAAAAATAACAACAGCAATACATGTGTATAACATTTATGTCATAAAAATAAATACACAGCGAAGGATTAATTTGGTAATTTTTCATCTTAGTTTTGTCTTCCAGTGGACTATGTTCTATCCTGTAATTAAAGTAACAATCAGATGCTACAATGAACATAGTTTCTTTAGCAAATACAAGTAGTTAAATTTAAATATAACTTCTATTCTAATTATACTATTCGCAATCAACAACGTTGGAAGATCAAACATAAAATAAGCTATATTCCCATTTGAACTATTTCAGGTGTATCCTCATTGTTCATGTGTAATAAAACAACCAACATTACCGGACAATGCAGTTGATTTTGATGCATCTATAAGTATGCTTGATGGAATGTGTTGTATCGGATAATTTATATCCTCAAAAGTTACATTAAACAATTTAAGTAGGGAGGCATGACATCTGTCATGCGATGTCTCAAATGCTAACGCCATTATATTACTGTATACATGGATATCTATCAATGCAGGTTCGTGTACAAAACAATAAATCGTTCAGAAATATAATGTAATTAAATATGATAAAATATTACTGTTTACAAATTGCGCAATCTTATGATTGGTTTGTGCCAAGGGTGGTATTCACAAAGTTTTTTTAAATAAATTTTATTCTCATCCTTAAATCAGGAAATTTCCTTTACTGTATCACCCCGTATAAAAACAGTGCAGAACGAAATAACTTTGTAAAATCACATCAGTATTAAAATGATTTTTGTAAAATATTAGTAACATACACATAACCGAATTTAGTAAACAAATATAATACATTCAAATTTAACACTAATGTGATAATATTGAAGAACTACTTAAGATGTTTCGTGACTACCACCCTAGAAATTGAACACTACCTGTTACAGGCTTCAAGTCGTAGTGGTGTACTGTGTCCGCTATAGATCTGGTGGTCGTGAATTTGATATCTGCACAGGGGCCGTATTTCATTATTATCTTCAGTAAAATAATTAAATAAGTAAAATATAATCCGTATCCTTTTATCAGCATTTTTCATTAACATGATTTTGCTTATTTTAATGGCTTTGTGTTAAATGTGTCTTTATAATCAACTTATTATTAACTATTGTTTGCTTAACTGTAAAGATATTGACGAATTTATTTGTAGATGTAAACTTGTTAAATTACCAAAAAATTGTAAGGAGGGAAAATATTGTTTGATAAACACAATAAGATGTTTCTGGAATACGGATCAATGTAGCATTCAAGTGAACTTTCTCGAAGTCAGAAGTTTTTTGGATATGGGCCCAGGGGAACGGACTCGAAAGTGTCGCAGTAGACCTCAGACTTACAAGTACTGGTTACACCAGGGCAACGGATTCGAACGTGTCCCAGTAGACCTCAGACTGTCAGCAAGTACTGGTTACACCAGGGGGACGGACTCGAACGTGTCCCAGTAGACCTCAGACTGTCAGCAAGTACTGGTTACACCAGGGCAACGGACTCGAATGTGTCCCAGTAGACATCAGACTGTCAACAAGTACTGATTATACTAGGGGAACGGACTCGAACTTGTCCCAATAGACCTCAGACTGTCAGCAAGTACTGGTTACACCAGGGTAACGGACTCGAACTTGTCCCAATAGACCTCAGACTGTCAGCAAGTACTGGTTACACCAGGGGAACGGACTCGAACTTGTCCCAATAGACCTCAGACTGTCAGCAAGTACTGGTTACACCAGGGGAACGGACTCGAACTTGTCCCAATAGACCTCAGACTGTCAGCAAGTACTGGTTACACCAGGAAAACTGACTCGAACTTGTCCCAGTAGACCTAAAGCTTTCAAGTACTGGTTACACCAGGGCAACGGACTCGAACTTGTCCCAATAGACCGCAGACTTATAAGTACTGGTTACACCAGGGGCACGGACTCGAAGGTGTCCCAGTAGACCTTAAACTGACATCAAGTAATGGTTACACCAGGAGAACGGACTCGAACTTGTCCCAGTAGACCTCAGACTGTCAGCAAGTACAGGTTACACCAGGGAAACGGACTCGAACATGTCCGAATAGTCCTCAGACTGTCAGCAAGTACTGGTTACCCCAGGGGCACGGACTCGAACGTGTCCCAATAGACCTCAAGTTGTCAGCAAGTACTGATTACACCAGGGGAACGGACTTGAAAGTGTCCCAGTAGACCTCAGACTGTCAGCAAGTACTGGTTACACCAGGGGAACCGACTCGAACGTGTCCCAGTATACCTCAGACTGTCAGCAAGTACTGGTTACACCAGGGGAACGGACTCGAAGGTGTCCCAGTAGACCTCAGACTGTCAGCAAGTACTAGTTACACCAGGGGAACGGACTCGAAAGTGTCCCAGTAGACCTCAGACTGTCAACAAGTACTGGTTACACCAGGGGAACGGACTCGAAAGTGTCCCAGTAGACCTCAGACTGTCAGCAAGTACTGGTTACACCAGGGGAACGGTCTCGAACTTGTCCCAATAGACCTCAGACTGTCAGCAAGTACTGGTTACACCAAGGGAACGGACTCGAAAGTGTCCCAGTAGACCTCAGACTGTCAGCAAGTACTGGTTACACCAGGTGAACGGACTCGAAAGTGTCCCAGTAGACCTAGACTGTCAGCAAGTACTGGTTACACCAGGTGAACGGACTCGAAAGTGTCCCAGTAGACCTCAGACTGTCAGCAAGTACTGGTTACACCAGGGGCACGGACTCGAACGTGTCCCGGTAGACCTCAGACTTTCAGCAAGTACTGGTTACACCAGGGGAACGAACTCGAACGTGTCCCAATAGACATCAGACTGTCAGCGAGTACTGATTACACCCAGGGAACGGACTCGAAAGTGTCCCAGTAGACCTCAGACTGTCAGCAAGTACTGATTACACCAGGGGAACGGACTCGAACGTGTCCGGGTAGACATCCGACTTACGTCACACTCGAGCTATCAAGTGGATTTAAACTGACAGGATTTAAACGTTACAGCCGACCAAGAAAACATTATTTGCATTTTTTTTTTTTAAAAACAATGTGCTGTGCATATGTCAAATATATTGATATATCAATATTAATATTAAGGGACATTATTTTTGTTGAACTGAACTTAACCTACGACACACATCATTTACAACATCATAATTCGTTGGTTTTAAATATTGAATACTTCAATATACAACAAATAACAATAAGATTGGACATATTTAGTTTTATTAAAGCAAGATCGAGACTGGATACAGAAAGCCTTGACATGCGATGACATGATACATTGTTGTGGAAATATCAAGTTACCGGCGTCTATCGCGGCCCATCGTAGCCATAGCTCGGGCGTTTGCATCTGAAACAATAATGTCCTGATACTGCATGTACAGTTGTCATGACCTCTAATCGGACACCTACACACTTCATCATAGGATGATTAGTTTTGTGTAAATCTGGACAAGAATTAATTCCATCACACTTTCACCAAGCGTTCACCTGTGCAATTATATTATATTCCGTACACACCTTCGATATTGACACTGGTTAATTAAAACACCACTCTAAAATGAGAACTCGCAAAATACTAAACGCTGTATATTTTAGGATCGTTCTTCCACGGCTCACGGGTCACCTCTTTGTTGGGTGAACATTAAGGACTAAACTTCACATGTAGAAACTACCTTATTTCTGTGAAACACAGTTGCGTGCATCTCGTATGAGACATAAACGGTCATACGATATTAGTCATCATTAATACTTAAATAAGCGTTTAAACGTTGCACAATAATTTCATAATAATACGTTTTTTTAACGCAGTGCTTTACCATTTTTGATTTTAGAGTGACAGTTTTAAAAAATAAAATTGTGTGTGTAAATGTCACAAAGTTTTGCATGTGGTATAAAATTATTGTTATTAAAATTTAATTTGATTAAATCATTTCATGCTCTTTTATCCTAAGAAACTGCATTAATAATAGTTGTTTGCAATAAACCTATAACCACAATCAATGCTTTATTGTTAAACACTGTATCAGCATTGAAGCAAACTCAAAATCAGGTAATATAAACATATGTGTAATCGTAAACTAGGTTAATGTAATACCCAAAGCACTTTCTGTATAGTACATAGCATACATACTGTTTATAATTACTTACGTTCCCAACTCGCCCAGAGGTATGTCAAACGTGCCATTCCCTTGACAATCAAGTCCTTTCTCACACGGGCAGGACAGAAACACGTTCGTTGATGGTCGACCAGAACCGTTTCGTACTAAGCATCCTGTATGTAAAAGTAAGGAAATAAAACAGGTTAGTGGTCTAGTCACAGCAGATATTTACTTTGATAAAGAGGCCACCTATTTATGTTGTTATATATACAATACGATCGTACAGTCGGTTTAAAGTGTGTTGTGTGTTGATAATGAGAGAATTAACCATTTACAGAATATAGGGGGAATCGAGATTTTCTGTTTATATACACACTGCAATCGTCTGTAATGATGTATCGTCTGTTTACCTGTATGGATTCGTCCATGTTGATATCGGTTCTCACTTGCATTTTTACCGATTGTACAATCAATTACACAATCAAAGCTTCTCCTAATTAGATACTACTACTACTACTAATACTACTTCTACTACTACTACTACTACTACTACTACAACTACTGCTGCTGCTGCTGCTGCTGCTGCTGCAACAACGACTACCTCTGTCATTACTAATTCTACCGCCACCACTTCCACAACCATAACTACAACTACTATAACTATTACCAGTGTTAACATGTATGCCAATGTGCTGGTAAATCCTCAGATTAGTACTAACCTTTTCCGGTCTGCCCCATCGGTTGGCATGTCCCAGTGGCACTCGTCAGGTCACGTTTGCCAATGGGCCGCACCTTGCTCACACAGCATTCGTTCTTACCACAGTCATCTACGCTATTGCACTCCCGAATCGTTGGTTGACACACCCCTGTGATGCATTCGAAGGCGAAGTTGATTTGGGTTAAATAGAGTATAATAAATATGTATACTGACTATTCCTTTCAAAATAATAGATTAGAAATCCAAAATGTATCGACTGTTTTGCAGAAGCGAAGCACCCACTGATTACTTAACGAGTAAAAAATAATTAATTAGCATTATCATGTTGTAAATGCCTCTGCTGTTAAATTAGACTCGTAAGATTTCCTTTGCGGACAATACGAGTATATCGCGCATGTATTTAGTTGAGCCAACACAAATAAACACTTTAAAAATTGTGTAAGGTATGTCTAACGCAGTAGGATGATTATTACTGCAGGCAAGCATACCTGACTCCCCTAATGGTGGGAGGATCTGACCGTTACCCTCGCAGTACTGGCCTTGTAAACACGGACACCTGTCAAGATAGAGCTCTGGTCCCTCAGTTCTTGCGTCCACGTAGCAAGCTACATGTACAATGAAATATAATTATGCAGTACTCACACATCTTTTGTCTAACTATTGTCATCAGTATTGTATTTCTTAATTACATTTCTTAATTTGCTCCCATAACAATAACAAGATTAAAATAATAAATAATCGAAATTGTATTTATGTATATATTACTAGATAAGATATTCATTTCAAAGCAAGAACTAGAACAACAAAGTTGAATGATCCCCCAAAAAGACAAGTAAAAAAGAAACACAATTCCGTGAAATTATTCTGCAGTTTTTAATTAAGTATGTATGTCGTATTGATTAAATAAAATTATCAAATGTTTTTAAACAGCATTGAATATTGTGCAGAGCTCTTACTTGAGTCAGTTGACCCAAGTGGACTGCATTTTCCCTTCACAATTTTCATCAGATACGGGGAAATGTCGACCAAACCTCGTTTACCCTTAACCTTGGTGAAACTGATGCAGCATTCATCTGCTTTGCAGTCTTCGGAGGTGATGCAATATCCGGCTAGAGCCCCGTGCCCTGGCGCGGGAACCCCCTGCCATATGACGTTAACCGAATATAGGTTTGTTTGTTCGGATATTTTGCCGTTTTTAACAGTATTTCAGTCATATTACGGCGATCAGTTTACGTATTGACACTTTTCCTGGGCAAGCTTAGCCGATCTAATCCTATATATTGTTGCAAATATTCAATAACAGATAAGTATACAATGCTTTACAGCCCCCTAATAAGAAGCATTAGACTCACAAAACTACTGGATTGAGCAAATTATTACTAAATGTCAAAGAAAGGAACCGTCTTTCCACCCTGTTCCATTTTAGAAGCACTCTGTACCACCTTTTTTGATCTTAGACCTTTCTATTACACTTGAAATGTGACACGTTTGGAAAAAAACACTTTTAAAAAACTACGATTATATTATTATAAAAGTATAATGTGTACTGAATTTAAAGAAATCAGTTTTAAACGTACGGAGTTGCCGTTTTTATAACAATACAATAATTATATAAGCGAATTTTATTTAATAATATTAATCATAAAACGAATTTGAAACGTCTGTAAATAAATAATTGTCAATGGCTCTATAATAACCAAACAGGTCTTAGGGTAGAATGTCTCCTAGTCCATTTGGTGTTTTTGGTGAATAAATGAAAAAGCATCTTGTAACTACATGTACATACTCGTACATTCGATAAGGAAGTTAATATACAATGTAATACATTTATATTGCCAAAGACAAACATGAATTTTCTTCGGTATTACACAATTGGTCTTTCAAAGCTTTAGAAATCAATGCACATATATATATGTTATGTGTTTAGCTACTAATATCAATAAGAACTACGAAATTCCTTTTGTGCGCGGTTTTATTTCATGTGTATAAAAATTGTACTTTATGGTAACGGCATACGTAACTGCATATGTTTAACGATAAAACAAAAAAATATATTAATTGTTAACATAAATCAAAATGACAATTTCTTCATTATTAAAATATTCTTATTGACAGGCAGTACAATATTAAAAATCTTTCTGCGTTATGCCGCCATGATTGTATTCCATTTGAAGATATATCATATTTTAAAATCTTACTATATATTTCTATAATGATTATAGCGCACCTTTACGATAGATGTCTAAGTAGTATTTAATAATATTGTTTGTATACTAAAAGCATTAACATTAAAATATAAATAAATACGTGTACCTTGCAACTAAGAGATTTAGTGGTTTCGTTACAAATAAGTTAAAAATAAAATCTAAAGTGCAATAGATTTATTCGATAAATCGTTTAAAAGTAAGGATTTAAATAATAATTTATTCTTTAACGTGAGCATAAATAAGACTAAAACTGTACCTACCAGCGATGTCGTAAACACTGTCAACGCAGCGAAGAGATAGCAAAAGTACATCCTGTAACGTTTTAATGAGTGAACCGACTGGTAAAAGTAACATGTTTTTCGATAGTTATATGCGTGAATCCGTGATAAAAATAACAACAAGTTATTAGTTGTTCATATAAGCCACAATAGTACAATTCTATGAATAAATTTAGACGGCGTGCCAGTGCGTAGCTTGATATACCGTAGGCTTGAAGTGGCATTTGATTTCAATATAATAATTTTATTTGTTATAAAGCATAATGCCATGAATAAAGAATTGATATGTCTAGATCACATATGATATCAAAATATTTGAACGTATATGCCTCATTGTCATACATGTTATGAAAGGGGTTTATATTTTATTCTTCTTTTTCTTGTAATAATAAAAACATAATTATAAAATAAGCGGTTCAGCTAATATCCTGCATTTATGTGCATACCTTTGCACTTATAAACTATGTCAGCTGTTGCCAGCTCTCATCTCTAATCCAAGATGTTTAGATAGTAATGCCAAAAGCTTACACACGACATTTGATACCAACACAAGCTTCACTGCTGTAGTAGAATATAAAAGAATGTTAATGATGGTTGCCTAATGTAAGGATATATTTCTAGAATTAGCCCGGTCGGAAATATAGTGTTCCATGCACAAAAGGATATTATTATGCACAACGACATTTTCATGTAAAGGGTAAAATTGTAAACGAACATCGAAACTGTCCAGTTCAAGACCATTGCCAAATGCATATGCATGTCCAATCATGAAAAAGAACATGATACTTTTTGAGTACATGCAGGAAAAAGTCGAAAGTCATATCAACTCAGGGCCAACTTTCGAGTTTAAACACATATACTAAAACATATATGTAGAACGCGTGTGTGTGTTTTTTTTTAATCAGACACAATGATGAACTTTTTGACCAAAGTGTCATGAGCAATCACTTTTGCATGTATTGTGATTAATTCTAGCAAACTGTGGTAGTTAGGTGCCCCTTTTAACCGGTTTAAACGTTTTAGTACTACTGATGCAACACACTTATCTTTTATATAAAATAATAATGACTATTAAGTCCTAATACACCGGATAGACAGTGTGGCAAATATTATTGCTATAGCAAACTCTTTACGAGTACATCACCATAAGGGACACTGTCATGGCTGAAGTTGGCACCCATAGATCTGATTTAAATATGAATGCTGTAAATGATGAATTCTCACGAATACAGACGATCATTAAATAGTGTCACGCGTTTGTTTCCTCCGTACTCCGGTGTGCGACAACGGTTCGCTCTGGACCTGATACTGGGCATGATTAATACAAATACCTTTACAACTAATACACTCTTAATTTAAAACATAATTAAAAGTCATGTGCCCACAAAACATACCCACAATATTACTAATTATGTTCTTATACAGGTATACTTTATAAGATAAAATTGGTTCATTTGCGATAACAAATATTGAACCTAATTAATTGTCCTAATCATAAAATCTCCACCACACATTTCCACAAGACATCCTTCACCACTCAGTCTTTCGGATTCGCTACACAGGCTCTCGGGTATACCACACAGGTTTGAAGTCGCCACTAAGGCTTACAGAATCGACACACAGGCTCTCCACAAAAATCAATGCTTACGTCAGTTAGGCTAGGATGAAATATCATCCCCGTTAACCACCTAAAAACGAACATCATTTTATATAACAATCATCCCATTGAGCATGCAATTTGCACAAGGTCTACTATTGTGGAACGACGTATTAGATTTAAAACATAACACGACTTCCGCGCAATAAAACAGATTATTTATAAAATACTGAATAAAATATTATATAAAACGAAACTTTGCAGGACAATCCTCTACTAGCAATACAATATAAGACTAATGAAACTCCAGAGACATCACATCATACCCTTGCAGCAACATGCCTGAACACTATTGCCCGGTCTGGGCTTTTTGATGGTAATTTTCAGAGTGATTAGAAACCCAAATTATCCCCTAGACAAAACAGAGCAACATTAGAAACCGGTATAAATAGCAATACCTTGTCACATTCAGAGTTGTGGTTAATTTGCTTTCATGCCGTTATCAAAACACAGGCCTGGCATCAACGTGATATAACAAAGCTGTATGTCACATTAACGCTAAACAAGAACAACGTCTCACAATTGACGTTACGACGGACCGATGATTGACAGGTCGATTAGCCAATCAGATCGCAGAACTGATAAGCATGTGTTTCATCCGCCATTTTGTCCGTCAAACTTACCAACATGTCGGACATTCCAGTAATTGTTATATTTTTGTAATCACCCTTTGGTGGCGTGTAACCTTTAGAAAAAGTCAAAGTGAAAGTCCGTTCAGTTCCACGGAATCCCTAGATTCCACAAATAACGTGCATACGCGTAATGATGACGTAGATTTAGTTTACACAGTCACAGGATTTAAAAGCACAAGTGGTGTAGGAGAATTCAAGATAAATAAACTCGTAGATCTGCGTTAAAATGTCAAACTATCGAAATGTACTGTGAAAGTATGTTCAGAAAGGGATTACTTATACGTACGTGTTTTCTATATTGGGTAAACATTTTCTGGAGCATCTTGATTCATTTTACTGCTCTTTCTATGAAATCGACATCAACTTTAAGAGAGACCGAAGAAGATTCCAATCTCGGACGGACGTTCGTTAATGCGCCGATCGGACCGTTATGTGTACGAGAAATGATTGAAAACAAACGTTCACATTCGTTCATCAATATAAAATGGCGTCCAGGGAAAAGATAAAGAACGCTGTACTGTAGATCTACACTTCTTTAATCCTGAAAAACTTTAGTGTGATTACTGGATATATATACTTAGATAGGGGTCTACATATAAAAACATTTGTTTTTAATGAACGATTGCACTTAAATAGATGAGGGCCAAATGGATTTATTTTGCAATTAGAAAACCGTCAACGACAGCAAAAAAACTTATAGAAAAACAAAGGGAGACTATGCAAGCTTTAAGCCTTAGCAACATTAACAAGTGAAAGTATCGAACTTATATGTGGAATGAATAAAAAAGCTAAGGATAAATCAATATTTAGGATGACAAAATACGGTGCGGACCAAGATGACCAGCTCGAATGCCTTGTGGATTTAACTTAACGCAGACATGGTCTGTTAGTCGTCTTGGTCAAATGCAACTGTGGAAAACACAAGCAAATATCAAAGGTAAGTTACTTCAATAATTTATACTCTGTAACTGAAAACAAAAACAACACACACTCGCAATATAATAAAGAAACGGTATTTTTTTCATTGTTTACATTTGCAGAAAGCTTCTGTTAGACGCCTTTCCGTTGATGTCGATCACATTATCAACTTGTTTACTTCCGTGAAGGTGCCAATGAACAAATACGCTCACGCGTGGATGGAAACCACCAACAACCAGCACAACAGGAAAGCATTAAGACGAGCCTCGACCTTCAAAGTATGTAGCTGGAAAAAGGACCTTCAGAACTTACATGAAGGAATACTAAACCGCTGCTGACATTATTTCTGTCTGTGAAACGCACCTGCAACAAAATCATGTACAATTCATACATGCATATACATGGTTTGGATTTAACAGATCTGACATTCACTACGCCGAAAGGTTGCGGGGTAGTTGGAATCCTAGTCCATAACTCTACAATTGGAACACACATTGCTGAAGTAGTTGATAAATCGTATGACGGAATACTGGCAGTGAAATTTGTACATAAAGAAACTGACACCGAGTTTTTAATACTGGCTAGCCACCCGAAATTTCCACGCGCAGACGGCATGTACCGTCTTTCTGTCCTCGCCTGCTGTCACCTGTGTATCAGTATAGTGATTGCGATTATTAAATTTATACATACTAGGTGACTTTATCTCTAGGATAGGGTTTCTGTTAGATATACTTGACCAGTGGTATGACGTCCCCAAACGAAACCCGATTTCATGAATGCATTAACCAGCACAGCCGGGATTTCATTGAATTCTTCAATACACAAAACTGCGCTGCCGAAATGGGCGTTTTGGTGACGAGAATGACAATTCACCTCGATATCCAATACATGGAGAGCTGTTGCGGACTACATTTGTACTTCCCAAGACACGTTTCATAAGTGCAAATATTTCGAAGTGGTATCACCACAGACTTTTGTTGAAAAATATTTACTGCATGGATTACTAGGGACAATATCACGCTTACCGGACCACTCTGTTTAGATAGCGATATTTGAAACGGACTATTATCTTTACTGCGTAAACAATGAGGACACACCTAGCAAAGTACGCTACAATTTAAAGAGAGGACTCTATGATGAGTAATACATCACGTGAAGCAATTGGTCGCCTGATCACAAGAATAGAGACTGCACGAAAAACGCAATTGGAAATGGACAATATACATGTATACGAGAATCTCTGTCATATATTACATACTGAGTTTCGAAGTGTAGTGCCAGTTCTTAGCAAAACTAGATCTACATGTACCAATAGGCGTCTGCGAAAATTGCGAAAACTTTTCATGGAAAATGTGCAGTCTAGAGAGACGTTTGATACATTTCTTCGTCAAACGGAAAGGTCATACAAAAGTCCATCTGCAATTAATATTGAATAATTGACAATAGCGACAATAGCGAATAGCGACTTTTTTACAATATGTATGACTGTAGCGACAGACTCAAATTCGACGATTTTCATTACGAAGAGAAAATTACACGAACAACTTCTAGACAACGATATTTTAGACCCTCTGTACGAACATAACACTGAACAAAACACAGATCTAGCTATGAAAGAAGTGACTTTAATAGCGCAAAAATCGAAAAACGGGTCGGCATGCGGAATTGATGAACTACCGTAAGATGTTGTTAAAAACCCTCCAGCACCTGTTTCAATAACTTTTTATCACAAGTTGAATTCCATCTATTTGGCGCAGATCGATTCTGTCCTATACTAAAGGACAGAACTGCGGACAAGATAGTACCTATGAATTGAAGAAGGATTGCCGTGCATCGGCAAACTCTGTATGTCATTTCTGAACAACGGTAGACGTACTACCTTACGACCTATGGTATATAAGCAGACCAAGTCTTTACGTTGAACAGCATCATTAATTTTACACTGCATTCATAGACTTGAAAATTGCTTCGATAACATAGAGAGCGGCATGCTTTTATACACGCTTCTGATCAATGGGATAGACGGTCAATTGTACCACTCGGTGAAAAACATCTACACAATCACACTGTCGGATATCCTTATCAACAACAACCTGACAGAGTGGTTTATCTTTTAGCTTGCGTTAAACAGGGCTGCGATGTATCTCCGGCACTGTTGCTGTTTTCGCTTACGACCTTGTTCAAAAAGTCAATGGACTTGGCTTTGGTTTCCATATAGCTGTCATTTTCCACGAAAACGGCGACTTCACACGGAATTCAGAGGCCATGGGTAAAGAAAGCCGCCATTATTAACAAAATCCACTACCTAAAACATTCGGGTTCCAATCGTTTGAGAAACTGTTCTATGTGTGTCACACCAACCATGGACTATGGGTGTCGGTCAGGGGCTTCAAAACGTGCCAACATATTGACAACATTCAGCACGGGGCTATGCGGTACTTCTTAGGAGTCCATAGGTTTACCCCCATCCTCACCTTGTTCGGAGACACAGGCTGGATCCCAAGCATTTATATACGTTGGCGGTCGATGGTACGGCTGTTGACTTATTGACATGAACGACGATAGAATTACACAACAACTGTCTAATCTGGAATACTCTGCTCCCAACAGCGTTAATAATTGGTCGAATTAAATAAAACAAGTATTTAACATTCAAGGTGTTAATGATTACTTTGACTCTAAATATAATGCCTCCCTTTCAAATTGTGATGTAAATCTCAACAACTTCTATAGTGGTAAATGGCGAACTGATGCCCATGTTTCGAAGCTAAGAAATTACTGGCATTTAAGGAACATGTTTGTGTTAAACGACCTTCGCCTTAACTTATGCAAAAATGAACGCTCAGTATTATGCCAATTCAGATGTGGTATTATAACCACGCGAGTTGAAACAGGTCGGTTTATCGATGAGCCGGTAAATAAAAGGCTGTGCAGGTTTTGCGAGACTATAAAAACCGATTTCTGTTTGACTAAAGTATATGCAATGGCCTGAGAAACTCGGCGTATTATGATATGTTTAACCTGGACACTACCATATATGCTAGCAAATAATTATAATTAATAAACTTAATGTCAACCCAAACACGCAGGCTACCCAAATTTCTAGTATATGGATTTTTATTGCGAAAACGAAGTAGATATATATAGGTAACTGAATCCATTGCAAGAAACATACCCTTGTAAAGGGGCTATGTAAACGAAAAATTGATTTTTTTTTCCTTTAGCAATGTTAATGTTATTATGTTCAAGCAATGAGCAATACAAAGGCATATGCAATAAATAACGTACGAAAAAATTGCTACATTATGAGAATTTAGATAAAAACCAATAAAAGACAAATACTTGAACAAAGAAAACCCAGTATAGGTATCGAACACACGACGACGGAACAAATAATAGTAGTCAGCGTTGTAAACAACTGCGCTACTCTGACTCGTGAAAATGAATGAGCATACTATGGTTATATAAGATACCCACAAATCTGACGTCAAAGTGTAAACAAGAAAAAGGCAAATCAAACACAACCTAAGTTATGTAATGATTTTTTTTCAGAAAGCATAAACTCTTTTTCCATTATTATGTACCTTATTTCAACCTTGATTATATGCCAATATTAAAATATAATTTTCCGATTTTTTATTGCGGTTGCCTCTTTGGGGCCTTTTTCGTTACCTAGTTCCTTCAAATAATCATCTCTCAATAATTGTTGTTATGAGGCCGACTCACTAAAATCACTCCATTATAATTCATGCTATACTGAAAAACAACACTTAACTTTTCTTTCCTTTCTAATTATATTTTTAGCCAAATTTTTCTAAGAAAAAATTCGGTTTTTATATATGGGTTTGTCGTTTGGGTGGGCGTTGTGGCTGCGTCAACTTGTTGTTTCCGCTCTTTAACTCTAGAACGGATTATGCTATTGTAATGCAACACTTCATACATAGATACCCTATAGCAAGACCTAGCTTGGCATTGCATATGGGGTGGGTGGGGTCAAGGTCAAGTTCGCTGTTAATAACGCATTAAGATATTTTAATGAAACTCAATACATAGATACCTTATATTGAGACCTCGCTATGGATTACATATGGGGTGGGGTCAAGGTCATTGTTACTAAAAATAGAAAAACGGTTTCCCTCAAAAACTTGAGAACGAATTGAAATATTTCAATGAAACTTCATACATAGATACCTTGTATCAAGACCTCACTTGGGATTGCGTATGGGGCGGGTTGGGTCAAGGTCAAGGTCACCGTTACTTAAAATATATAAAACTGTTTTCGCTAAATATCTTGAGAACACATTGAGATATTTGAATGAAACTTCACACATAGATAAATTTTATCGAGACCTCGTTTGGGATTGGATATAGGGTGAGTGGGATGAAGCTCGAGGTCATCGTTACTAAAAATAAAAAAACTGTTTCCGCTTGGGAACATATTGAGATATTTGAATGAAACTTGATGCAGTAAAGGTCAAGATCACCGTTACTAGAAATAGATAAACAGTGCCTACTCAATAGCTTATGAAGACATTGATGTATTTTAACGAAGCTTCATACATAGATACCTTATATCTAGACCTCGCTTGTGATAGCATATGGGGTTGGTGGGGTCAAGGTCAAGATCACCATTACTTCAAATGTGTGTGCTGACTTTAATGCATTTCGTTCGAAAAATTCTGTTTTCGTGGACTGTCCCCGTTTCCTTTTTTTTTTTTCATGTATTGATTGGTTCTATGTATTTTATTTTTATGATCTATTTCTGATGACTTATAGCCCCAAAGGACCGAGTGTTATCTTCTTGTATGTCACAATATAACATATTCCTATATACATATGTCACACAAATTAACAACGTATTTACTTACTTACTTACTTACTTACTTACTTACTTATTTACTTACTTACTTACTTACTTAATTACGTAAATACTTACTTTCATCACATAGCCTTAAGTGGTAATTGACACACATTATTGTAACACAGTTTTATTGTCAAGTGGGATTTACGAACGGCAAACGATAATATATGCGTCATATTATGCACGTGTGACATTTTGTAGCAAAGTTGTACTGAAACAGATGGTGTTTGGAAAATGTTTCCAACGAACGGTTTCATTAGAATCATTCACAAAATAACACAAATATAACAAATATAAACTTAGAATTAGAGAATGTTGCGTTGTTTGCTTTTAAACAACTTACCGAATATTTACGTCTTCTATAATTCACAGTTAAAGTATTGATTTTCATTTATGACTACTAGTGTATATCTTGATATCAACTCGTTTAACATAATAATTCAGTTTTTATAGGCAATTTGAACATCTTTTGGATTCCAGTCAGCCATTCTAAAAAACAACAACATGGCTTCATGAGACTTTCCTTTGCCTAGAACTTTGAAACCAAATTTATTATCATATATATAAACAAAGTGAAACTCCAGCTGAACAGCAGCAGTAGAGAACTCTTATTATTAGCACGAGGTCCATTATTTGTGACAAGTGACCAATTGCCCAACAACACGAATCAAAACAAAATATGTAACAAATATCGGAATAATAAAACTCTAGAGACATCATCAGGAGAGAAACCCTAATTACCATCCGTTGGTCATTTATTTGAGGCAAGTGACCAATTGCCTATACATTACAGGACATTACCTACAACACAACACACAACATAAAAATGATTAAAACTGGGGTCACAAACACAAACACAAATTAATAAAACTGGGGTCACCCCATTGGAACTGTAAATGCAAAGCATTGGGGTTGAAACTGGTTTGTGGGTACCCGAACCTCACACTACATATTTCTTTTTTATTTGTATTAATTCTTATTCAAAACGTGTGCAAATTCTTTCAATTCTTTCAATATATAGTAGGTGAAAAATGTGTGAATCAATTCATCTAAATCTTCTTTGTGCCCTGTGCGTCTGCTTAATTAAACAACTGTTTAATGGCGATAATCCCTTATTTATTATTTCTCTGTCCACATTGGCATAAAGGCTACTATTTTACAACAATTGATTTAATAACTGAACCAAAGAAAACACAGCGTAAGTTGGTATGTCTTTCCATTTCAATTGTATAATAATGTATATAATATATTCAGTTTTAACACATTTATAAACTGTACATTCCATAGTGAAACCCCAGTCCATTTCAATAGTTCAATAGAGTTTATGAAAGTTAATTACAAGTTCACGTCTCGGATTACGTCGAGGCTTTTATTGGCATACATCTGCAATTTAAAATGGAAACATGTATAATGAGTAGAGACTATAGTGTTGGTGTCAGAATGGAGAAAGATAATGAAAATAGGGCGATATTTAGCAAAAAACATGCGTTGTTGTAATTGTTTTTTTGTAAAATGGTTGTTTCAGTAATTGCAAATCAAATCATATTTAAACTAAATTTGCGTCTTCCGAATCAAATAAAACAATAAAAAACAAGTACACACTTTAAATTAAAATCGACCTGACATTGCAATTTGTCTTGTTAACGGTTTATAAAAGTACTGTCTTGGCAACTTGTATAATATACCTGTTTGCAGATTCAGACGACCGTTGAAAGGAAATCTGGGTTTATTATTTATTATGTTTTTGTGCAACATAAACTAAAAGGTATTGTTTAGAAATCAAAGTTTATAGCTTATAATGATAAAACGAAGGTTAATACCGCCCGATCGATCCAAAACTAGCTGCTATCACGTCGACCTCACTACAAACATGGTTCTTCATGCAAGGGCAGGCGTAAGGCACCAATCCATTCGGTCTTCCGGATCCATTACTCATCAGGCATCCTGCTCTCATAAACAAGCGTGATTATTTTGATACCAGGTTAATGCTTATGCAGAAATTATTGAATAAGGCAGCACATAACATTGTGATGTATCATAAAATAATTTTAAAGCTGATCATATACAATAATATGATGTAAACACTCTGTGGCTTTAGATTTTGCCCTGAACTATTTTTACATTATGTTCAATAAATACAATTAATTTTCGTATT
The DNA here is from genome assembly GCA_027627225.1 of Congeria kusceri. Classification (NCBI taxonomy): domain Eukaryota; kingdom Metazoa; phylum Mollusca; class Bivalvia; order Myida; family Dreissenidae; genus Congeria; species Congeria kusceri. Next base: position 40,112,925 of record CM051031.1, read on the forward strand.
AGTACATTCTTGTTTGCTATTAATGTTTAACACTAATTGCGGTTTTGCTCGTATTTTACCATTAATGAGACATTTTGTTTTATATTAACTATATTCTGTCTTGGTAACCATATCGAACTAATAGATTCCTTAAAACGTATAACTGATCAATATCCTTCTTATGCCATATAGTGACACATTCACAATGACAATTGAATGAAATAAATATTTCTACAAGGTAACCATGACACATACTGTCTCCACGTTTCCCCATTGGCTTGCATGACGCAGGGCGAGTGTTGTCCCCAACAGTCTCGGAGTCGCTGACGCAGCATTCATCGGGTGTGCACATAGACACGTTCTTACACTCTGTCGGGCGTATGCTACAGACGCCAATATATCCTTCTGCAGTGAGAGGAACATAATTTAAATATACACATTACGTTAGTTTTAACATATAACATGCAGTACAAAATCCGTACCGTGTTGGTTCATATTTTGATTTTGTTTTCAAATTATAATTTAGTTTTCTTGTATTTGATTGCCACAATAATTGCCTCCTTGATTTTAGATCTAACAAACACAGTGTGGTTTAAACATGCCGGTAAAATAATACAAAGCATACGACAACGAAAACTTACACTCGCAACAATATAAGCTTAAATACATTTACAATCTTACCGGGAGCCGTAACATTTTGGTCTTCACAATACAGGTCTTCAGCACACTGGCATTGATTGAAATTAATGCTGTAATCGTCATCTGGAAATACTTGGAACGGATTACAACCTGTCGAAATTAAGAGTATGTGTATCTTGGTGCTAGGCTATTTATTTACGAAAACGTACACCAGTAAATGTTAAACTACATGTTTACTGTTTCGAAAATTGTATGGCTTCAAGATGCATTTTCATTTATAGAAACAAGCACGTTCAATAGAACATGAAAACTTACTTTTAAAATTACACATTTTGCTTGCATATACTTCATGATGAATACATCCAGACGTTATATAAAAAAATTAAATGCGTTGTGAAAAACGTATGATTTGTAACTGAATATGTATATCGATCATAGACGTAAACCGTAATTTTCAATATTGATGATTTTATTAATTGTTACTATTTAATAAGTTTCTTTTAATAATTTTCCACAGTTTTTCATTTAAGTCCTAAATAATTCTGCACTACACTATCGCATGCCGTGGATCATAATAATAAACCTATTACACAATACATTCCAATATTATACTTATATCTTAACATATGATAATGAATCGAATAAAGTAAAATAAATAACATAATAGCTATTACCGGCTCCTGTTCGACTAGATGGTCGGCATTTGCCTTTGAAGTATTTCTTGTTCAGTGTATGCACGTTTTTTGCCCATGGTTGTTCTTGGCCATCGGGTCGAAGGAAGCTTACGCAGCATTTATTCTTAGTGCAGTCGTCGTTTGAAGAACAGACGTTTTGTAAACCACAATCCACATGTCTCTTTCCTTCAGACTGTTTTGTTTGAAATAAATATAGCATAAAATGTAAAAATAAAATCAAAATAGAACATCTTTCGACATTATTATTTTTCTATAGATGAAAGAACGGCATATATCACAACCATTTTAAGCATTTAAATGTATTTCTATTGTCTGTTTGATTGTAGGATTACCAGAATTAGGTGAAAATATGTATTTTAAGTATACAAGTTACTATTAACAAGAATAACGCAAACGAACTTGTAAGAACGTTGAACGTACGCGTTACAACGCGAAGCAAGGCCCATGAAGGCGAACAATTCGTAATTACACATAGTAAAGGCATATTTACGCAAAGTTGAAACACGTAATAACGCCTTTTTAAATTCAATTTTATCGTTAATACGCATTATATCGCGTAATTACTTCTTCCAGCGGTATTATGGGCTTCTACTACACGTATGTACGACTTGCTGCTTTGTTTGGTGTTATTGCGCCTTTACTTCGCTTTATTACCAATTTCAGAATTAATTAAAATGGCCAAACCGTCGCGTAATTACGAGTAGGCCGTTTCATTTGCGTTGCTGCGCTATAATTGTTGCGTTATAACTCCTTCAATTTGAGTTATTGTGTTATAACGGCTTGGTTTCCGTAAGAACGCCTTTGTTCCCTAACAGTTCAGAGTATAACAAATTGCGTTTGCGTCATTACAAATTTATTTGCATTAAAACACGTTTTGTTCTCGTTATAACGAGTTTAAGAACGTACAAACGCCAAAGTTTGCGTTATTGAGTAACCAATGTTCAGTTTTCGTATTTTGTGAAAACCATCGAACAGAAAACATTAAATTGAATAATTAACATTGACCGATTATGGATTGAAGAATCGTACTAGAGATATGTTCCTGTTTCCTTATTAATAAATTATATTCAACAGTCGTTAAGTTAATAATATTTTTTGTCGATATTACTTTATTATTCACCTATTCAACTATTAAGTATACATTTCGAAGTATAACGAATGTTTGGTTATGATTATTTAAATGAAAATATTTATTGATACTAATGTACCAAAACTAATATTTGAAACTCACCTCACAAACAAATATATAAAACACAACAACAGGTAATATTTTCATCCACATTTTAGAGACATAAAATGCAAACAGTTGCAAGAATATCGAAAGATTAACTGAACATCGGCGGCACTTTACAAATAGTTGCATGCGACATTCGGTCCTTCATCTTCAATGGGATTATATGCTTAATAATGGTTTAATACGATTCATTTAGCCCAGATCTATTTATAAATAGAATATTACTGACTGAAGCTAATGCGACACATATTTATAACACCACATTACAAAAGATCAAACAATCCGGTTGTTAAATGAAATAAATTTGTATTCATATGCATTGTGTCATTAACATAACAACGGGTTATAAGGATTATTTAGCTGTTCATAACGATCATTTAGCAATAGTCTTATACAAGGCGCTATAAAATTATTGCACTCGAAGACAAATTATATACACGTGACTAACAGTATTTACATTTATGAGCAATACAATGTGATGATGTATTATTAATCTAGACAAGTAACATAGTGCTCGCTTAGTAATACTTGGGTTGTGAATTTCACCGCGCCATTAAATCACCAGTGCATTGGATTGGTTGTTCCAAGGTGGATCCCCTAGTTTTATGTTTTGTGTTTGTTTTGTATTTTTATGTGGGTTCGAGCCCCAACTGTGACATATCAAAGTCGTTAAAAATGGTACTGGTAAAGCTCCCTCACCAAACGCTTGGCATTTCAGGGCCGTTCCAGGACTGGTAGGCCCAGTGTGAGGATAATGCGACTGGGTGTGGTATCATATCAAAAGTGTCCACGGTATGATATCATAGTGGAGGCAGAACGATATAAATGCTTCAAGTGGACACCGTCTCTGTGTGACTGAAAAATTGGTGGATGGACGTAAAACAATAACAAACAACAAATAACAGAGTGACTAATTGGAGTTTTAAGACTGTTGATACAGCTGGTGTGTCATAATCATTGACCGATTATAACCACATATACATAATACACGCATATTATTGACTATATATATTCTTATTGCATCAAGACATCAGCAAAAATATTTTTTAATGAAGCATGCAAATACCTTATAGAGAACCTGTATTAACAACACCCATCTGGGTCATATCTGCTGTATTGACTAAGTACCAAGCTTTAGATATATTACATTTACTGTAATGATTTACATACTTCATTTTGTGACAATCTTTTTTATATTCTCCTTTGTTTTAGGAATCCAAAAAGTTTATTTTTATTATTTTTAACGTTAAATTTTGGGATTAAAACAGTTTTTCTTTGCATATAAATTGCATGTATCAATCATCCAATACTAGTATATACCAATGCAAATTATAGGCAATAACACTGCATGTCGAGTACACGTCTTTAATATGTTAATCTGGTGTTGCAGGGAGCAATGAATATCACAAGGACAGCTACACCTTTAAAGGGACTTGTTCACAGATTTTCGCATTTTTTGAAGTTTGCCATTAAATGTCTTAAGTTGACAGATTTAAGCATCGGAACTAAAAAGCTCTATAATAGTAACAAGAAAAATATTTAGAAAAAAAATAAATAAATTGGTCCTATCGGAGTTCGAACCCGGGATCTCCGGATTAAAAGGCTGCCGATTTAACCACTCGGCCATTCCGACAACAATATTCACCCTGCATTATTTACCGTATGTACGTTTTCCACGAGATGTCAACAGTTTCAACGAAAACAACAGAACCACTCCAAATTATTCCATCGTTTAGCGTTATAAACGCTTTATACTTTTATCAATTTTAACTGATGATTACTCATAAATGAAACGGTTTTTACAGTATATTTCTAGGTCCGTAGTTTTATTTTGCTCTCTTGTATACACTGTTCTTTTATTTTCGGAATCGGTGACAAAACGTTTAAAATTTTTCAATTCGTCAATCTGTGAACAGGCCCCTTTAAAAGCTGGTAAAATGCATCAAGTCATCTTCATCATTGTACCCAGCATACCGCGTTTAAAAGAACACAAGATCGGGAAATTCCGGGTTCGATCCCCACTCTGGGAGCGTTCTCAAGATCTCCCCCAAAGACACCAAGTACTGGTTCTACCCTGGAAACGGACTCGAGAGTGTCTCAATAAGCCTCATGCTTTCGATGCAATCGAGCTAAAATAAATAGGTTTAAAACTTAAAACTAAAACTGTTGATATCTAACTCAGTAGAGCACAACCATGTTTACAACCAATACGTACAAGGACGAAGTGTCTCACAGTGTCTCAGAACCATGCAAACAGTGATAGCTCGATGAATGGAACAACAGTTTCACCAAACAGTGATTTAAATAAGGACATATTCAAAAACATGTACATGTAAGTGCGATCAAACCTATAAAGCGTGGAATTTATTAAGTATGCCTTATATAAGATTGAATTATAAACTGCAGGTAATCTGGCTTACCTGTCGGATATAAAACGCAAGCACCACAGTAACACGTGGAGATCATTATATGCGAAATTTTCTTTATTCGTACAATTTATTCTACTTATCTGTGGATTATTAGTATTATAACGGGGCGGTCGTTATACGCTGATCCCATGTGTCTATGAAATGGATTGGGTAAATTAGGATTAAATATGTGTTGGATTTGCGATGTCAACAGTGTATAACATACCTTATGTTGCATATTTCATGTTTGTGATACTTGCTATTGGTTCATTTACTTTCTGGGATAACATTTAGTACTATAACACAACAATTGTTTACGCATCTCACTAAATTAAAATAACTCACAACACTACACCCACATAGCAAAACTGATTAGCTTCACGTGTGTATGTTCAAAGCATTTTATAAAGACGTTATACTCTCTAATTACACCATACATGTACGTACACTTTACAGGATTAATTGGTTTTATTACCTACTTTACTATATAAATGAAAATTAAGTATTTATAACTATTTACCATTTTGTTGAAACAAGCTTCTCCCAAACGGCAAAAATTCATGGTTTTATTTCGTTATGTTGCCCTCATCAATATTCGAAAGGGAGAAACGTACGCGGAACGTTGCGCAGAACGTTGCACAATGCAACTTTATGGTTAATTTTCTTTTCGCAAAAATGCAATGTTCACATCTATCATTACAAAATTAATTATTATTCATTAAAGTGACATTGGGCATCTGTTTCTGTGTTTTGCTTTGTTTGAATTTCTAATTCCCTGACTGCTACGAACTGTTACAAGCAGGATCCAGATTAATGACTGCGTGTTCTATTTTGCGGATGATGTGAGTTACATCGATCGTTATGTTAGTTTTCATGGAAAATAAAACAATTAATTGTAGCTGTTGTTGTTGTTTTGTTTATAAATGGAAGTAGGTAATAAAGCAGATATTGTATTGTCATTTGGGAACATTTTACTTGTTTAATTCAGTTTCGGCGGCAACATTTTGAAGTGTTGCTCTCGGTCTAACGGCCTCGGGGTAACAGTTCAAAAGTAACTGTTCAAAAGTTGCCCCTTCTACTTCAGGCAAACAATTCGACTTTTCCCAAATGCCAATGAAATTACTGTATAATATTATACCCACATAACAGTTAGAAAAGAGAAGTTTCGTTACTGATATTGTTACTAATAACACATTTATCAATATGAACAACACCGAATTATAGTAATTATAGTATAGTCATTTGAGCTGTAACATCGGTAAATAATATGTAAACATATTTAAAAGAGGTAAATAGGTAAATTCCAGAAGCTACAATAATTTATTGCATACTCGTCGTGTTTCGTCATTTTGTGACTGGATATTTGCGACATTTACACTTGTACATAACCGTAACCGACTATGTTTAGAGTAACGTATTTGTTGATGCTGTATTTTCATCGGTTCAAGTATATACACCTACTTTATCGAATTTATATCTTAGAACTTACAGGATAACTTCCAAAACTGAGGCAGTTGAATCATCTATCTGTGTGAGTATTGTTGTGACATTGTATTGTTACTTACTTTTCCCATTTATATAAGAGTTACAAGTTTCTTATACATATATGTAAATCATGCGACTTGTCCGTACGGAGTGTCCACCCATCTGATTTAACATAAATGTATGTTTTAATTTAGTGCGACAATATGAATTGAAAAAGAGGACCTCAACAATTCGTTCATCATGCCCATCGTTAGATACAGTCATGATGCCCGCTTATAAGACATTCATTTGTATTGATGTCAAACTTTCGCCATGCAATCAGTTAATCACAACTTTATGTTAATATCGATTTCGGAAACTTGTTTATAACAAATGTTTTAGACAATACGCAAACTTGATCTAATCAATATAATCTGGTCGCAATGACATATACTCATCCGCCAAGCTGGCGGAACATGCGGGCATTACATCATATGTTACAAAACCTTAATACTATTATTATAAAATTGTAAATTCGAATGAGGCTTGTTGGGAAACGTTAATATTGCGACGCTTTCGCGCGTTTGCGCGGAACGTCACGTGACGTCAACGTCATCATCATGTTGTTGTTTTGTTTTGTTGTTGATATAGACTTGAAGTAAAGATATAGAGAACCTGGACACAACGCATTCGTTTCATTCCTATACGATCAATTAGACATTTTGGTGCCGTGAAACCAGTTGAAGAATCGAAATATGCAGCTTACGAAGCTTATTGCGATGCGCGACGGCCATCGTCGCCTTATTTCACGGGAGTTAGAGCGATTCGATTCTACTGAGTTAACGGGGTCTGAGTACGAGCGACTGCTTCACATGATAACGGAGGAGACTGAAGAAGTGAAAGTGCTCAACGACAAGATCATCAACCACAACGACACAGAGGATTTAGCGACGGAACTGGTCGAGAGTAAAACGTTTGTGTTCGATCTTGACTTGAAGATACAGAGACTCAGGGACAATCTTAAGCAACGAAGTTCTATAGCTAACACACAGCCAGTGGCGTCGAGCTTGTTGCGTAATGAGAATAATAACGGCCAGCCGGTGACGAGTGGAGAACAACGCACAACAGACGACATACAGCCAGAACTTCCGGTTCTCGAACGGCGTACAAGACACGATTTCTCCACGGAGATGACCATCCCTAGCCTCTCACACCACAGGCTACCAAAGATGTCTCTGCCAACATTTCACGGTGATGTAGTGCAATGGCAGACGTTCTGGGACAGCTTCGGGTGTTCCGTGCATCTCAACAACACCCTATCGGACGTGCAGAAGTTCACATATCTCCGTTCGTTAGTTGATGGCGCAGCAGGTTTGTGTATAGCGGGTTTCCAGTTAACCAACGCCAACTACAAGAAAGCCGTCGACTTGCTTAAGCAACGGTTCGGTCAGCCAGACAAGATAGTAGAAGCACTGATACAAGCGCTAATCCAACTAGATCCACCGATGAACACCCCTGACAGTCTTCAGTCGTTTTACGACCATCTAGAAACGAAGATTAGAGGACTGGAATCGTTAGGCGAGAGACAAGAGTCATATGGGAATCTTCTGGTTCCTATTATAAGGGACAAGTTGCCAGCTCCAGTACGACAGAGTATGGCACGTGACCACGGAGGCAGCCGTTGGCAACTATCCAACCTTAGATGTGCGATAGAGAAGGAGATTGCCATTATGCGAGAAGGCGAATTGCGTGATTTTCCGGTGAGCGGCTCTCATATGCCGACCGCGTCCTTCCATACCGGAAGTAGGAATCCTGGGAAGAAGTCGAGACCATGGTCAGACACCAAGCGTCGGAAGTCAACCTGTCATTTTTGTGATGGTGAACACTTAGCTGCAGACTGTAACAATTTCAAGACCACCGAAGCCAGAAGTAAAGTTGTGAAACAGAAGAAATTATGTTTTAACTGTCTGTCAGATTCACATCAAGTTTCGCTGTGCCAATCCCACAATAGATGCCGCAACTGTCAGCGCAAACACCATACAGCCATCTGTGAACAGAAGAAAACGAGCTCTTCGCTGAGCCCAAATGCTACTCCATTCCAAGGCATCGCCACGGGACACACGATTCTACATTCTTCGACACAAGCAAGATCTAATGTGCTTCTGAAGACCGCTATAGTACAAGTAAGTTCCTTGAACTTAACTGTTGAAGCAAATATATTGTTCGACGAAGGTGCCCAGAGATCGTTTATCACAGAGAAACTTGCGAATGAACTGCATGTTAAAGAGACTGGTACAGAGACAATCTATTTAGCAGCATTTGGACATTCATCGCAAGATGTGAAAATTATGAAAACCAGCGACAGTGCACTTGATCACCGACAGGAAGGAGCGGATCCCGATTGACGCCTTAATTACACCCACTAGAGCAGTTCCGATGCCGAGCTTACATCGACATGTAGCTTCCCTAACGTACCTTCGCGGTTTAAAATTAGCCCACCTTGTCACCGCAGATGAGACGTTTGAGATCGACATGCTAATTGGCGCAGACACATACTGGAAGATCGTGCAGAATCGCGTTGTTCGGGGTAACGGACTGCAGTGCAGTCAAAATTAGGATATCTTCTTTCTGGCCCTCTTCCAACTACGAACGCCGAGTCTACTCACCACATGTTGAACGTGATGACGTCACCTCTAAACGCTGCCGATATCGAGAGATTTTGGAAGCTGGAGTCCATTGGGATCGCACCGGAAACGGACGCAACTTCCGGTACTGACGAACTTCAGACGTACATGGATACCTGCATCACTTACAAGGATAACCAGTACAGTGTGAAACTGCCGTGGAAAGAAGATCACCCTCAGTTGCCTACGAACTACGATGTAAGCGTCAGACGTACACAGAACATGATACAGCGTCTGCGAAGAGAACCGTTCATGTTCCAGAAATACGACGACATTATTACAGAACAGCATGAACGCGGGTTCATAGAAGTCGTCGATGAGGAAATCAAGCCTGAATACCCTGTACACTATATCCCACACCACGGAGTACGGAAAGAATCGATGACCACTCCGATTCGTATCGTGTACGATTGCAGTTGTCGTAGATCGTCAAACGAGCCGAGCCTGAACGACTGTTTACGATCGACTCCACTTGAACTGAACGATCAAACTGGCATTTTAATGCGCTTCCGAATGAATAGATACGCCGTGACGACAGACATCGAGAAAGCCTTCCTACATGTTGCTCTGGATGAGAGAGATCGTGACGTCACCAGATTTCTATGGTTACGGGACCCTCGTGACCCAGACAGTCCACTGATGACCTATCGCTTTAAAGCTGTGTTGTTCGGCGCTACATGCTCACCCTTCATACTGTGTGCAACCATCGTGAAGCATCTAGACAACAACAAGGACAACTGGGTAAGTGACCATGTTCGCCGTGATATCTATGTCGATAACATCATTTCCGGTTTCCAGCAGGAGAGCGACGTTGTGAAATTCTATCACGACACTCGTGATTTGATGTCGGCTGCCAACTTCAACTTGCGTTCCTGGAACTCCAACAGCAGAGTGGTGCGTGACAGTGCCAGTGTAGACGGCGTATTGGACACTGGTAGAGATACGAAGATTCTCGGGTTGAGGTGGAACGCAGTTGAAGATACGTTGTGTTTTCCTACAAGGGACATTTCTCTCGTAGAGTCTGTGACAAAGAGAGAAATATTGCAACACATCTCGAAAATGTATGATCCCCTTGGTATCCTAACACCAGTGACGATTCGTGCAAAGGCATTGTTGCAAGAATTGTGGAAATTAGAGTATTCGTGGGACACACCCTTGTCACGTGATTTATACCGGCAGTGGTGCGACTTGGCGACGGACCTGAACACTGTGACTTCCTACAGCGTAAATCGCTACCTGTTAAAGAGCTCACCGTCAGAGAAGAACGAAAACATCTCTCTTCAAGTATTTTGTGATGCAAGTATGACGTCATATGGTGCCGCAGTTTTCGTCTGCACCGAACACGAATGCGCCCTGGTGATGGCGAAATCGCGCGTCGCTCCCTTGAAGACGCTTACTCTGCCTCGTTTGGAACTGATGGCAGCCATTGTTGGCGCGCGACTGGCCAAACATGTACAGAAAGAATTGAAGATCGAGCGTTTACAATTATGGACTGACAGTCAGATAGTGTTACATTGGCTAGCTTCAACACGCACTCTCCCGCGATTCGTGAAAAACCGTGTAACAGAGATCATCACACTCCTACCAAACCACGCGTGGCGTTACTGTCCTTCACAAGATAACCCAGCAGACCTGCTTACCCGCGGTATCTCAGCTGAGCAGTTTATGACAAACGATCTTTGGTTCAAGGGACCATCATGGGTGACAGACCCCGGAAGTTGGCCTACATGGGAACCCAAAATGACAACTGTCTGCGTCACAGAAACATGCTGTGATTCGACAGGGCCAGCAGCCAGTACCACAGATCAACCCGAAGCTGTGAATGGAGTACACAAGTTGATTAATATTGAGAACTACGGTAATTTGCAAAGACTACTACGCGTGACAGCATACGTATTACGCTTTATTAAGATTTGCAGAGACAAGAGCGTCACACAGTTAACATCGCTGACTTCATCTGAGCTACTGGAAGCAGAGAAACTATGGATTTCGAGTTGTCAACTTTCTTCGTACGTAGAAGAAATCCAGTGCATCCGAAACGGTACCTCGAGAGCGACACTTGTGAATCAATTGACACTGTTCATTGATGATACAGGTTTGCTTCGATGTGGTGGGCGTATCCATAACGCCCCGGTTGCTCAGACTACGAAGTTTCCGTATCTCCTACCACAGAAGCACACATTTACGCTATTAGTAATACGTGACGCACATGAGAGAATTCTACATTCTGGTCCAAATTCTACAATATCGTACATTCGCCAGAAATATTGGATCCCTGCAATCAGACGATGTGTACAGCACGTTCTACGGAAATGTGTGACATGTAGAAGAGTCGTCGGCAAGGCATACACAGCACCAGATCCGCCACCGTTACCTGTCGTGAGAGTACAAGATGCGGACCCATTCACTGTGACTGGCGTGGACTTTTCCGGAGCGTTGTACGTGCGTGACACCGACGGTAGGAACGCAAAGGCGTACATATGTCTCTTCACGTGTGCCTCGACCCGTGCAGTACATTTGGAGCTGGTACCCGATCTGTCTACAGAAACTTTCATACAGGCCTTCCGTAGATTCTGCAGTCGACGATCGGTCCCACGCGTAATGATATCAGACAACGGAACTACGTACGTGGGTGCAGCAAACCATGTGAAGAATCTTTTTGCGTCAGACAAGATTCACGCGGAACTCAGCTCGAGAGGAACAGAGTGGCGTTTCATCATCAAGCGTGCCCCATGGTATGGGGGATGGTGGGAACGTTTGATCGGGATAACGAAAACGTCTGTCAAGAAAGTGCTAGGACGATCCTGTGTTGATTATCAGACGTTATTCACAGTGATCACGGAGATTGAGGCTGTAATAAACGACAGGCCTCTCACCTACATCAGCACCTCGCAGAGTGACATGGAGCCGTTGACGCCGTCTCACCTGATTTCCGGCCGCCGGATAACAATGCTACCTCATGTCAGTGACGTGGTTCTGGATACTTCGATCGTCATTTCCCAAAATGACGTTTCTAAACGGGCGAGATTACAACGGAAGCTCATTGATGATTTTCGCTCGCGATGGAGACACGAATACCTCACCGCCTTACGTGAACATCAGCGCATTTCCGGTCGTAACGAGCAGACAATCAAAGTCGGTGACGTCGTCATGGTACACGATGAAGGCCCGCGGTCGCGATGGAGATTGGCCAGAGTACAGGCGCTTATCCCTGGGAACGACGGACGAGTACGAGCCGCAGACATCCGGACAGACGGGGGAGTAACAAACCGTCCCATTACGAAGCTTTACCCCTTAGAAGTCGGAGGAGAAACAAATACTTAAATGGACTGATTACGTTGTGTTTAAATAGAGACTGTTTCTGTGATTATTGATTGGACTCAAACTAAACACGTTTTATTGGGAATTGTACGATATATGGACTGAGAACTTTCAATTTCGTAAACGATTTAAATATGTTGGTAATTTTATATAAATTGTTTGTTGACATCATTCGAGTTTGAGATGCATGTTTTTGATGTTAATTATTAACTTTATTCACATTTTGCCGCCCCGAGTATGTTGGGAAACGTTAATATTGCGACGCTTTCGCGCGTTTGCGCGGAACGTCACGTGACGTCAACGTCATCATCATGTTGTTGTTTTGTTTTGTTGTTGATATAGACTTGAAGTAAAGATATAGAGAACCTGGACACAACGCATTCGTTTCATTCCTATACGATCAATTAGACAAGGCTATTTACAGCATGCGTTAATCAACGCAAGGATGTGCAAAGAGTTGTATTTCGCTGCCTTGATTGTGTTTATACTAGCGTTGGTATGTACAGTGTATTTTCTTCATTTCTCTAAATTAAAAGTAAGATATATTAAATATATATGTATACTATTTGAGATATGTTCCTGACATTTGCTTAACCTTAATTTGGTATAGATCTAATTGACTAGTTTTATAAGTGAGCAGACCTATGCGCATAATGAATAAAAAATATATGTATAGTCGTGCACATGGTCATATTTCAATAATATTGAATAAACAAAGGATTTAAAAATAAGGTATAACAATAAATGTGTTTGAGATTTCAAATTATAACCTTTCAAAATTACGTTCATGACCAGTAATATAAAGAGAAAATGTAGAATAAAAGTATTAATCAAACACGTTCTCATAATTATTTGGACATAGATACACGATTTAATTGTACGAGTTTGTAAAATAGTTCTTTGTTAAAGCTCTCGTTTTGTAAGTGATATTTAGTCCGAAGGTAACAGTAGTTATTTCAAGAGCTGCATAAGGACAGCGATAGCTTATTTGAAGAAAGAATTAAAATTTGAAGAAAAAGATACACCCACGTTTTAATGGAATGCCTTCTGTAGCTTTATAGTTACAGTGCCATTAAATAAAAACTTTAATATAAAGTTAAAAGTTGAAACTTTGTCAAAATAAAAAAGTCATGGGATTGAGTTGCACCTGGTGTTGGAGTGTATGGCAAAGATATATTCCAAGTTTCAAATGAAGATCATTTGCAATTTTGAAGTAGTTTGACTTTTGATCCAAGTCTTTAATGATAACAATCTAAGTGAAAAAGACATAGCTCTGTCCAAAATACAAAACAGAGTCATGCGAATAAACGATCTCAAACCTGAATATGTTTTAGACAGACTGAAGAACTATTGGACTTAAAAAGATACTCACTTTGTTCGGGATGATAAGAAACTCTTATAATGCAACATTTTAAACCTTTACTGTTTTGATAGTTGTTTTATTTTATGTTTCAAAACTTCTTAATATAAGAAGTTTGCTCTATCTGTTTCAACCATTTCCTTGAAGACCGTGTCGGGGCAGACGTGCACAACTGGAACAGATTGTGGAATGAACAAATGTTGTGTCAACAAACTGCTTCGAGGGAAGCGATCATTACTAGTTTAATGTGGACTTGTGAACTGATGGGCCAGATTGGTAATTGTAAGTACATGTGGGTTGTAGTCTGTTGTGATTAAATGCATGTATAATAATTAATTGATGAACACTCCTCAGTTATCGAATATAGTCATTTGTCGATAGAAATGAAATTCACATATTCCTTTAATTTAAAAGGCGACTCAGGCTGTTGTTCATTTTATTTGATTTGAATATTAGGCATCTTCGATAAGTTTGTTGAAGTCTAGAAGAAAGAAGCGTCAAAATCAAATATCTAAAATTACGAACATTAAGACTTCACATAATCAGTTTTGCATATGTATACATGTATAGAAAAAAGCTACGTGTTTGTAATTATAGCCCGCTTGGTAAGTAACGGTTCAGGGAAGACAACAGCCGTTGTACTGCATTCGTGTCCATGTGTGGAAGGCCTAACCTGCGTGGGGCTTGGCGTCGTAGAGGTGCCGAATGGAGAGGTGGGCATGTAAGTATGCATGGATTGTGGGCAACATATGGATACGGTTTCCTGTAAACATGGCTGATCCTAGATATATCAGTATTCCCCAGGTATCACATTATTCTATAATCTGAAAACACGTGGTAACATTTGAATGCATTTAGTGCTGTGTTTACTAAATGACACACATGTCTCATAAGAATTAGGCTAAGCGTATGTTATGGCTGTTTACTATTCGCAAATGATGTGAGGATAAATAATATGTTCTCTTTAGAACATTGCATTCAAAACGTTGAGAGATTACATTACTTCAAAATTCTTTTTTGGCCTAAGTTTATGTATTAGATTTCTGGAATAGGGCTAAGACGTCTTTGTTCTGTTCAGTTGCGTTCCGTGAGCAACCGATCCAGATGGTGGAACAAAATGTCTAAATCGATGTCTACAATGGAGGTTTCTGATATTTATGTATATTGATGTCAGAAATAAATAAAACAACAATTATACATTAAACAGTTTCTGAAAGTTTTTGTTTGAGCCTGCGATACATGCTCTAGAAAGATTTGTTTTCAAATGTTTATCATATATGTAAGTTTAAAAAACATGAATTGGGTACTGTCGTTTTGTATTGACCCCCATTTTTGTATTAACAAATTGTCAGACAGATGGAGAGACAAACTGGCAAACACACAGGCGTTTATACAGATATTGGTTGGTATGTCCAGCCGAGTTGAGAAGTAGAAACAATAATAATAATACTAACAGTTGAAATAAATTATATTCTCTATTGTCTGCAAACAATAAGTTAATATAAACAAAGTGAAACTCCAACAGATTGTTAAAGTGTTCCTTTTTTTGTTATAAACTAGCTGTTACATTTTATATGATGTTAATGAAATTTTAATTAATATATTGTTGACGAAAAAATCAGAAGATTGTAAATCAACCTTAAGAATTTGATTGCCAATGACAATTTTCTTAACACATTGCTCTAATATGGAGACGATGCATTAGAAAGTTTTCAGTTATAAATAAAATGTTTGAAGAAAAAAAATACCCTTGTGTTCATGGGTATGTCAACTGTTCAAGTTAATGGTGGTAACATGTTATTGTAAATATTACACATATTTCTGTAATGATATTTAAAACATGATGCCAGGGCAAAACGAATATTGCATCGATTTGTTTCTTTAACTCAATCTGTTACATCACATATTTGCGGTTAATACATAATTTGAATAAAAAATCCGAAACTGATTTCGAAACGGTATAACTAATGTAAAGCCACATATTAAATAAAGTATATATATAAACAGAATAAGACCAAGCGTGAACATGATTATAATTAGCGTTTGAAAGGTACCTTTTTCTATCATGTTGTAATGTTTGGATCATATATGAGCTCTTAGCATTTTGAGAATAAAATAGTTTGAAACAATGGACGGAATTAATTACATTTTCTTATCTGTAGACACGTCTGTAGCAATGTTTCATAATGTTTCAAGTCGTTTGCTTTAAATACAAACATGTTTTACATTCCTAAAAGAAAGGTCTCAGACTAAAGTCTACCAAGAGAAGAATTAAAAAGATAAGGACGACACAATTTACTCCAGGATTACTCGCATTTGGCACACAAATATTTTTAGTAAGATCTACGACTTCATAAACACTGGTATATGCAAAAATTGTATCTAAGGGAATGCTTCTAGCATGTCTAGGGACGACTGAGCCCACAACTTCCAGATTACTATAGATGCGTTCATATGGGAAAATCGCATCTGTTCTAAGGAGCTACTGCTATGATATGAAGCCCATATATGGTTCGTTATTTTTTTCGAGGCGATATTAGCGACGTCCGTACCTAAAAATAATAATAATCGACTCTGAACAGTGTAACGTACTTGTTGAATAGTATTTACACAGGTTTTGGTTATTTATACACTGACGTAATCGGAAACATATCTTATAACTTACAGGACGACGTTTAGAACTAAGATAGTTATACTTAATTGAGTATATCTATCTTTTGAAACTATTGTGGTAACAGGAATATTACTTCCATTGATTCAGTATGGTCTTACTATCTAACTGGGTTGACTTTAGGGGCATATCGACGGTAGTTCGCAAAACAGAGCACCTATTAAAACAGTAAATGTTTTATATATCCAATATCTTGTTCTAATATCGATACTATATTGATGGAATCGCCAAGAAAATATACAAAAAGGCAAACAAACTCAGGACTGAAAATCGGGCTCAGCAATGAAAACGGACCTAAGATACACTGATACATTTAATTTGATTGTACTAATGCAACTTCAAATTTCCCGCGCCCCTTTAAGTACCATCAATGACCACAGTTTATACGTGTAATAACAATGGTACACAATAGTTGATTGTTTATATAAACAAGACCATTGAATTTAACAATGCCTCAATATTAATCCGTTATTAATGTGTTTTGTTTTTACAAACGTTGTTGTCGACCTACCGTCGATGCGCCCCTTTAAAAGATGCTATGTTATAACTAAGTGTTACAACATTAATCGAATAGAAAAGAGAGCCACTTAACTCCCGTTGTAATAATCTGGATTTGGGTTATTCCCCTTATCATGAGTTTCTTGCGATTCCAAATAGGTTACATAGTAAAACAAACTGCATGTGTTTTTATTCTGAATTTCATCGTTTGTTGCTTAGTATTTAGTGAACCATTTATATTTCAGAAAACAATTCAACAAATCGGCCGCCATTCCCGTACGATTTTTAGCTGTATTTGTATAAAATACTTGTCCGTTGGTAAGATATGCATTTGAATAACGGGTGATGTATTTTCGCCACTTTAGATATTAAAACTTTATCTAAACAGAAATTGGATGAAAACAAAAGTTTAAGAAGTTATATTAGTTAATAAGTACTCTCTTGTTGCTGCAGCTGGTGTTTCACTGTGTTCATATTTAGGCAAACTTGATCAATATAGGCGGTTTGCAATTATATCTTCTCATCAGCCAATTTAACGATAGGTCCATTGTATAAAAATTCATGCAATGGCCATCGCGATAAGTGAATATATTACAATACATTAACATGCTGAAGATTGGATGTGTGATGTGTGATTTGCTTGCATACGCAGCATGGTAAGGTGTCGACTAGCTAAAAAAAACAGTTTACGTTTTCAGGAGACACATTGGACTACATTTATCGCTTCTTTTCTTACTGACATAAATCCAATGTAAAATGAAAGTTTGTATCTCAGTTAAGTCAGAGTAACACAGAACTATTAACACAGAAATTCTTGATCATGAATTGCAAACTAAAACAATACATTTGTCAGCTTAAGAACAGTAGTGAATCGACGCAAGACCATATTTCGCTTATTCGTATAGAGCCATACGTCGTAAGATGATTTTTTGTCAGAATAGTTCATATACTGTTTTAGAGTCATCAAAAAACGATCGGTTGGGTTACCGCAACCACAACAAATTATTTACCTGCCCTAATCAATATAATTGGATTATAATGATATGCTTCTGTCAACCAAGCTGGCGAAACATCCGGGCCTATTGTCACGTAATTGTCATTAATATAACATCATTTATTGCAAAACATTAACAAGCTAATTACGAAATTGTATTGGACCGCGCGAGGCAATTTACGATAAAATATTCGTAAATCGACGAAGATGTTTCATTTCACTCCTTTTGCAAGGATGTGCAACATGTCATCTTTCACTGCGTTGATAGTGTTCGCTCTGGCCATGGTTTGTACAATTTATTGTCTTTTTTTTCAAACTTAATACATATTCAAAGTATATTTTTATAATTTAATTTTTTTTGACATTTCATTAAACTTTAGTTCACGTAGGTCTAATTGAGCATTATTTATAGTTGAGCAGACTTATCCACATATTAAATTTAAAAAATAAATTCTTCCATCAATATTTTTCTAACAATCAATAAACATATGACTTAAATGTACAGATAACACGATTATCAAATATTTGTTTGACGTTGCAAATTGAACAAATATAAATATAAAATGTGTCAGAAAATTTTAAAATTAAAATCCTAAAATTATTTAAGATATCATAGAAACGCCACTTTTATTATTAGTACAAAGTGTTCTTTTATCATACTAGATATCTGAAGTACACATTTCAAACTCTTGTTACCGAAGCTATATGCAGTCCAAATGTATCTGTGGTTGTTATTATTACTATTTTGATGAACGGTTGTAGTAATACGAGGTTTTGGAATGTCTTTATGTAATATTATGCTATACCGGATAAAAACTATTTGCACAAAGACCGTGTTGGGACAAAAATGCCAAACTGCGGAAGATTGTGGAACAAACCAATGTTGTGTCAACAAACATCTTCGAGGAAAGCGAGCCCTTAATAGTTTCATGGGAACTTGTGAACCGATGGGCCAGATTGGTGCTCGTAAGTACATGCAGATGGTCACTGTAGTCTATTTTGGTGCAATGAATTTATAATAATTAATTGATGAACAATGATTAAATGCAATCATTTTTCATTAAAAATGAAATTCACGTGATCCTTTCAAGACGATTCATGCAGTTTTACAATACATTAAAATTGATTATCAGTCACCTTTGATATGTTTTTTAACTTAAGAAGAAAAAAAAGGCAACCAAAATTTCAAACATTGAAATTTCCCATTACCAGTTTAGCATGTACTATGGTACAAAAAGATTCGTGTTTGTAATTATAGCCTGCTTGGTAAGTAATGGTTCCGGGCAGCCAATATCCGCCTAACCTGCCTGGGGCTTGGCGTCGTAGAGGTGCCGTATGGAGAGGTGGGAACGTAAGTATGCCTGATTGTAGACACCATAAATACAGGTTTTCTTCTTTACAAAAGTTGCTAATATACCAGTATACATCATGTATCAAATGTTGTTGTAATCTAAAAATACATGTTTACATTTGAAAGCATTGAATGGAGGTTTTACTCAATAACATAAATGTCTTATTATAAATTATTTTAGTATTTTATAACTGTTCACTAAAAGCATTGAAGAAAAATAATATGTACTCTTAACAATGCATTCACAAAGTTTAGCAATAGCATTGTTTATTGTATACATTAATTCATTATTCCTCTTTGGCTTACGTTTGCTTATGTATTTGATTTTTGAACTATGCCAAAGACGTCTTTGTTCTGTTCAGTTGCGTTCCATGAGCAACCGATCCAGATGGTGGAAAAAGATGTCTAAATCGATGTCAACATCGGAGGTTTCTGATATTTTTGTTTATTGATGTCAGAAATAAATAAAACAACAAGCACCCAATAAATAGGTGCTTTTTTTAGTCATATATGCGAAATGATTCGGATAATGATTTACAAATACGGGTTGATATGCGAAGTAGAGTTGAAGAGAAGTAGAAACAATAATATTACTACTAAAGTTTTAAATACATTATATTCTCTAATGGCTGCAATCTCGTTAATATAAACAACATCATTAGCAGTATAATCGACATAGCAATGTTGAAGTAAACCAGCTATTATATTTTGTCTGAGTTTAGTTATTATGCTATGAATATTCAATTGATGAAAATGAGAATATTTGAAATAGATATTCAGTAATCGATTGTCAATGTCAATTTCTTTACCTATTGCTCTGATAAGGAGACGATACCGTGTTCATTTAGAAATAAAATATTTAATGAACAAAAATACGAATCTGTTAAGGAGTATGTCCATTTTTAAAATAAATTGTGGTCACATGAATATGCAGATACAACTTATATTTATATACCTGGTATTGAAAACACGGCGCTGGAACGAAACAAATATATAATCGATTGACCTTTTGAGCGCTTTTCCATATGTCCGCATTGAGCAAATCCGCATCCGAACGATATGGTATGTCACTCAGCAAGTTGAACGAAAAGCTATTGTCCATAAAACATAAGAAAAGTAGCAAAAATGGTCTTAGGGGCATCCGAATTACGCACCCTAAGACTGACTGAGTACAATAACTCGGTAATAACGGGTTACCTGTGTACAGTCATGACTGATGCCGTAGATATCAATGGTGGATGCTAATGGATATTGTTCAAATTTACCAACCGTGACTGTTTTTGGATAGCTAAACTATTCGACGATGTAAACTGATACATGGAAAAGCGCGTCAGCATAAAAATGCGGATACGAATACGAATGAGGATACATATGCGGACATATGGATAAGGGAGGTTTTAGAAGGTAAATGGATAAACATTTACATAATGCAAACAATTAGGACACACCGTAAAGGAAAAAAGGAAAAGCCATGGAGAAAGAAAAAAAGTACAAAAAATAATGAAGGTATTGTAGATGAACTAAAAATGAGAAAATCACGAAGTAAGGCAAATTTGACGAGACAAAGAAATATGTTATTAATTATGTGTGACGATAAAGTAGAAATGTCTGAATTAATAAAAAATATAAATAGTAGAACAGGCAATGAATGATGCTCTGGAAGAAATGAACGGTATGGCTGAATATTACAGGATTACGGATCAAACGGATACAATTCAGAAGGTCATTGATGAGATTACCTTAGTTGAAATTCAAATGGAAAAAAACGTTTAAAGTGTTCAGAAATAAATGTACACACGCTTGTTTGGATAGTCCCAGTCAAAATACTGGATTGAAGACCGAGAACAGTAATTTAGGTAAGGACCTAAGAAGCAATTGAAACGGGTGTCAATTCCATTTTTTTCTGGTGATAAACGTAAATATACGGCTTGGGAGGCTGCATTCTTATAGGTGTATAGATTCAGCATTTGCAACAGGCGAATACAAACTTTTGCAAATGCGAAACTATCTGAACGGTGAAGGTCATGTATTGAGAATTTAGTACATTTGGCAGCAGCTTACATCGCAACTTAGGAGAGACTGAAAAAAACATATGGCGGAAAAAGGAGAGCTTTGGGTATATTTTTCGAAGAAATAGATACATTTCTAGTTATAGAATATAAGATGTGAACGCGAACGCCATTGAGAAATGTGCAGAATTATTAGACATAACTGTGATGAATTTAAAAGAAAAGGAGAAATACGAAGATTTGTAGGTTGGGTCATTATACATACGACTTCAACAAAAACTACCGCAAACTATGTTGACCAGATTTCATCGATGGGTCCATGAAAATGAAGCTGATACGTTACAAATGTGAATACGTCTAATTGCATCGGTTTGAGAGAGATACCAGCGATGATATCAGCAAAAGGAAAAACATCACAATAAACGCTCTTTTGGTTGACGGTATTACAAAAACATATTTAAATGAAGATGTGGCAAAAGAGTTGAATTTAAATGGCAGAATGAAAAATCTTTGTGGTAATGCGATAAATGGAAAATCAAAAAATGTAGTGACGTCTGCTGTTGAATTTGAACTGAACAGCACAAATTGTGAATTAAGTATGACAGTGCAAGCAAATTTGACGAAAGAAGTTACCGGGAAATTAAGACCAGTAAATTGGATCAAATATTCGAAGTTGTGGCCCCATCTAGTATTTAATTTCCAAAAGTAAGTAAACGAGCAAAGGTCAACATTGTAATCGCATTAAATTATGCAGAACTACACGACTCTTTGAAAGAAGTATGTGGTAGTGCAGGATCACTTACAGCAAGGTTAACACCACTGGGCTGGACATGTATCGGGCAGCTAGTTGGAATGAAGACACGAAAATGGATGTCAAATTCTACAAAGCAAGTACAAGAATGTATTCCGCAAACTGAAAGGACACATGTGTTTTCCAACGTTTGAACGGAGTAAATAAGTAGGAAAATAATTTTCCCTGATTGGTTTAATCAAAGCTGTTTATCAGGTCATGTGACTGACAAGGGTATACATTGGTCAGTCAGCGTTGGGCAGCGAACTGTGGTAGTTTTAAGGTTAATGTTTAATTGATATAAGTTTGTTCTTTTGCCAGACCATTATTTTGGTGTATGTATTATTTGTCAAAGTTGATAATACAACACTAATTTTGTACAGTAATGATCTGTTTTCTAAAATTGTATATATGTATGGATTGTTTAAATATTTTAATGTCTGTCTCTAAATATTGTGTATAGGAGTATTGATATCTGAGCGGGTTGATGTATAGTCTTGATATGCGTCTAATAAGCGACTAGAAGTAAAGCTTATGTAAGCGTTATGCTTATTGAATGAATTCCGAACGAAGTGATGAAATTGCTTTTTATAATTTTATTTAGCATGTTTTTTGTAAGGACTGTCAGATGTTTGTGTTAAAAGAGTATATTTCAATTGTTACTTTTGTGATGTCAGGTGTAAAGGTAGACGCAGGCTATTTGTTATGTTTTGAATGTTTTGTTGTGTACCACAGCAATATCTGTTAATAGACGCAACTGCTTCATTTCACGTCTAACACGAATATGTGCAAGCAGTTATATTTCAGCGTGTTGATTGTGGTATCACTTGATTTGTGTATGTTAATTGTTTTGTCTTCATTTTTTTTTATCTAACAATATATAGTCAGTTTATAAAAATGTGTATTATGTTTATTTAAGCAGTTGTATTTCGCCTCGTTGATTGTGGTCAACAATGTTTCATTATGTTTATTTAAGCAGTTATATTTCGCCTTGTTGATTGTGGTCACATTGTTTTGTTATGTTAACTGTTTTGGCTTCATTTTTCTACATTAAAACATTATATTTACATTATAACAATATATAATAAGTTTATGAAAAAAGTTTATTATGTATATTCGTGAATTATAGTTATTGTCACACATTCAACTGCAGTGAACATTACTACTTTCCTGATATTTTATTAAACTGGCGTTAATATAGATTAATTCGGCTTGTATTTAAAAATGTGTATATTTTAGACAATTATAAATGTAGTAAATTTGAAAATAAACTGTTGACATTCATTAACAATGTTAAAATTTCAAAAACAAATTGCCATAAACGGTAACAGCGATTATATTTCACATACAGTGAATAAATATGTCTGACTTGACAGTTAAAGTATAGGTTTGTCTATAATATTATTTCTATCATTCAAAACATCAGGATAACCAGAATGCGATTAGCTAAAGATATAATAAATAACAGAAACATATAAAACAAATAAATAATTTCCAATAATTATTTTAAGATGACTTTAAAACGCGATTTATTTGCATACAGTTTTCTTTATTCAAACTAATTTATATTTGACGTTGACAGTTAAATCCCTTGCTGATCTATTGAGTCCAAACATCGGTAAGGTTATTTAAACTACACTAGGAAGAAGTACTACGGAAGGAAAGCAACATTGTTTTGAATGATATGACACCCGGATTTGAAGCATTGTGAAAATGTTGATAGTATTTAGAAATTATGAGTTTTGAAATGTCGTTATTATGAAGATAGTGTGAACAAACTGTTTCTTCGAGGAAAGTGTTGGGACAGAGATGCAAAAATTCGCAGAAATTCGCCACAGTGTGGGCAAGGCCAATACTGTGTCAATAGAGAACGTCGAGGGAAGCGAGCCTTTGATGGTTTGATGGGCTCTTGTGAATCGATGGGCCAGAGAGCCTTTGATGGTTTGATGGGGTTTTGTGAATCGATAGGCCAGAGAGCCGTTGATAGTTTGATGGGGTTTTGCGAATCGATTGGCCAGAATGGCGATAGTGAGTAGAGTATTACAATGACAGTCTCGATGGTCAAGTGTGTTTATTATAAATTGACTTTATCATAAACACTAATGGATTATACTTTATGAAATTATGTTATTTGGTTATATAAATTAAATGCACATAGCCCATGTCAAGTCATTCCAGCAATTTTACATTCCATTAAAATTGATCGTTTAACTCATTTGCTTAAGATTGTAGATCTTAAGAAGACGACTTGTCTAACTGAAATATCTTAAATGACAAACATATAACTTTACATTACCACTTTAGCATGTACACAATGGTGCAAAATGATACGTGTTTGTAATTTTAGCCTGCTTGGTAAGTAACGGTTCAGGACAGCCAACATCCGTCGTACTGCATTCGTGTCCGTGTGTGCAAGGCCTAACCTGCGCGGGGAGTGGAAACGTAGAGGTGCCATATGGAGAGGTGGGAACGTAAGTATGCATGACTTGCGGAAAAAAACCATATAAATAAATGGTTTCCTGTAAACATTGCTGAACTTTGCCAGTAAGTGCATTTTGCTAGCTGTTGACAATAGTTGTTCTAAGTTTGTGTAACACAATATGCCCATATAAGTTACCAGTACCGAAACATATAACTCTGAAGACATTTGAATCTTCAAATATGTTTCTACATACCGATACTATCACATCATACTTTGCGAATTTCTTAGCGGTATTCTGCTGGCATCAATGTTGATATGAATAATAAGTTTTCATACGAAACATCAATGGAAATTGAACATGTTTTCATTAATTCCGGAGTTCGATTAAATTGATATGTTCTAAGATGTAAAACATGTTTTCTTCTGTTTAGTTGTAACCCGTGAGTAACTGACCCAGATGTGTGACGAAGATGACGGGATCGATGTAATCACAGGAGATTTCGGATATTTAAGTTTAATGATGTCAGGAATAATTAAAAGCAAGCATAAACGTACCTGTTGTATATTGTTTTGTTCGAACTTGTTATGATTTTAGGTACGTACTACACTTGTTGGACGGAATAAAGGAAACACGGACAGATAGACAAACAAACATTGGTTTTTATGCGCAGAGTTTAGAACAGGTACGAGCATGAATAATTTTGTTAAGATAACTTCTAAAATACGCTATATGTTCTGTTATCTTCATTATTGTTGAACACGTGGAACATGTTATAAGAAGCAAAATTGACATAGGTGTGTAGTCTAGCTAATACATATTGAATATGCATGACGAAAGTGACTTTGCCTATATATTGTTTCATACGAATGTTACAAATTAATATTAGCTGACTGACAATGGCAGATATATTTTATTGTTGACCCATTGATCTCGTTTGATCTCATTATACGATTACATTTAGAATAGTTTCCATGATATTAAGTTTTCATGTCTATGGACATTTTGGTACAACAAGTTCTCCTGTTCAGCCACGTCATGTACAAGCTGCAATGCTAACCAATAACAAGACGTCTAATTACATAATAGTGTGCCGACGAATCAAGTCAATATACTACATTTTTATTTACGTAACTTTATTTGTCTATAATTATGTAGCATTTTGAAATCGCAACTATATACAGTACAGTATTATTAATGTAATAATGGTGAATTAAAAAAAAGCTCATCGAATATGGACACCATATGGTGTACAAGCTGGATTTGTTAGTTGCATTTATATTTATTTATATTGTCTTAACGACTATTCATGCCAACGAGTGCACACCATGTATGGCATGTTTGTTAAGCGATTGTGACACAGATGGCAAGTTACCGACGAAATAATCCGCTCTGGATCATACAAGTATAAAATATTCATTCAAAGGATGTTAGTTTGATGTATTTAACAATAACAAAATTGATTGCGTCTGTAAAATTCTATACAGTTTTCGTTATTGTGTACAAAAAGGCGATTTTCTCTGCTCTGCATTAACATTCTTGACCTGTGCAGTGCTTTATGTCTTACACATAATTATATTTTCACAAGAATAACGAGTTAATATACTTGCAAGCATATATTAACAGTACATGTTTAAAATGTTAACATTTACAAATCAAAGCCTGAATGCAGTCACACCAAAGTCAAGGTCGATACATCTATAGCGTTGATGGAGATGAATTTTTACGTCTGAGATTATGTGGTGTCCTTTGTAGCAGTACATCTGAAATTATATGATATCAATGCGTTTTAAGTGTTGTTCTTTTTATATTCTCACAGGAGAACGCGATTGCCGTATTCCTTTCAAATATATTATATTGTTGGTGTGGATTACATTTTCGATTTTTCCAAAATGCAAGGTACATGTATATGTGTTTAGTGCTAAAGAATCCGACCGTTAAACTGCTAAGCTGAATATATTTTAAACGGGCAATTTTGTCGTTATAAGATAAATAATTCGAAGTATATTATATAGCTTTATTACATAGTAACTGAAATCAAAGACTCAAACTCAATGGTACATAATGTAAGGTAGATTCCTACCTTCCAATCGATCCGAAGCGAGCAGCTATGACGTCGACCTCGCTACAAACATGGATCTCCATGCAAGGACATGCGTAGGGTACCATTCCTTTCGCCGGTCTTCCGAATCCATTTCTCATCAGGCATCCTGCTCTCATAAACATTTGACAGTTTAATCAAACTAGATTTGACTACTGCGACCATCTTACGTGTTCAAATACAGTCTGCGATGTATCTTCAAATAGCGAAGCTTGCAGCCTGTTTCACATGGTTTTAAATGTGTTAAAGTTTCGTTGTAAACACAAAGAATTATTATAAATATTTTTGTAATTTTGTATTATTTGTTTTTAATCATTGACAACACCAACCGTTAACGTGTTTAGTGTAGTTGAACGTCTATTGCTCAGTTATCTATGATTTGAATAAAAATAACAAAAACACGTGTTCTGCACAAGGATGACGTTAATTTTCATCTTCTTTGTTTACGGTGTCACTTCTTAGAATGAATTATTATTAAATACCTGTCGGCTACAATATTATACCTCTTGATGTATTTTAAATCATAATTGAATTTTAACTATGTAACTATGACGCATACTGCTTTGAAGATTTCCCATAGGCTGGCACGTCCCAGAGCTCTTATTGTCTCCAACAATGCCATAGTCGCTGACGCAGCATTCGTTGACTTTACACATCGAAACATTTTTACACAATGTAGGACGTACTGTACAGACGCCAACATATCCTTCTGCAGTATGGAAAGCATAATCTAAGTAAAGTTAGGTTTGTGTTAACACAATATATATAATGTTTTTAAAACAAACTACATTGTACATTGTGTCCTTATTTATTACGTATTTGGTATTTGTCTTGTACGGGCTTTTTTCACTTCGTGAGAATATCGTGCATTTTTAGATATAACAAACCTATTCATTTGATAAAGGTATATAAAAAACCTTTGAAAAATACTGCATAAAAATGACGATATAATAATAACATAAACATCAACAAAAACGGGAACAATCTTACCGGGAGCCTTAACATTCTGGTCTTCACAATACAGGTCTTTGGAACAAAGGCATTGGTTGAAATTAAGGTCGGGATCGTCGTTCGGAAACAATGAGAACTGATTGCAACCTAAACAATTGCAATGTATCGTAATACGTCAGCCGTTACACATTTTCTTCAATAAAACGTATAATAAAAGTAACTGAACTTTATCTTTTCAGATTTGCATGGACACTGGTACAAATTAAGTTTATGAAGTAAGACAACTATGAACATTTTGTTGTAAATATTACAATTTTGAAATATTTTAAATCCATTGTGTTCAAATGTATAATTCGTTGCAAACTGTTTGTGATTATACAATCAGGAATTATTGTATTCACATAATAAGAACTTAACTAGAAATATAATTAAAATGGTTCCTTTCATTTTGTAATTTCGTGACAAAATTTATATACCTCCGCACCATCAGTAAACACTATTTACAATATGACTTCTTAGAGGTACTATAAATAACAATACAAATAATTATTACCGGCTCCTTTTCGACTCGATGGTCTGCATTTGCCTTTGAAGTATTTCTTGATCAGTTTATGCAGGATCTTTGCCCATGGTTGTTCTTGGCCATCGGGTCGAAGAAAGCTTACGCAGCATTTGTTTTGAGTGCAGTCCTCGTTTTTAGAACACAAACTTTGCAAACCACAAAGCGCATGTCTCTTTCCTTCAGACTAATATAATTAACATAGTATAAGTATAACAAGGATATAAACCCAAAATAAAACTATTTTGACAGTGGTATATTATTTCCAATAAATAATCGTTAACATATTTCATCATTTTGTCTTGACATATGTAGCCAACATATATATAATAGCATATAACTGTTAAAAAGACTCGTTCTGAATTATTTATATAGGCTCTAAATTAATAAATACATTTTACTTGGTACCTGTTTAACAATTAAATGTTGATCAAATTAACCTGACATTACCTTTTTATTCACATATTAACTATAGTTTTCAAATGTTAAGCATTTCTGGGCTATGGTTATACATCAAACAATACCACTTGAGACTCACCTGACAAACGATAATATAACACACTAAAAGAAATACAAATTTTATCCACATTATAGAAATCTGTAACCAAACCGTTCAAAGAAATAACATAAAGTTAACTGAACATCGTTGTCTCCGTTGAAACGTTCCCATAAGCCATTATGTCGAGCATTTAAATAGGATTAGATGCACTACAAATGGCATAATAGGATTCGTTTGGCTGAGATCTATTTATAGATATAAGTATTACCGACTGAAGTTTAAGTAACATAATCGTATATCCATAATGTCATATAAAGAAATGATGTGACAAATAACTTGCTTCATTAAGAATAAATGTCAAGAAATGACAGAAACCAATTTATCCTAAAGTATATATGCACCCACATGAGTATATTCAAACACATATTGCCATAAAGCGTTTTAGTTAAGATTAATCCCGTCGGTTGTTTTTGAAACATTATACATACAGATATATTTTGTTTGTTCTTACTTCCTGTTTAACATGTGCATTTTATACGTTAAACAAACATAATGAAGCATAATATTTACATATACATATAAGACGTTTAGGTTTATAGGAGTTTCACATGGAATCGACATGTTAAACTATACATAGGAGGCTACAAACATGTTTGGTAATGTCTATAAAAAATATGCACGACTTATATTTGTATTTATATTACTATCTTTGCAGTACGAAGATACTTTTGCTTATACTTTTAATTAAATTAAAATGAGAGTTATCGTACTGAAAATGCATGAGTATTGCGTATTGGCTGTGTTTCATTATATATATTAAATGTGCTGTATATTGTATTGTCGAGGTAATTGGCTCCCTTAACTTATAGAAATTGCGTTGTTAACTGAAGTGTCTCAACTGCTGATGCAGCTGGCGACCTACATTATATTTGACCAATTATAATCACGACGAACAAACACATTCTGATCCGGATTATTATTGCGTAAGAGATTTTGCATCAATGAACAGATTACTTATACCATGAGGCATGCAAATATGCGGCAAAAATGTTAATATAAACCATAACTAATCTATATACCTATTACAATAAATATAGTATAGCGCATTCAATGTAATCAATAAAAATTTAAAGCCTCAATCACAACCCATTGCTGTATCCGCAGATCGCAAAACAACCGCTCGGTCTTAAGACCGAAGGATAAACGTACTTGTTTTGTAAAATCGTGTGGGGTTCATACGGGCATCGTTATTACCGCACGGCTGCCGTGCGTTTTAAACCTCAATTGTGGCTGCGAATTGTACGCTTGTCGTGCGTCTGTCGCATGGCAACCTAACGGTCACCGTATGATTATGAATTACTTTTAATTGTGTAGCACAGTCACAGCATGAATATCACACGGTCAACGCGATTTAACCGCACGGTCGCCACTAAATAGCAATGAGATAATGGCAGAAACAAAGATCTATTTTTTTTGGTTAAAGATCTACATCATTTGGTGACATTTACGACCGTTCATATGACATGCAAACCAGGATGATACCATGGTTCACAAATAAAAATAAAATAAATATTCAAAATTCTTCTATATTTTGTTTACAGTAAATTCCTGTTACACACACCAGTGACTTCGGAAATAATACTGAGAACAGTTTGTAAATAATCTAAGATATTTATGCAATACCCGTGGTCGCCGTGTGGTTTGCCGTGAGATCACCGCTCCGAAGCGTGTCCGCTTCATTTGGGCGGCACCGGTATGTTTATCGTTAGTTAAATAAAGACATATATCAAATAAATGAATTGTAAGTGCCTTTATTTTCATAGCTATAAGATCAACGTATTTTCTATACGCTTGTTAAAGCGCTTGCATGAAAATGGTCTGTACTCTCGCTTAATATGCTGTTATTATGGAAAATAACGCGGGTATGATGGTAACACAAGGTGGATTTACAAGACTTAGTGAGTTGAACTTTCTAGAGCGGTACAGTTTATACTTTTACCTATAAGGTAAGGAAGGAAGTAGGTTGCCACACGCTCATGTGGCAAATTTTTGTAAACGCTTTATAACAACACCTCACGCACAAATTGAATGTTCGAATTTTTATAAATATGTTTACACCAACCACTGAATAAATATGCAAATAATAACAACTATCATTAATACTTACACTTTTTTTGAATAGACATGTACTGTTGAGTTAAGTAAATGACAAAATGAAAATTTTTCGCATAGGAAATTAAGATCTGTCCCGAGGGGCCTCTATTGTGACTTTGAGTCCAGTCGTCTTTTCAGTGTCGTTTTCAACGTAATGCTGATGGCCTTTAACGTCTTTCACATCTAAACGTAAAAATAAAATACAATTATCAGCAAAAAGGTGTTATTTCAAACATAATGCATATATATGAGAAAGTTAAGATTTTAGTTTTTTTTCGATGTTTAAATTGTAAATGCTATATAAGAGTTAGACAATAAGAAATGCGATCTTGGTAGATTATTGACCTCTGCTCGAGGAGACTATTGTTGTATTATTCTTATTACGTACGTTCCCAATTCTGCGAGGGGAATATCTATTTCCCCATTGCCTTTACAACGCATACCTTTTTTTACAAGGACATGACACAAACACAGTGCTCGTTGGTCGCCCAGAACCGTTTCGGACAAGGCATTCTGAAAACATAAATGTGAAACACACATAGCGTCTCAATATAAATTGTTGATGTCTTAGGACACATATGGTTATATTTATTATCAAATGTCTTAAACCAGATATAAGGATGATATATAGTTTTTTCAACATTAATCGAACAAAGACACAAGTTTTTCTGGATAAAGCAATGTTATCGGTTTCATTTATCTATACTAATACAGTTTTAAAACCAGGATTGTATTTTCTAACAGTCTTTTAACAGTCGATGTTTCATGATTACAGTAATAAAATTATACAACAATTCACCTTTATATAGTAAACGTGTTTTGCAAAAAATAAATCCAAAACTTATGTGCAATATTAGTTGTGCTACTCACTATCATTTAGCCTGCTGATTGGCTTGCAAAGCCCAGGGGCATTTGTAATATCAGCTTGCCTTTTGCCGATCGGACGAACTTTGCTCACACAATACTCGTTACGTCTACAGTCAGTAGTATTGAAGAATGGTTTTGGTTGTGGCATACATGTACCTGAAATAAGATACGACTAGATTTGCTAAAACATAAATTTATTTTTTTCGCATGATCGGCGTTCCTGGAAGAAACAAGCTGTTTGAACACTTACTCTCAATACTAGTGTTTCCAGTTTTAACTCGCTGTCTGGGGATGTAATTGCATGAATATATGTGTATTAGTCTCGTTTCAATAATATACTGATTTGAGTTTATTGCTCTTGTAATTAGTATAGTGTATGACATTCTTAAACCTTTCTCCGTGCATTTTGAATAATATCCTTACAACAAACTGGTTTTGATATTGTCACACATGATATTGTATTTGTTACAATATGTAATTATGAATGTGCATGTCCTAATACAACATATAGTATTTTGTAATACAGTTTTCATTCTTATAACTTTATATTTTTATAGACAGTTATTTGACTGTTTAGGTCTTGGAATTCATACACGTTTTATTTCTCATGAACACCTTGTTTAGTCTGATATATGCGAAGTACGCACTACATTGTGATGTATTAAAAAACGTATACTTCTTTGCATGGGTGTTTTATATATTTCGACATATGAATGCCCCAGGCTATGTAAGTTGTTGTCACGTATTTCATACTAAGTGAATAATTGATGTACACACATATTTAGTGTTTAGTGTAAATTCAAATATAAACACGATGCAAGTTAAAGTAGAGAAGGAATATGTATTGAACCTTAAACGCCATTGCTTTGACAGGAGAACTGTTTTGCGCAAGGACACATTTGGAAATGGAGGCTTCTTGTTCCGCTACAAGGGGATTTACTTCGCAGCCTGTAATAACGGTTATCAGGTTCTGAAAACGTTTAGTTATAGTTCGGGAATTATATGTGGAATGTTGTATGTTTGCAACGTTATTGTACGTATTTATATGCCTAATGTTCTATTAATAAATACCACACAAGTATAATAATTATTCAAGTATACAATGAATGTTAAACATTTAATCAAAGCAATGCCTGTATACTTATAAGCTTTACAACTATTAATGCTAGCAGGTGAACACATAACTGTGGTGCAAATATAAACGCCCAACTTGAATGTTGTTGCCTATTAAACATTAGTTTACCAATAACATATAAACGAAAAAAATGTCCTATTTTCTCAATTATTGGTTTTCCATTGAATAGGATACCTGATATCAGGATAACACTTACCTGACTTCTTCGGGCCGTATGGTTGACAAATTCCTTTTGCAATAAAATACTTTTTATATAAAATAAAACAAATAACGTACCAAACAAGCCAATATAACTATGGGGGCAGTTTTTTTTATTTGTGACATCCTTCTGTGCGTACATATATTGTATGTGACCTTTATTCGCAGGGTTTCGGATAATAAACATCTGTGCACAGGATTTACAGATAATTCTTCCGGTAATGTCCAATCCGATTAATCCTCTTATGAATGTACGTAACGTATTTATACGCGTAATTGATTTTACACAATTCCAAGTAGGCCTGATTTACAATCAACGAAGATAAATGAATAAAGAATATAATTTATTTCTAAAGGGAAACACATTTACTCCGATCATCAAGAAACATGTATTCGATACGATGCACGTTTACAAAAGTATTTTTTATAGTTATACATATTTAATAACTAAAATAAGTATGTGCCTATGTAAATATTAGAATGGACTTTGTGCAACTGCAACACCTGCAATTACAAACGTGGTCTCTGAATACATGGAACAAGACTCCACACGAAATAGAAACAGACAATCGAGTAATCTTTTATCATAATTACAAATGGTAAAAACTAGGTGACCTGTTTAGGGACACATATTTAAAAACATTGTTCGATAAGTCATTTTAATAGTTAGCTGGTTGTATGCAACAGACCTAATTATAATACAAAAAATGTTTTGTTTTGTATTATAGCTTGTTATGTTGGTTTTTCTTAAAAAAAACATGGGCATATATACAGACATACTTGTTTATGTGATGGCATTCTTGCACAAACAAATACATTTGTCGAATACACAACATCGAATAGTGACATCCTAAATAAAAAGCAGAGTTTGGTGAGCATTTGATGTTTTCATGTCTTCTAATTTTATTTCTTTTAATGTGTGTAACGTTTAATATATATTCATCATACTTTTCACAAAGTGCGTTCTTATTGATGTTATATAATATGCATTGTATTGTCTATTGTAATTCTGCATAGAATGGCGTTATGTATGTGTTATCTGTTTGTAAATGTGTACATATGTGTATGCCTACATATGGATGAAACATATAAACTAAACTAAACTTGAACCTATAAGTTTACATAATCGTATCATTATATACATAACATAGCTTCTATATGTCTTGTTGAAGTGTAAATTTGTTGAAGACCTACAAACAAACCAGCAAAAATAAACACACATAACACAATATTGATAAAATAAAATATATACAATAGCAAATTTGAAAACTATGCTCGTGACAGGTAGACAACATTTTTGTCCTCTTTGCAGAGTAAACATCACAAATAACAAACATGCTATCATTGTAGACAAAACATTATCAAGAAAATGTCAAAATCATTATATTTTGCATAAGCAAATTCACTCCCAAAATAAAGGCATTACTATAATAACCAAACTCTCGTGTAGACATAGACTGAATGTCCAAACGTTACTCAATATATTGATCTTTTATGTTTAAAAATATTTAGAAGAAGCTCTGAACTTTTCATTTAACAACATGTACTGGATCATAATATAATTAATTTTCATTATAACGTAACATATATATTCACATCAACAAGATCGTAGACTTTTATGTTATTTATGAAAAAATATCACCATGTCGCAAAACAGATGACAAACATGCATGCATAATAATTGTTTTAGAATGAAACGCTTTAGCAACATAAATATTTAGCAGTACGCTCATACAATAGGTATAACAATGGCTATAACAACAAAAGCAAATTACATAAAATTGAGTTGGAAGTAAAATAAGTTTACGACAACATAAAATTAATATACTTTTTTTGGTGGATTTAAAGTTTTTAAACTGCATTTAAATACTGGACTAAAACTCAGATCTTGAGAGGGCTCAAATATAGATTGCATTTCCAAACATGTCGCGATTCCATAAAGGCCTGATTTACAATCAACAAACATAAATGAATAACCAATATAATTTATTTCTAAAGAGAAAAACATTAACGCCAACATCAAGAAACATGTATCCAATACAATGCACCTGTACGATAAACAATATTAATATTAAAATAATTATGGCCCTGTTTAAATATTAGAATGGACTTTTTGCAGCTGCAACACCTGCAACTACAAACGTGAACTATGAATACATGGAACAAGACTCCACACGAAATAGAAACAGACAATCGAGTAATCCTATATCATAATTACACATGGTAAAAAGTACGTGACATGGTTACTGGATACATATTTAAACACATTTTTGATGGGTCATTTTATTAGTCAGCTGCTTGTATGCAACATCGCTAATTCTAATTTAAAAATGTGTTTTGTATAATAGCTTGTTATGTTGGTTTTTCTTAATAAAAAACCATGGGCATATATACAGACAGACTTTTTTTACTTGATGGCGTTCTTGCACAAACAAATACATGTATCGAATACACATCATCAAACAGTTTACATAATTGTATCATTACTTTCCTAACATAGCTTTCACATGCCTTGTTGAAGTGTAACATTTGTTGAATACCTACAAACAAACGCACAAACAAATTAACAGAAATAAACACATATAACACAATATTGATGAAATAAAAAATATATAGTGGCTAATTTGAAAACTATGCTCGTGACAAGTAGATACAACTCTTTGTCCTCATTAAAGAGTAAACATCACAAATGTTTAAATCACAAACATGCTATTATTGTAGACAAAACACTATTGTATCAAGTAAACATGTGAAAATCATCATATTTTGCGTGGGTAAATTCACTCAAAAAAATAAACGCAAAATTACAATAATCAAACGCTCATGTTCATATCGATTAAAAGTCCGAACGTCACTTAATATATTGATCATCTTTAAAAAAAAAATATTTTGACAAGTTATTTGAAGCTCGGAACTTTTCAAGCAACATTTACTGGATCTTAATATAATTACTTTTCGAAATAACTTACTATTTATATTAACAAGCTCATAGTATTATATGTTATTCGAGAGAAAATATCACCAGGTTACAAACAAGATATTAAGACAAAATTATGCATAATGAAACACGTTAGCAACTGCATGAATATTCAACATTACACGCATACAGTAGGCATGGCAATGACTGTAACAACAAAACAAATAGCATACAATGAGTTGAAAGTGAAATAACGATAAAAATAAAGGCCTATTTGAACTTTACCGGTACGCAGATCGCGCATGCTCAAATTTCTATAATATACATTTGCCAAACTCTAGCTCTCTTTAAATTGTATTTGTAAATTTCCTTTACACATTCTAAAAATGATTTGAAATGCGTCGATCATTAGTTTTTAACATATAAGTTTTTTTTATATGAGTCAGCTGGTTTAAGAATTAATTTTTAAAGGTGCGGGCGTGGGGGCGGCAGCCCGCAGTGAGAACATCTTGTTTGAAAACACATTGTTTAATGTGTCTACTGACCCGTTTTCGTCAATATTAGTCAAGTGACGATGTGTTGACATTTATTTCAAAATGGCGGAAAGTAAATTTGTGTTCATTCTCGTTGCAATTCGTGGTTATTATTCATTTACATTCGTAATGTATATTAACCATACAATTTATCAACAATCTAAAAACACGTTATTTTTTCCTTTAATTGCGTTTTTATACAAAAAAACATGCCAGCGCGTGCCTTAGTATATATAGATACACGCGAAGCGTGTGTACATATTCCAATTAAACACGTACCGGTATAATTCAATTGCCCGGACATAAAAATAAATATATCGCACATACACGTTTTGTTAATTTAATTTTATTACCAAATGTTTCGGCGTAATGCCTTCGTCAGTAGTAATAACAATAAACACAGGAAGTGACGTCAACGTCATACAATTGTTAATGACGTTACGTCGTTTGGCAGAATGATGACAGGTAAGAAATGTAAAATAGAATATGCTGACATATACAGAACAAATAAGCATAATAGTATATTATGATGGACCATAAATAGATACAATATGGATACAATAGCCTATACGTTATAGTAAAGTAATAGGCAAACATAAAATATATGATTGTCTAGTATGTGAACGCATTAAACATATATATCGTAAGCAGATTGTTATTAAGACCGTTAGGAAGCATAGTCTTTATTTTATATATCCAAAATGTTTCTTTACATAAACTGTCTAGAATATTATAAATAACATCTATAGGACCAAAAGAGAAATCTGGCAATGAACAATTATTGTCTAGAGACCCGAAATGGGTTGCAACGTGCGATAAAGGATTTCTCGATCAGTTTCTTATAATTATTCATTTTACGGAAAACGCTTTGATTGGTTATACGTGAAGTATATCATGGTGCAAATCATATGTTAAACCAGTAACGCAACTATTGAATCAAGAACATATGTTAATATTATCACAATGCGTATGTAATTTAGTAATATACAATGAACATCTAACCATACTGTTTTGTACATTCTTAGGCCGTTTAAAGGCCAAAACAGGCTTAAAAGAATGTAAGGACTTTACACTCTCTTTGTCGGAGAATCGTTACAGATCCCAGTATTTGTATATAATATTAGCAAAATTAGGCAATGCTGTGTTGAAACAAACAGTACACGGTATCACTAAATGAGTTCTTCTTTGAGTAACACACAATTCGCTGTCCTGCGACATATTTTTTACTTTTGCAAATCCAATTTGCTATAACATTTTTAGGATAAGTTCTACTTTCGAAATAGTTTGTAAACTAGCGAAAGACTGATTAAATACATCAAAATCAGAGATAATACCTCTACAGCATTTAGCATGACTATATGTTATACAAATACATATTGCATTTCCGAATCGACCTTATTATTGTAAAAACAAATTATTACGGGAAAATATACTTAATGAGACGAGAAAAAAGCATTCTTAGAATGTCGAGACTAAATTTTACAAAACTAAGAATAAGATACAAGTATCAAATAAAAGCAATACATATATACATGAATCTTTTCTCTAAAAACATACACAACAAAACAGCATTATTCATTGTTAGTATGTACAGTATCAATCAAACAATAGTTTATAATCCAGTATAGGCAAATATTTGGAAAAAACTACATGTTTACCATCTCTAAAGTTTTTGAAATGTTTAACAAAATATTGTTTTAAGCTATGAAATAACATCAACATCATTAAGACGTATGGATGTTTTCTATATTGGGAAGTAAATGCCTTTTATTCAATAATAAACATATACTACATTGGCACATTTGATTCCGATGCTTTTTAAAATGTATATGTGCCATTGTTCTTAATGCTTACATCTGATCAATGTGTATGTTTAGAATACATTCTAAGAAACTAGATCTTGGAATACAAAAACTTAATTAGCAATAGAATACACGGAAACCTTCTTTTTGTAATCGCGACATACACAATGTACCAAATAAAGTTAGACAATGCTTAAACATTTTTATCGATCGATTTCCACAATACTTAAATTATTGCTAGGACTGAATGTTTTATTTGTTCAGCAAAATAGTCTTTGAACAAAAGAGAATAAAGCGGACAGGCATACTAACTCCGCCATGGTACCATATTCGGCTGTTCATCTACGTATGTTCATCTTGAATGCGAAACCGCTGAAAATAAATACATAAACACGTTACAATATTATTATCTAAATCTGTATCTATTTTAAGTCATGTGAACACAAGCTTAATCCGAATAAATTGAAGAAGAACTTTTGAAAGCTTAATACATATTTCTAGTATATTTTAATTTAATACATAAATCGACAATTTGATCATAGTTTTCGTCATTAATGACCATTTATAATCACAACGAATTTTTTTTCTACAATAATACTTTGGTTTAATTTACATTTATCATAAGACCACATTGACATGAATACTGCTTTATGGAGTTGGTTGCAAACACTCTGGACTGGTCGTTAATAATGCCATATCGTCGGCACATAAAAACATACATGTATACGTTACACTATTTGATATCAAATAAAAAATGAAATTATAAAATAATGGGGGAACGAACTCTCCTTGCTTTTATGCGTACTAACACTTCCTCAAAGTTCCATTATGACTGCACAAAACCTTCTCGAGTTAATGTCTGCACACGCTTATTTGAAATATAACTCAAGTACGATAAGAGCAATTATGCCGAAAACCGAACTTAGCCTTCCTGTTATGCCTACTAACGCCTCCCTTTAACGTTTCATAATAATTAAACAATTTTCTCAAGTTATTGTCTGCACAAGCCTTATTTTATCTTTTAAAAAAACCCCACACAAAACAAGGGACATAACTCAAGTACGATAGGAGCAATTACTAGTATGCCGAAAATCGAACTTAACCTTCCTCTTATGCCTACTAACACTTCCCCAAAGTTTCATACTGATTGGACAGAAACTTCTCAAGTGATTGTCTGCAAAAGCTGAACGGGACGCCGCCGACGCCGCCGAA
Organism: Congeria kusceri; assembly: GCA_027627225.1. Classification (NCBI taxonomy): domain Eukaryota; kingdom Metazoa; phylum Mollusca; class Bivalvia; order Myida; family Dreissenidae; genus Congeria; species Congeria kusceri. The sequence goes on from CM051031.1 coordinate 40,152,370, forward strand.
AAAAGTAACCCCGCTTTTTCAGGCGACACAAATATTGAATCCACACTACAACTTTTAGCTACCATGATTATTATAGTAAGTGATATTTTACTGTAAGTAATAATGTCATAAATCCTGACACCAATATTAGAAGTTTTACATGTATTTATATTTATTTATATATTCACAAAATAAATGCATATTATAAATAATATATAAATACATACCTACATTTATGCGTAAAGAAGCTATGCTATTCACGTTTTGTCTTCTCACGATACGCATCCATGGATGATTTCAAAAGCATTGCCAGTCGCATGCTTTTGTTTTCAACGGGTCCCTCTGTAGTGGCATGTATACATCATCAATATTGTCACTATGACTATACAGATATCAATACACATTAATTAATATTAAAAATATGGATTGTTGAAACACATTAAGCAAATAATAAAAAACAGATACATACAGAAGAAAATACATGTCATTCTTTTTTAGACGCCACATTGGAATTGTGGTTTGAAATTAAATTGCAAGGTCTTCAACATATCGGCTAAATTGTTCTGATGTTGGCATAAACATTTGCATAAATATAACCAAACATAACTTTTTTTATTCAAATAATCGCATGCGGAAATCATTGTGTTTGAGTACTCATGTCATCCATTAATGACTTCATTCATTTACAAAGTGCGGGTACTTCGTACATTAAAACCAGATTTAAACCAATGTTTCATGTTTTGTTTTAATCATACCAATCCTTGGATTCAAACTGTTTTGTTGATTTCGATCCACGTTTAGTTCGGTTTTCAACGTATTGGTAAAATATTTCATGAGTTAACCTTTAGATATATTAAGATATACTAGCAATGTGTAATTACATGCAAAACATCTACCTAGTTACAGTGGTATACTCTGCTTCGCAGCATTGATATTAATATAAATATAGCAGGAGAGACACCCTGAGATGGTTGGACACATTTTTAAACTTTGGTATATATTCTGTATACAATTAATGTGAGTTGGTTTTACTATAAGTTATAAGTGTGTAATATTTTGACTGTATATACACAATAATACTATTTAAAAAATATACTTGCTAATTATTAACCAATAATTTCGTAAAAATCTCTTTTGAGTCTTAAGTGTAATGTATCTTAAACGAAAAATTGTCTAATACCTCTATCTTAGTATAAAATCCTTAAAGAAGAATTATGATAAAACATTATTCATTGTTTAACAACGGCAACCTCCATATGTGAAATGCATATCGAAGAAAGCTAAATGGTTAATCAATGTCCAATATTAGTTTATAGTTATATAATTATAAAAGATATCGTTTATTAATCCATGATGTTAAAACATTAAAATAAGTATTCGTGAGATATAAAGCCCCGGTCACACTGTCAAGATTTTTGCTACGATTGCCCACGATTTCAAAAATCGTGGTGAAGCGTGGTAAATTGCGAACACATACGTACTGGCATCTGTGTGAATCTTCAAGAATCTTGGGGGATCCTTATCGATGGGGAAGCGCTACGACAGTTTTGAACATGTTCAAAACATTCGTGGCTGATCGTAGCGCCGCCACGATTTTTCCAAACCGTAGGACAATCCGAGTGCCATCGTATCTCAATCTGGCTTATTCTTACAGCCATCGTAGAGGCATCGTGGCCTTTCGTGTTTAATCGTGATCAATCGTGACCGATTTTATGCCATATATATTATAAGACTGTGGTACGTTATGGTACGTTTTGCTACGCATATGGTACGGATTTCTACGCTTGCCCTACGGTTCAGTTACGATTCGAGTAGGATCTTTAGCGTCAACTGTCATGACTACTCACGAATATACACGAGGGACCACGACAACGCGACGATTGGGTCGCGTTGCCAGTACGGTTTATCGCGATGTTACTACGCACGCACTACGTTTGCCTACTTTGGTGTCACGATTATGCAAGAGGCATCGTGATGTCCAAATCGCATTGGAGCGTAGTGAAGCCTAAGAATTATTGGCTGCTCGTAGGTTTATCGTGATGAATCTTAGTACAATCATAGGCGGAACGTGAACAATCGCCTGTAATCGTCTGTTACCGTAGCGTATACCTGACGCTAGCGTACTCTAACCGTAAATAGATCGTATCATATCTTGGTAAAACCGTGTTGAATCGGCTGCGGAATCCTACAAGTGTCGTTGATATTCGTATTCTCGTCCTACAACAACCGAAGGTATACGTAGAAAGACACAATCGGGACACTGTGCATCCCGACCTATCACGATTAAAACGTCCTCGATCAATCGTGGGCTATCGTAGCCAAAATCGTGACAGTAAGACTGGGGCTTATATCTGTTTCATATTGTTCTGAACTTACCCGTTTCCTTTCTTACTCGACGACAAATATGCAACGTGGCGCGGTAAGCAAGTGCAATGACATTGATTGGAGGAGGGAGAATAGGTCTTCTAGAATATTCGTGCACGATACTGTACCGATAAAACTGCCATACTTCGTTAGAGTTCTCTTGAACCGAATGAAATGTGTAGCTATAACAGATAATAATGTTATCCGCTTTATTTTGTATGATCAAAGTCAAGGTAAATATATTTTACATAGACAAATGTAATGCATGTTTATCAATAGACAACAGTAAAAGAATAACAATAAACTATGTGTTATGGAGTCCAGGAAGGACGTATATTTCCAATGATGTTGTGTTTGGATAGACAATGAAATAATGTAAAAACAAACATCAAAATACGGTAAAACAGTTACGCAAGTAAAATTAAAGTAAATGATTTCTATGTATTAACTTATTAAGTTCTACCAAAAATACGGTAAAACATAAAAAACAGCAAGTCTATATTACCAAACATCGGTAGACAAAGAACTCACACAGATAAACTCAAATATTTATAAAACTTATAGTTTCAAAGCCTAAACCTTTATATAACTCGTTTAGCAAAATAGCAATGTCGTGCATTTTAAATACTTCCTTACGGTTTAACTAAAAAAAACAGTAAACTTTGTTTTAAACATTGTTATTAATAATATTGTACCTGAATTTCGCAATCAACAAGTTCACCAGTAGGATGTTTGTCAACAAGAGGTACACTGCTCCGAACATTGGAACCATCCAGTTTTGTTGAGGACATTGCTCAATCATACCGTTCAGAGTCAAACTACTATCATTGCGGGTGCATGTTGATGCAGCATCGCCTTTAGAAAATATGGATACCATGCGTATGTACTCATTTAAAACCATATTTAATTGTAAAATTTGGGTTTATGTGGGTAATAGCGTCTAAATTTAGGCGTTAGTTAGCTAGGCATCAATTTAGTAGAATTATAAAGAATAAAGAAACACTCACCTTCAAGATATTCAAATGCAATATCTCCAAAAATCTGCCTGTATGGAATAAAGATTACACTCAGCAGGAGTTTCCCTGTAAATTGGGAATTTGGGAACAGATTTGCCTGGTACAGTATCCCGACGCTTACCATGAAAACGAGCAATATTGGCAGGAAGTCCTTCAAATCAAGCAGCTTGAAATCAGAAAATAATCGCATACTTATATAATTATAATGTCGTTTTTAATTATTGATTTATCTGGCATAGAATTTAGGATTATATGAAATGTCATACCATTTTTTTGATCATTATTATCTTTGGACCTATTCCCCTGGATACATAGAAGAACTGCATGAAGCGGAGATAAAATACTGCCAATGTTACGCTAAAACAAAAATCATTCAGTAATGACATTGTCCGATATGCTTGGAAATACAAAATAAGTACTAATTAAATACAACAAATACAATTCACAATTATCAGACAGATCATAATGTCAATGTTTTATTCATAACTTAATAGTTTATGGGCATAACCTGTATAAATCACGAGCAGATCGAAATGAGGGTCCTGTTAGAGCATTTCTCAGAATAACACACAAGATGAACAAGATGTACATCGCTAGGTCCACGCTGTTCCACTTTGTTTTCCACCAGTAAACTAACTTTTTCCAAAGACTCGGTTTATTTTCTGACACCAACTGTTGAATAGGTAGTGTAATTTGTATATGGAACATCAACATAAATATTTATACAATATAATCAAACGCAATAGAGCTCGGAGCATGCTTTGAGAACATTGTCAAGCTATTAGTACGAGAGAACTAGGCTAAATATTCAGCGTTTTTGTATGTAGTTTGTATCGCCACTGCGAGGAATCACGTGCTTTTGTTATATGGCGTTGGTTTCTTTTCGGAAAGTTCAGTTTGGAAATATGGAAAGTACAATTACCAATACTAAGCCTATGATACACGGAATCGAATTCCATATGCAATGATACCAAACTTTCTACACAGAGGTTTGCAGGTTGCTGTTTCGATTTCAAATAGGCTTCACACAAAAAAATCATTTTCTTTAATATAATATCATAAAAACAGACAATTGCTAAAATAATGTCATATACAATGATAGAAAGGCCATATTGGGAGTCTATAGGATGATTTTATTGTCTTTCCATTTAAAAATTAAAAAAATATTGCCACTGGATAAGAAATGACTGTTTCACGGAACATACTTTTATTATTTGGTCCATTTATTTTACATCGGATGAAGAACAGAATATTTGAAATATATTATCGATTTTGGACGTGACACCCGTCTATTACTATCCCATTATTGCAGACACAGGCTTGAACTCTATGGTTACAGAAAGCAACTGGCTAATTTTGGATTCCTGTACAAAACACACGTTAGTACAGTGCAGTCATGCGTTCTTTTATCTATGACTTTGTTGTAACTTTTCATAAAACATTTGTTTCTAATTGAATACATTCACGCCTTAAACTAAACTTCAGTCCTAAATGAATCGTACAGACAAAGTTTTATGTACAGTGCTTATCCTAATTGTTGTTTAACAATCAAGTGCTGCCCGATCAAACTAGAAGGTGGACTAATTTGAAAATATGAGCTGATATCGACGAATGAATTTCAAATATTACTGTGTTTTTTTTATACAAGTCTAAGTAAAATTTATTTTAACTCATTTAAATCACAAATGAAGTCGTACTGATGTACGCTTACTAATCCAAATTTCACCAAAATTAATTTTCATCTGCAAAGATTGCAATTCTGAATTCAAGAACACAATGTGCCTGTTTAATGATCAATTGACTGTCGTCATTTAACAATTAAATGATATTGTCAGTGTCCAATTCAATTAGACTTCTGGAGACTGTTTAGTTAAAGTACCCAAAACAGGAAAGACAGACAACAATGCCAAATTCACACGTTTATGGATCTGAAACACAATACGAATCTTCGAAACAATATTATAATGTTATTAATTAGTTGAATTCATATTGGCCTTGTTATTGGGTTGAAGACAGCCGTATTGGCCTAAGGCCGTAGGCCGAAGGCTAATACTGCTGTCTGAAGCCCAATAACAAGACCAATATAAATTCAACAAATTAATGACAATTTTATTAATTAACTTTATAATATTATGCAGCATATTTCAGTTTTAATGGCATCAAAACTATAGTTTCGATATAAATTTAAATAGTATGCAGCATCTTTCAGTTTTAATAGTACAAGTTAGATCTATCATAACTTTTGTTTCGATAGGCGATATAAATAGAAAGTAACAATGCCAGTATAAATTATAAAGTATGTTTTTATTATTTTAACTCTGTGTTGTGAAATATAACAACCAAACAGTACATAAAATAATGGCTAAAGTTTTGTATCGAGAAAGTCGCAAAAGGTTTAACACCACCAATGATATGCACTGTTATCCGACCGAGTCTTGGCAAACCTGTCAGTATTCACAATCTTTATCCATTCTTAGACTTAAGAATAAAGAATAGACACTGACTCCAGAAAATATACTAAAGTCTAATTCACCAATTCATTTTGTTTAAGAATATTCTTAAAAAGTTCAAGTATGCTCCAGCGTATGCATAAGACATTCTTGAAAAGTTAAAGACGACGACTAGATTTGAAAGAAAATGAATAATTTACTAACTTACTTAGTAAGAAATTTTTTAAATTCCTTAGATTAAGCCTTCCACCAGCCTCTCGTCAGCTGAATCCTCTCTTTTCAGTTTGAAGATGCTGTCGGCGAGTTGACAGAGCAAACGCTCAGCTAACTCGCCGATTCCTTTCCCTTTCTGAGGTGCATCTAGCCATCCAATCCAATTTTAATCCAAATATTAACAAATAATTTCATCATGTTCTTGTAAACAAACGCTAAATTGAAGAATACGTCAAGGGAAGTAAATGTGTGTTTTCGTGGTCGATGTCGTCTGGATTTCATGATTCGTCACTGGGTAGATTCGGTCCAATACATTAATAAGTACGAATGTTGCCCTTGCTTACTTTATTTTGTGGGAGTGACAAATGTAGAAACTTTTAGTAAAAATACAAAGCGCAAAGTTAATTAGGCTGAGCGTTTTCAAAATGGCGTAAAAAAAACTTGCCATCTCGTATAAGGCCGAGCTAATCCTGAATCCTGATTGGCTGAATCTCGTATTGGCCGAATTTTCCATATTGGCCGAGTTTTTTTCCGTATTGGCCGAGCTTTGAAATTTATTGGCGAGGTTTACATCGTATCAAGCAAACACACTGACCAGATTCTCGTTCAATATTATAAAGTCAATTAATAAACACCTATATTAACCTGTTAGTATTTAGTATCATTATGTATTGTTAATATACATTGTTTTGGCACTTTCTGTATTTCAAACAAACACAAACTTTCACAACTGTTAATGACATTTGTTTAATTGATGTCAACGAAAATCGATTGCAAATTATAACTACATTTTTTTGGAAATTTGGTTTAAATATTTACTTTAAATCTGTTTAAGAGTAGTGTATTTGTAAAATTTGACGTATATCAACATTAAGAGTTTAAAAAAATAATTATAATTACGTACAACGTTGAAGAATAGTTGCGCACACAGCTTATTTTGTAACCGTATATTTCATTTGTAGAGACCATTAACTTACATTTTTCGAAAACATTTGTATGAATTTGTATGAAATGAATTAAACTTGTTTAATGAAGATAAAAAAAAATAAAACAATACGAAGAACAAAAACAAGTATACCTCACGTGAATCATATAAAAAAAAGTATGTTACGTGAAACATATCATTTTCTTGTTTCAGCGCATAATGCTTGAGCATTTTATTTGCATTACATTTTGAAATACCTTTATAGCTGTAAATGCATTCAAAAAAGGTTTGTCAAACATTATATATGACAACATTGTAACAAATGTCTACGTTTATGATCATGTATTTAAAAATGGTTTGTCCGTCAAAAGAATCTCCCGAACACATCAACGGCTGAACAAAACCAAAGGTTTACACAAATCTGTGAGGAAAGTAAATGTTAATAAACGCAGAATACAATAACCCATGTTGTAGGCAATATCTAAACGACTAGAAAGCAATCTGGGAAGTACAATTACAAAAAATGTTGCACTTACCGAGCAGATGCCATTTACAATGTCCGTGTGCCATATCAAAACAAAACCACGTGATCCTTACTAGTTATTACTTCAATACAGTACATTACCACAACAGGTACATATTGAGTTTCCAATCAAGTTAAAGCATTTGATATTGTTAATTAAAAAACTCGCGTAAATATAGAACCCAAAGAACAACAAATGTAAGTTATATGAGTAAACGTTAGGTTATCAGAAACCATCTGTAATTTACATTTTTTCTGGATTAAATATCTTTATTACAATATTTCACATTGCTTATGTTACGTAACATCCCTTTCACAAAAATAAAACATGCTTATAGCATTACTTCATTGAAAAGGAACTTTAAACAATACTTAGTGGCAATTCAGTAATTTGTGTTTACTGATTGCATTTTTAATTTTAATTTTTTGCGTGTCTGTTGTTGTTCAAATTGCCGTAACTAGTGTGTGTATTGTTTATTTCGATTTATTGTATAAGTATTGTTAATTTGTTTGCGTAAGTTCAATATGCATGCGTTTATAGAAGACCACAATTTAAAAAGAAAAAATATATTGGGGCGAAACGGATATCCATCATACTATTTTCTAAATTCATAAACCATCGCCCGGAATGTATTATTCACATTGTTATATGCTTGTTTGATTGATTTTATATCAGAAATTATATGGATTTTAAGGTTATAATAAAGCGGTTAAAAGGTGCATTGTAGAATGTTATCGTTTGCTACAGCAGGATTAACTAATAAGAACAAATGAAGCTAACATTCTGAGAAAACAATTATACCACATTTAATATAAAGTATACGTTCTTTAAAATTCATATAGCAACATTATTTTAAACCTAATGTTGCCATTATCGTGTACATCGAATAACATTCACCTGTCGGATTTCGTCAGCAAACAGCGTTATCAACCAGAGCCACAAAAAACTTTCAATTGCTGTGATATTTTCCTGCAGATCCACAAGGACAAAGTATGAAAACAGCAATAGCAAAACCATGTACGATATCTGCAAGATAAAATGGCATAATATTACATAAACTGGTTATACAAAACTGGGCGTTCTCAAGTTCAAACAGTGATTGTGTTTTTACCAGCAATACTATAATAAAAGGAAACACGTATGTCTATAATAAAATATGAGATACTTAAAACAATGATTTAAGCTTATTTAAGTAAATATGAAACAACAACAACATAAATTAACATACAGTGTTCAAAGCGAAGATGGTAACCGGTGCTGAGTAAAAGTAGCACAACGCATCCTTCGTAGCAATAGTTCGCGTTTGTTGCGCACCAAACAAATGGACATTGTACAGTCTCTTGTTCAGTGTTTTGTCCTACAAAATTGACATTGAACTATATTTTAACATGGTCAATGTTTGATCTTATCTTAGTTCAAATAAAAACACGCAACTGATTATTGTATAAACATGTTGCATAAGACAATTTCACACGCAAAGCGTTTGTAATAATGTACCGTGTCATATTTATTCACAACTTCGTCAATTTCAGGTCCACCAAACGATGTTGTCACACTTTTCCTGCTTGTGAACTGAATTTTGACAACGGCCAATGGTAATAAAATGGAGCCCGCAATCTGAAAAATAAAATATTTATAATACACAAATGTAATGACATTTAATTTAATTGTAATATAAGGCTATGCGAAACTTGAAGAAACTTATTTTTACTAGATCCTCTATACACGATTAGTGTATCCTTCAGAAAATACATTTACTTATATTTTGATGCAACTTCTAAAAGACTGATATGTTTTGTATCTTTTGCATTCTTGTACATCCACATAATCATTTATATCATGTTTTATAAAACAAATTGCGTTGTTAATAAATGTGTAATTTAATTCTAGCTTTAAAACTTAAACAAACATTAAAATAAATAGATTTGCTTAGTCCTAGTTAACTACTTAACTACCACTGCAATTTTCATCGTATGTCAGCCTGCAAAATCACTTCTCAATGTCAAATATATTTAATCACTTCTCAATGTCAAATATATTTTGACTTCGGATTGCATATTGTAAAACATTTTTAAATAACTTAATGGGCTGCATAAAATATTTAATCATTACCTTCAACCAATGTGTATGCAAAGCTATGTCCCCTCTCCAAATTTCACTGAGTTTTGTTTGACAACATGTGTGACCCATGAATTTCATGAGACCGCTTGATTCAGCCAATGATAGCAAATTGTGATTTTGAAATGGCTCCTCAAGTGGCCGAATCAACAGCCGGTGAGACAACGTCTTGTTTCGTTTGTAGCATTCAGATAACATATCATACGCTTTGTCTTGGAAAGTTCTGTAAGCAGGGCGAGTCGGTATATAATGAGAAATATAGTCTTGTGTACATATGTATAAGTGATATCAATGCCTGTATTTGCCATGTTTGACTTATAACAACTATATTATAATTGCCGTATATAACATCACATCATAACATGCGAAAGGTTTTGAAAAAAAAACACTTAACTGTGCTTGGTTCATTAGAGCCCCTGATAGGTCGGCTTCTGCCTCGACATTAACAATTTTGGCTAATTTCATCAGAATTCTATATGCTATCAAAGCAGCAGCTGTAATACAACCGTTAATGGTCATTTACCAATTTTGAAAAGTAATCTTGGGTAAACATCATGATCATTGAACTAGGGTAATTTATTATAGTTTTTAAATCAGTTTCTAATTTAGAAAAACTGTCTTACATAAAAATCCCCGATATATTATAAAGATTCAATTTAACAAAAGCAACAGAAATTGGATTTTAAACTGTATGATAAATAACACAACCGTTTTTTGCAAAACTCATCAGGGTATAGGAATATACGCATTCGTCAGAACGGCTTTAATTTTATTACGGTAACTTTATATATCACACGATACGGCTGTCACGCAGAAACGTAACTTTACCAAAACGTTTCTGCACGACATAATGTTAACTGCTGTTTCAATGCCGGTTAATGTTAAATAACTTCCAATAACATATAACACGTTTTTGCTTAGACACCCTTTCATGATTTTTTAAATACCGCTATCATTAGTCCGGGTGTTTAGATTTGTATTGATGCATTTCGTGTCTTAATGTAATGCTCAAGCAAAAGTATTTGAAACATTTTTTAAATGTCCACCACATTTAGCTAGCAAAAACATTATTAACTGGGCGTATCGATTATAGGTCTACAGTAACATTTACAAAAAAACTAACGGTAATTCACAGACTATTGATAAAAAAGCATTGTTAAATATGGTGGTTTTCCTTTTATAAACAGTTGAAAAACGTTAATTATTTTATTATATAAAATGTGGTAATCATTTAAACTTTTGCAGGCTCAGAAAAAAAGTAGTAGTAGTAAAACCGATATATCATTGTATGAAATGTACATGATGTACCGTTACGCGCGTGCGGACCATTGATAAACGTTGGGCAGCGTAAGAAAGTTTGAATTGAACAGCGCGATTTTATAGGCGTAAGTTCGAATCCTACTTGAAACATGTATACGCTATATATTTGTGTATTTCTTTCTTAATGATTCCATCAATAAGTTCTTGCTACTAAAACAAATATTCAAGAAAAGTAGGAAATTTTATCTATTGTTTAATATTGGTCAATATTTGATGCAAAATACTGTTGTTATGACCCTTTAATTTAATGTCAGTAGTACACTTTTCAAGCATAACATGAATTGACTGGACAAACCTATCGGGTCCTGAACACGTGTCCATGACAAATCTGCAACCTTTTTTTTGTTCAGTAAGATGGCGTAGTAAAATATATGTAACGCAACGTCCGTCCCTGAAAACATAAAGGTCCTTAATTAAATAGTGTAACATGGTGTGAGTAAACGACATCAATAATACAATAAGTAAGGGCAGGTTCTTCAATTAACAGCCAACCAATGAAGTAGTACGTGTTATATGCAGTTTATTATTTTAGTATTTTATGTACGCCCCTCTCATCGATGATGCCCGGGTATATTGGTTTGCATATGTAGGTCGATCGGTCTGTCGATAGACCACACTCTTTTTCGCTGTGAAAGTCCACCAGTGTTCATTCGATCTTCACCAATCTGTATTACATTTTTGGGCAGAGACTAGCGACCAAGTTCGATAATCATCCAAATCGCTCTAGGAATTGCTGAGTTGTGTCCCTTGAATTATCTACACTTCAGATATATTATTTCAAAATGAACTTTTTATTTAGAGTTACTGTTGATAACAAATCATTTCTGTGTTGTTTACCTTCCGAATGTGCTTTATATGGGTTGTATTGATCGTCACCTAGCAGTTGCGAAATTAGTTTCCCAACTTTGCTGAGAAACACCTCGTATTCAATTGTATTGTCAGTGAGGTTTCCAACCTGAAAAAGTAAAACCGTGCTATAATTTTGGTCACTAATTACATATAAACCTTTCAAGGTTAAGTTTGATTATTATAATGATTTTATGATGACTAAAGTCAAAAGCCCAGTATACATAGTTTAGTGGTATAGCCACATACGTAGAATTTCATTTAAGCAGTCAATTTATGATTCAAGAAATGGGAAATCGATCAAACTTTATAAAGACTGAACGATACATAAAGTAACAAAATGATATAACAAACGTTTTGAATAAAAAACCCAATAACGTTGATTCCGTTATTACAAATTCATTTTAAGCTGCGAGTTCTATAAATTTAGATTACATCCTATTTATCATTTAACGCTTAACAATAAAGACTAACCGGGTCCCAGTTCATGCGTCTATGCAGTAACTGTTCAACTTGGCTGAATGGATGTCGTAGTGCCTAACAATAATTATACAAAATGGCAGTATCAAACAAGAATATTCAATTTTATTACATAACTCTCTACATAAATGATGAACACACATTGTCGACTGTTTCCCATAAATTATGCATGTTTGAAATCAGGTGTGAAACATTGTCGAATGTTGCGAAGTCGAATGAACTGTTGCATGCGCAGGAATAATGCGCACCATTGCTAGTCTTAATTTGTGACGTGAGGTCATTGTCACGCAATGTATTTATAATAATGAATGTCCGCTTAACTGTTTAAAGTTAGTTGTTTTAGGCGTAGGTTTCTAACCCAATGTTTGACCTTTCTTAATATCAAATCAAATGTTTTGAAAATTTCGCGCTAGTTGTCCCGAATGAATAAATTCCTAATGTTGCATGGGCGAATTTGAAAATATTCGCACTTCACTGTTCAAAAAAGAAGAGGTGCAACATACCAAACTATAGAGGATAAATCAATACAGCTTTCAAGTGCCCCTTCTATATTCGTACACTATAAATAGCCACATGAACGGCGTAAACTTCTATGGCATATTGACCTGATAATCGCAAATGAATTTATCCTGGACTTCTTGGTCAGTGTCCGGTCAGACTGTCTGAGTGATAAACTATATATCGTCCATTGAAAGCCAGAAGGGGCTATCAGCATTCTTTGCACATGTGCTGATGATACCTTCTGGCTTTCAAGGGACGATATGCAATTGAAAGGCCAAGAAACTCGACACAATTATCGCTGTTGGCACATTCTTTATAACACAACGACATATTTAGCCAGCCATAATTATTTTAATTTTTAGAACATTTAATACATAAATATTTTTCGGTTGGAAATGAACGAATTAATAAAATACCATCAGTGCCGTACATTTGTACCGATACTCTATGTATTTATGTATATACCGTCTACGCATGATTTGTGTGTTACTTTCCTTCTTTTGAATATTATTTTAATACTTTAATAAATCGAAGAGCGGACAAGTGTATTTTTATGTTACAAACAACTACAACAATAAACTAATGTACCAGGAGTATAACATGATTTAGTATATCAGCATAGTGCGCCTTTCGAATCTAGTCAGGCATTGTTTGTTATAATTATTTTGATGTTATAAACAAGATGTCATATAATAGATATCATGTTAGAAATGAACGAAAGCTGTGGTGGATAAGTCTTTTTTCGGAATGTAATCGCACGCTACAAATTAGGAACAGTAATTCCATAGCTGTATTGGGAACAATTAAAACGGTTGTCCCTTGGAATGAGGGATAATATTTGTAACGGTTGCCCTCGGCCTATCAGCTTCAGGCAACACCTCGGGGTAGAAGTTTTTACTGTTGCCGAAAACGCTTATGAAATATGAAATAACTATATACTGTTATAAACAAGAAGTCATATAATAAATATAACGTTAGAAATGAACAAAAGCTGTGGTATATAAGTATTTTTGTTTGTTATGTAATCGCACGCAAGAAATTAGGTAATCAAACAGTAATTCTATAGCTGTATTGGGAACAATTAAAACGGTTGTCCCTTGGTATGAGGGATGATATTTGTAACGGTTGCCCTCGGCCTATCAGCTACAGGCAACACCTCGGGACAGTAGTTTTTACTGTTTCCAAAAAAGAAACGCCTATGAAATAACTATATACTGTTACATAGTTAAACAATCAATGCATAGCAATACTTAACATATGAATGTGTAAAACTTTAATCCATACCTCGAAGTACAGACGACCAAAGTTTTTCTTTTCAATTAACGCTTCTATTTCGATGTCTTTCTCTTCCAGTAGAAGCAAAAAATTGTCGTTGTCTTTCTTAAGAGATTGTAACACTGCTTCTTTTACTGCGTTCTGAAAGTTTTCGAATGCATTCGTGGTGATAAACACGTTCATTTTATGACAAAAACACGCACTATACTGAGGAATGCACATGAAGGTTGCCAGGCGGGCCGATCTATGTTGTAGGACACAATATTGGTCTTAGTAGCTTGCATTACTAACGATGCTATGGCATTATGGTTAATAAAATGCATGCTCCTTTTATAGTAGGTATATTAGAAATTGTGTGTATTGTTAGCATATATAGTAAAATTTCTTATTATGTACTTTTTTGCTATGAAATTATTTAAGGTGTACAATCTATGAAAACATTCTACGTTATTCTGGATCATCCCTCGTATTATGTTTGATTTGCATTTTTGCAGAAGTTCCATGTCTATGTTCTGTTTATGTTCTGAATATGATGCTGGTGTTTTAGCGGATTGTATTCTGGATATTGTCTACGCAGCTCTTCATTAGATTTGTACTTCTATTTTAAAATGCATACACCAATAATTCCGAATAACGTTTTAAGAACCTTTTTTTTGCTTAGTCTAGAAAATTCCAGATAAATATTTCGAACATTATCAATAGCGTGTACGTTAATTAATTGTATGTAGACACCTTTCTAGCCTGTATTTGATGAGTTAATCATAATTTGGTTGGCGTTATGCACATTTGTGCCCCATTTGTTCTAGCAACAAGAGCTGTCGGAGGACAGCGCGCTCGACTTTTCTTGTGCTTGTCAGAGTTACTGGCTTTTTTTTATAAAACAAAAAATATGAAAATTCCACGAAAACCAATTGTTCTAACGAAATGCATTAAAGTCAGCACATTAATAAATGTTTTAGTAAAAGTGACCTTGACCCCACCCATCCCATATGCAATCCCAAGCGAGGTCTTGATATAAGCTATCTATGAATTAAGTTTCATTAAAATATCTCAATGCATTCTCAAGTTATTTATCGAAAATCGTTTTTCTATTTTAAGTTTAAGTGACATTGACCTTGACCCCACGCACCCTATACGCAATCCCAAGCGTGGTCTAGATATAAGGTATCTATGTATAAGTTTGTATTGAGCACAAACCGTTTTTCTATTGTGGTAACAGTGACCTTGCCTTGACCCTATGTGCAATCCCAAGTGACGTCTCGATATAAGGTATGCTTGTATTAGGTTTCATTAAAATATCTCAATGCGATCTCAAGTTATTGAGCGGAAACCTTTTTTCTATTTTAAGTACAGTGACCTTGATCCCACCCACCCCATATGCAATCCCAAGCGAAGTCTCGATATAAGGTATCTATGTATAAAGTTTCATTAAAATATCTCAATGCATTCTCAAGTTATTGAGCGGAAACCGTTTTTCTTTTTTAGTTACAGTGACCTTGACCGTGACTCTATACATAATCGCAAGTGAGGTCTCAATAAAAGATATGTATGCATTGAGTTTCATTAAAATATCTCAATGCATTCTCAAGTTATTGAGCGGAAACCGTTTGTCTATTTTTAGTAACAGTGACCTTGACCTTCACCCCACCCACTCCGTATGCAATCCAAAGCGAGGTCTCGATTTAAGGTATGTATGTATAAAGTTTCATAAAAATATCTCAATGCTTTCTGAAGTTATTAAGAGGAAACCGTTTTTCTATTTTTAGTAACAGTGACTGACCTTGACCTTGACCCGTCCACCCCATATGCAATCCCAAGTGAGGTCTCGCTATATCGTATCAATGTTTGAATTTACATTACAATAGCTTAATCCGTTTTCAAGTTAGAGAGCGGAAACATAAAGTTGAGAAACTGGCTTACCGAAAAAGTTTAACTTGTCTATCTATGTTATATGTAAAAGTCTAAGTGTAAAAAGGCCCATAATTTTGACAAATTTCAAACTAGAGTTATCAAAATTGGCCTATGAGTTCATTTTAATATAGGGAGTAAGTGTTCTGAGTTTGAAAGAAATCCCTCAAGCCATTGCTGAGAAACCAGCTTACCGAAAAACTTGAACCTGTCGATATAGTTATATGTAACATTTCTAAGCGTAAAAAGGCCCATAATTTTGACAAATTTCAAACTAGATTTACCAAACTTGGCCTTTAGGTTCATTTTAATGTGGGGAATTAATGTTTCAAGTTTGAATGAAATCCCTAAAGCTATTCCTGAGAAACTAGCTTACCGAAAAACTTTAACCTAGCTCGGACGCCGACGCCGACACCGACGCCGACGCCGGGCGAGCAGAATAGCTAGCTTTTTCTTCGAAAAGTCGAGCTAAAAATGGAACAAAACACAAGCCATTCATCCATTCAAGTTTGCCCTTATAGAAGTGAATAACCTAGTTAATGCGTGCACAAAATTGTTGAAGAAAATTGAAACAGAGCAATAGAACAATATGCAATATAATGCAAATTCATACATGCATGACACGCCATTTTGTGTACAAGTTGAATTGCTGATAATTTCACCTTAATAACTTCATCTTCTGATGTATTAAATCTTAAAAAAAAACAACGCAGACAGATGAAATAATTATCTAAAGACAAGCTACAAAACTAGGTTTTATTTTTTTATTCCTACTAATTAGAGTTTGGCAGAATATTTGTCAACGCTGGTATACATGAACATGAATTTAACATTACCATAGTTCGTTATCAAAAAGCAATGATTTGAATAGCTCATTCAATAATTCACCTCCCCCGACACCTGAAGAACGTGTGCTAATGTTACATGGAAAAAAAGTCTGGAAACCTGTACCATTTTGGCAGCCTAAATGGCTAATGTCTTAGAACCACCGGATGTTAGGTCTCATCCTGCAGAAGTTTCAATTTACAATTGTGATTAAAATATAGATATATAATCTTACTAATTCTCCAAAAGCAAGATATGCTGAATGTGCCATTTAGGCGATGCATCTAGAAATAATGTTAACAATTTTAACAATCAACAATGATTAGTTTTACTAATAAAGAACTCTTATATCATGTCCACCACACAAAAGCTATGCTGCTGTAAGTAGTAAATATACAGGCTAATAAGTCTTCCCAAGTCAATGAAGAACAGTTTCTAGAAAATCACGTATGGTCCCAACTTTGTCATGTACGACCACCGTTGATTGTGCGATTCTGTGCACTTCATCCAATATCGTATGGAAGCAGCCTTGACGAAGCAGCGTTTTCCCAGGCCAATGTGCAATTCACTGAAACTATATAAAACACACTTAAGTACATAGAATATTGAGGAGGCTGGGAGGGTTTATATTTCACAGTAACCAACCCAATGTGAGTTACACGTTGTCGTGTTCCAAAGCGATAGTGCCCGCTTGCGAGTAGATTTGTCTACCCGCAAGACAAACAATGACAGGCAAGAAGGTGACACGTACTTGCGTATATGGGGAAACCGTATACGTGTCTAAGTATAAACATTCGCTTGCGTTGGATAAGGTAGTTCATTCTTTAGCGAACGAACATTTATTATCCAACGACAAGCTACATAACAAGGTTTTATTATTTTTATTCCTACTTTTAAAGTTTGGCAGAATATTTGTCAAGGCTGGTATACATAGACATGAATTTAACATTACCAAATTACGTTAATAAAAAGCAATGATTTGAATAACTCATTCAATAATTCACCTCCCGACACCGGAAGGACGTGTGCTAATAGAATAATGCCAAAAAGGTGTAAGACTTGTACCTTCCGCAAGAAAGCGGCTATGAGCATACTTTAGCCCTGACAAATATCTAGTAGCAGTTTTCATAACCGAGTTTCAAAAAACAGATCAAGCAAGTGCCATATGTTCAAGTCGCGGTTTCTAAGTTATTGGCGTAAACCAAACGTATATCTTAGTCAGCAAGTAGTTTTGGGCGTAGACTTTTGTTACGTAGGCATAGAACGGTTATAGATGATAAAAAGTTGATGTAAGATTTGAGAGAAACACTTAACGTGATTTTAAACAAGTTGTTCCGTGAATATGTTAAAAAAATACTGGTGAAAAAGAACATCGCCCTACTGAATTCCCTACTATGCCTATTAAATCGCAACACATGCTCAATCTTATCTTTGTATATTGTGTCTTGTATTAGGAAACAAAAAGATTGCCAAGCTAAACGTTCTAAACTTGCCGTAATTAGAGAATACAGGTAGTGAAAGAACTTTGTGTTATTCGGTATGACCCTTGTCGTTAACATTTGTGTGTACGTTACTAAGACATCCCAATCGTATATTTGTTCATCTAGCCTGAAGTGCCAAAATTGATACATGCAATTTTGCAATATGTAATTATTTGAGAACCATACGAATTACGATTTCAAGTCTAGTTTGATTTGCATAAGCTTTTTTGGCTTATGTTTGATAATTACTACCTTTTTAATTATCATGTGTCTACTTGCTTAAAGACAACATTATCTTTGAGTTCTTCCGGGCTTAAGTCCTTGTTACGGCAGCGATCTGGTACCGAGCTCTTTATCGACAACCATACTAATAGCAATTATAAGCTAAAGGTGATTGCTGATCTTTCCTCTTAAGCCATTTGGCAGATCGTCCATAACATTATAATTTTGATTATATATATATATATGACTTTTCTTCATACATACAGCGCTCTATTGAAACCAAAATCAACATAATCATCTTTATCATTGTTCCAAACTCTTTCATTATCACTTTTGTACGCAGTAAAAGACAACATTATCTTTATAGTCTCTTCTGTGATTAAGTCCCAGTTCCGGTAGAGATCCGACACCGGTCTCTCTACCGAGATCCATACTAATAAGCACTTAAAAGCCCTTCCTTTCACAATAAGCCATTTGGCAGATCAGTTTTCTTAATAAGTTTGAAAATATTGATATATGTTAGCGCTTCTTACAATCAGCGCAATAGCATTTAGATAAACATTATAGTCATTATCATCATTACCATTATTAATACATATTTTTCATTATCCTGTTGGTACACACGTTAAAAAAGCATTACCTTTATGGATTCTTCTGGGATTAAGTCCCAGTTCCGGTAGAGATCCGGCACCGGTCTCTACCAAGAACCATACTAATAGCAATTAAAAGCCAAAGGTGATCGCCGTGCTTTTCACAATAAGCCATTTGGCAGATCGCTTTTCTTTATGATTTTGAAAATATTAATTTATGTTAGCGCTTCTTAAAATCAGCACCATTTATTTATTAGATGTGTACCTGACGTATCATCAACGCTCTTTAATATGTTTATCTTGACATATGCATATTGAATGTACGCTTAACACCTTAGGACTGACTATTGTAATTATAAATAAATTCATTCAATCAAATTAATGGCACAAGCTTGCATCCATATCAATACCAATAGGCTTTTATTATTTCTTGTAATTTATATATGCTAAGTGAAAAACCCCAAGTTGTTTACTGATATATGTAAAGTAATGATAGATAGATATTTTATTTCAGACTTGTACATTGTACATCGTCTACAACACATAAAAATAATATAAATACAATGTCAACGTGAAATGCATGGGTTAACAATATTTTGGATATTAAATAATATATTTAAAATTAGTTATTCAATATATACCACATTAACCTAACATACTTGTATATACTTGTATATATGTATTTTATTTGCTATCTGAAATATATAAGACTAAACATGTTTGCAATGGAGATGAGCATTTAGGCAAAAGTGTTATGGAATGCAGAACGTACACTCAAAGCTTCTTTTAAAAACATACAAAGATTTATAAGTTCAGTTCTATTATTAGTTTTCAACAATTGGACATATTTAAAAACCGATGGGCGTGCACGGTATTTTAGTTTAACATATTTATTTCTTAGATCAGAAAAGCAGGGACAAATACAAATAAAGTGATATTCGTCTTCGACGTCAAACTTGTTATTTTGTAAACAATATAAACAGTATCTTTCATTTCTAGGTGTATTATTTCTATTATATCTACCGGTCTGAATCCGTAAAGGATGAGCAGACATTCTCAATCTACACAGATAAAACCTTAGGCTTCTCGGGACAACATTTAAATATATTTCATATTCTATAGAAGTTTTGAATTGTCTATAAACATCCAGCATCGAACTATTCTCGAGTAAACTAAACCATTCCTGTTTAAATGCATCAATTACTCTATTTTTAAAGGTACTTATACATGTTTTAACATCTATGGAATGTACATTATCAAATACAAAAGATAATCCGTAATCGTTTAACAATTTTCTCAACTGAAATACCCAGTTACGATTACCATAGTCACAATCAGCTACAGCTTGAGTATATATACGTTTTAAAATAATGTTATCCGTGGATACAATTTTAAGCCAATACTTGACAATACGAACATATCTTCTTATACACAGGGGGTATCTGCCCAGTTCACCGTACACAGCGGCGGTGCAGGTATTAGAAGGAACATTTAACAATCGTTTACAAAATTTCAAATGAATTCTTTCAATTTCTTTACTTCTGGTGTGACCCCAAAGTTCAGACCCATAGCTTAAAATTGAACCTACAAACGAATCAAACAATTGACATAATAATTTTGGTTTTAAGTCATACATTTTACATTTAGTAAGCAAAATATTCATTGCCTTAAGAGCCTTTCCAACCAGATGCTCTTCATTTAGGTTAAAACTACCGGTATATTTAAACACCAGTCCAAGGTAATTAAAATTATCTACTACTTCTACTGGTTGGCCATTGTAAGACCAACTTTCGGTGGGCAAAAGCCCACCTCGCTTTCGGAAAACCATAATTTTTGTTTTTTCTACATTAACTTGCAATCCCCATGTATTGCAGTACTCGTATAAATAATCTAAATGAGTGTGAATTTCGTTTGGAGATTTACCAACAATAGCCATGTCATCAGCAAAGAGTAAAAGTAACAAAATTATATCATCAATTTGTAGACCTGAGTCAATATCATTTTGCAAATACAGTTCTAAGTCCTCAACAAAGAGAGAAAACAACAGAGGAGACATTACCTCCCCTTGTCGTAGTCCTACTGCATATACGAAGTAATCAGAATATGAAGACAACGATTTTACACATGATTTTACTTTTCCGTACATATCGCGCACAATTCTTAGGATCTTGCCTTGAATTCCTGATTTGTACAATTTAAACCATAACCCATTTCTATATATAGAATCGAAGCATTTCATCATATCGACGAAAATGACGTATAAACGCTTGTTTTTATATGAGTAATGTTGTATTAAAGACAAAAGAATGAACGCAGCATCAATAGTAGATCGCCCTTTTTGAAATCCGAACTGCGCGTCCGAAATAAGATTATTTTCATTACAAACTTGTTCGACACGGTTATTCAATACAGTTGTAAATAGTTTAGATAGGCAGCTCACAAGCGTAATCCCCCGATAGTTATTAACGTCATTAACCGGACCCTTTTTGTGAATCGGAATAATTATACCTTCTGCCCATGCGTCTGGAAAATATCCAGAGTTAAGAACTGTGTTAAACAAGTCACATATATGCGAAGACAATATATCAACTGTTTCAATGAAATATTCATTTAACAGATAATCTGTACCGCTTGATTTGTTACGCTTCAAAGATTTAATAGCTTTTACGATTTCATCAACGCTGATTGGCCTATCAAGTTCAGGGTAAACATCATTAGGCATGTTAAAATCGTTTTGCTCGTTAAAAGTTTCTGATTCCTCATTTCTGCAATTGAAAAGATTACTGCTAATATTTTCAAAATATTCGCGAAAGTCCCCTAAGGAAATATCTTCAGAATGTTTACGTGATCGGGATTTAAAATGTTTCCAAAAATCTTTAGGTTTAGATTTCTTCATCTGTTCAAGCTCAAGCATTTTACTTTTATAATGTAAACGTTTCTTTTTCCTAACTATATTTTTATACCTAGCTTTACATTCACATAAATTAATCCTGTTAGATTCAGTTCTCTGAGAATTAAATAATTTAAGAGCGTCAAAATAACAAGAACGCGCTGTTTTACATTCATTATCAAACCACACATTTTTAAATTGTGTACTATCTTTGAAACACATTTCATCTTTAAAATAGCACGTTTTACAAAACAGGGGATCTGCTACGCTTCGTATTGTATTAGTAAAATCATTTAGGATATTATTAACAGAATCTCTGTTTGAGCAATCAACGTTGTCCACAATAGCATTAAACTTGATCAAATTACCTATAATACCTGAGCGAAATTGCTCCCTAGAATGCACATTCCACTTATATTTCATTTCCGCATGACTAGTTTTATCACGTCTACTTTTATTACAACACAATGCAAAGTTTACTGGGGCGTGATCGCTCCATTCATTAAAACTATCAATACAAAAACGAGATAGTTGTGAAAAATTACAATCGGCAGTGAGCAGATAATCAATTACAGAACAGCCGTTATGCGACAAGAAAGTATACTGATTTGAGTTTCCTAGCCGGCCATTAACAATACGCATACCGGTTGCCTTACAAAAGTCTAGCAACTTAATACCATGATTATTGTGCCTTTGATCTAACGAGGCCCTGCTAGGAGTACAATCTGGACTATAATCGATTTCATCGATGCAAATATTCACTCTATCATGCAAAATATAATCATTCTTTTCACCAACACGACTGTTAAAATCACCGCATATATAAACTGCGCCCTTATTATCATAATCTGAAATATCGTTTTCTAAAATTTGAAATAAGTCAACACTTAAATAGTTATAGACTGGCGAATCCTCACCCCAAATGTAAACGCCACATATAAAAATATCTTGTTCCATGTTAAAAAATACATGATCTAGTCTTAACCAAATTATGGCGTCATAATGATTTTTTATAATTTCTATACCGCCCTCTAAATAATCCCTGTAACAAAGCAATAGACCGCCACTACTTCGTTTGGCATTTCTATTTTGGAAAGTCCTGTAAAAGTTATGGGTAATATAACCATTTAGTTCTACGTTAGAATTTGATTTACACCACGATTCATACAAAAAACAAATGTCATAATTTGCCAATATCCCAACAAAATCAACACTTTCCTTCTTATCTTGCGACAGACCATTAATGTTCCACGATAAAACAGACAGTTCATCTCCTGCGTACCCCTACTGCTTTATCGGCTGTCCATTGATGTACAGCGTATCATACGCCAACCAAGCACGCTTGCCCTGTCGCTTTGCCTCCTTCATTTGTGGAACGAGACGTCGACGCTTTTCTTGCACTTCCGGGGGAAACTGTTCATACACATTATAATTTGTGCCCTTAAGTTGTGGCCACTGACGCCTGACTAGCTCCCTGTCCTTAAAAAATGCAAATTTCGCCACAATTGACCGTACCTTACCATGCACTGGCTGAGAAGGGGTACGATGCACTCGCTCGAGTTGTAGCCCATCCACCGTCTCTTTGGGGATTTTAAGCTTTTCATGCATATGTTCCCTAAGCTTACGTTCGGTGATGACTTGGGATTCATTACCCTGGGAGTTATCCTCTTCAATTCCAGTGAAGACCAGGTTGTTCCGCATTGATTGGGATTTTAGGTAGGCAACCTCGTCACTAAGCTGCTGCCGCTGCTTTTCGATATCCGCCACTCGGGAATCCAGCATACCAACTCCTACGTCGGCGGCTTCTACCTTGTCTTCTAGGCGAGTTACCTTTTCGTCCGTGCGCTTACATCGGTCATCAAGCGCCAACCAGACCTTCTTAAGCTCACGCTCAAAGTCCGTAACCTTCCTTTCAAGAATATCAATAGTGTCTAGTCGCTTCTCTATTTTAGTTAACCTTTCATTGAAGCTGTCTGCAATACTCTTCATATAGTCCATGAGATCCCTATTGGTTGGCTCTCTTCCGCTTTCAGCCATCTTGTTCTCACTACCACAATGACCATTAAACACGCTAGAATCCACAATATCTTTTTTTTTTTTTTTTTTTTTTTTTTTTTTTTTTTTTTTTTTTTTTTTTTTTACAAGACAAGACAAGACAAATATTTATAAGACTTGTACAGTGTACATCGTCTAAACACTAAAATGTTTTACATACATACATTTGGTCACGTTATAATGAATACAATAATAACAAATACAATCAAATTAACAGTCATGTACATATATACTTTTTGGTAAAAGCTTAATATAAATAAGTATAATGTACATTCGTAATTTCTATGGGATATAACTACTTATAGTTATGTCACAACATTAAGACAATTATTTCTTATAATTAGTGCTTCTTTTACAATTTTTTTTTTATTTTTTTATTTTTTTATTTTTTCCGTGCAAAATTTTATTTTCACCATATAATATTACATACATGCATGTTATTGACAGAGTAGTTCATGTATGTACATGTACCGTATGGTTGTATATAAATACAATGTAAACATACAACATACAAAACATACATTCATATACAATATATACAATACTTGCAGTTTTGTATTTCAAAACATTTTGCAAAAATACTAACTTGTACATGCATACTATATACAGTTTTATATGTAATCATGTATGTCTTCTATCTATACAATATTGCACGTAAGAAAAATAACCTAAGTGCTGAATTGCATTGGGTATAATACACTGATAATGCAGATTTTACAAAATACTGGTGTGGTAAACAATATTTATTATGTGTTATAAAGTATTATGTCGTTATAAGAGATGTCTGTAAATGTTTTGACAAGGGACCAGTTTCTCAGTTCTTCATCTGTTTTTATTGTAGTTTTATATATTTCAAACGTTTGCTTCATACTATTTACAAGTCCAAATTTAGATGGACTTCTGTTTTTCCTCTGGCAATGAAAGATATACCGTTTAATTTCAAGGCATACAATGTTTAAATCATTCATTTTTGAATTTGTAATTCCAAGTATTAATTCCTGACATGTCAACTGAACATGTAAGCTTGGTCGACTTCTATGAATAATCTCAACAGCAAAATTAACAATTTCTTGGGTATATGGACAGTACCAGAACAAGTGCGTAATGTTTTCTACTTCATTGCTACAGAATGTACATAGATTGTCAGCAGCAATTTTCATCTTGAACATAAGTGATTTTGTTCCCAATATTCTGTGTACTATTCTACATTGGAACCATCTGATATATGTATCCTTAGTTAAATTGAATACAAGTGTATGTACGTTTTTCCAGTCAATATTAAAAAATTCTGAATTCCATTTTGTTTGACTAGTTGGAATGTCACTGTTTTGGATTAATATTTTATAAATATGTTTTTCTTCTTTAGGGCTAGTTACTATTTTCTTTATGTAAGTTGGTAATATAGGTCCCTGAGTTTTATTGTAAAAATTTGGCAAATCTTCAAAATTTTCAATATATTTGCTTATTATGTTAATTAATCCATGGTACAATAGGAAATTTACATTTGTTCCGACATGTAAATCCAAAGATTCTTTAGGAATAAAACAATCTCTTTCTATCATAATATCTCTAACAAAACGAATACCTCTTTCATAGAGACTTTTAATATAAATGTGAATATTGTTTATTTTAAAATTATGATTATAAAATAGAGGCATATCCAGAATATCATCACTATTTATTATTGGCAGCTTTTCAATATACAATATATAGTTTTTCAGGACATCGAGCCAAAATTTATTTTTCAATTGTAGGCATATTTTCTCGGCATACATTTTACCAGTGTTAAAAAGTGTTTTAAAATCTATAAACGATTTAACAAGTGAATAACAATTTCCATCGCCTGACACTAATCTCTTCAGCCAAATTATTTTCATGTATTTTTCAAACGAACATATATCTATCATATTTAACCCACCTTCGTTATATTCCTTAACAATTACAGTAGCTTTTATTTTGCTTGGTCCTGCCCAAATGAAGTCATAAAATTGTTGATTAATTTGTTTCATGGTGTCTATTCCTGGTGTTGGTAGTGTTACAAATAAATGATTAAGTAAATGTAAAAGCAGTGATTTGACAATAGTTATCTTTCCCAGCGGTGTAATATTTCTACGATTCCAATGACTTATTGAACTCTTAATACTTTCGATTTTGTTTTCAAAATTTTTCATTACCATGTTTTCTAAGTTAATATCAAACTCTATCCCAAGAACTTTAAAAGTAGTTGCTCCCCATCTCAGTTTGTATTTAGTTTTTATTGATCTAGTACTATACTTCATAGAGCCGATCCAAATTAAGTTAGTTTTTTCATAGTTTATGTTTAGTCCAGAGTATCTTGAGAATTCATGAAGCATGTCTAACGTATAATTAAGGGATGGTTCAGATCCGTCAAGAAATAAAGATGTGTCATCAGCAAATTGAGATATTTTATATTCTATGTCTTTAATTGTTATACCTTTTATTTCTTTGCTTTCCCTTATTTTAATAGCAAGAACTTCTGCACATATAATAAAAATGTAAGCACTGATTGGGTCTCCTTGTCGACAACCCCTCTCTATACAGAAAGTGTTTGACAAGAATCCGTTTATTTGTATGGAGGCCATAGTATTATGCAAGAACATAGATATCCATTTTTGAAACATTGGTCCGAAATTAAAAAAACTAATAGTTGTTTCTATAAACTGAAAAGACAAAGTATCGAATGCTTTTTCGAAATCAATTGTCATTAGTAATCCAGGTAAATTATTATCTTCAGCATATTTCAAAATATCGTAAAGTAGTCTAGTGTTTTCACCAATAAATCGGCCTTTAATGAAACCAGTTTGGTCTTTAGAGATTACAATATCGAGTACTTTTTTTAATCTATTTGCAATAGAACCTGATGCTAATTTGTAAACAACATTTAATAATGTTAATGGTCGTAGATTTTTCAGATAACACCTCGGCTTGTTGTCTTTTGGAATGCAGGTTATAATTCCATGTTTTTGTGTTATAGACAAGGAGTTTGTAATAAATGCATAATTTACACTTCTTACTACGAAAAGACCTAACTTCTTCCAAAATACCTTAAAAAATTCAGCAGTAAATCCATCAGAGCCTGGACTTTTGTCATGTTTCATATTTTTAAGCGTTATTGTTACTTCTTCGATACTAAGCAGTCCTTCTAATGAATCAGATTGAACTTTATTTAATTTTGGTATATTAACATTAGCTAAATCTGATTTTATATCATATTCAATTTCGTTGTCATTTCTTTTGTATAATGTTTTATAGAATGAAACAGCTTCATTTAGAATATCATTTTGCTCCTGCAACTTTACACCATTTTCCAATTCAATAAAAGGTATCGACTTGTTTGTATAATGATTTGATTCAAGCGAGCAAAAATATTTAGAAGGTTTTTCCCCATCTTCTATCCATTTAGCTCTAGCACGAATAAGAGACCCTTTAAGTTTATTTTCCCTTACATTTTCTAATTCATTTTGAAGGTCAAGAAGTTGTTCTGAATTAGTAACAGTTAATGATTTTTGAAGTATATCAATTTTTTTAATTAAATTAGATTCATGGTTTTTGTTCAGTTTAGCTTTATATGATGAGAATGAAATAGTTTTTCCTCTAATTTCCATGAGTAATGTTTCCAGGAATAACTGGTCATTGATAACAAACTGTAAGTTGTTGTTGTCAATATTTTCTATGTTTTCTATGTTGTAGATGGGAATACAATATTGTTGTTTAACATCTTCTATCAAAGTATTAATGCAGTTTAAATAGTCAATATCCTTTAACAGTGAATTGTTGAATTTCCAGAGCCCTTTACCATGTGCTATATCCTCAAAACTTAGTTCTAAGTCAATAATTGAATGGTCTGATTTATAACATGAATCAATAGAAGATTTTCTAATTTTAGAAGACAAACTATTAGAAGTAAGGAAAAAATCAAGTCTAGCCTGCTGTAATGGTGTTAACCGTCTCCATGTATATTGTTGGGTAGTGCCGTTTAGATATCTGAAAGTATCAATGATATTATTATCTCTAATAATAGATTGCAGTGTTTTTCTTGCATTTTTATTATTATTAATGGATGTATAATTTAGATAGTCCAAGTTAACGTCTAATACACAATTAAAGTCTCCACATATAATATATTCGTCAGTTTGAAAATCTATTATTTTTTTTAAGAGGTCTGTAAAAAAGATGGGTGTATCTTTATTAGGCCCGTATAATGTGCATAAGGTAAACCTGTTTGTCATATATGTCAAATCCAATAATAAGTAGTTACCACGAGAGTCATTTTCAATTTTATTTAATGTGATTGGTAAGTTTTTTCTAAACAAAATGCAAACACCTCTTGAATTTGAAAGCCCAAAACTAAAATAACATTCCCCGTCCCATTCTGAGTATATTTTATTTTTCATATCAGGAGTAAAATGACAGTCTTGGAGACAATAAATATGTCCTTGTTTTGATTTTAAAAAATCAAAGACATCTCTTCGTTTTTTACTGTTATTGAGACCCCTACAGTTGTATGACATTAATTTTAGATTATCCATTTAAATAACGGTATGATGAAAAATGTGCCATTACATATATATTGTTAAACAGATATCTTGGTAGGAAATATACAACATTTCTATCTTTTAAATTCTGCATGTTATGATGCAAGTAATTCAGCAAATTAAACACAAACATACAATGTAACAAGAACACAATGTACAAAAGGAGGTTCAAGGTATGTGGAATGATTGTGGTTTCAATCAAACAATGAGTTTTATATACATCAAAATACATGATTTTACAACAGATATGGTTACAATCAAACAATGAGTTTGACATACATCAACATACATGATTTCACAACAGATATGGTAGCTTACATACTATTGCATTAGTGGTGTATCACCTAATCACATCTGATGGTGAACATAACATAAAATACTGAGATGAGACAAAACACTTATTCTTAGATATAAAAACTGCTTACAAATGTATCGTATGAACTTAGATCATAAGTAAATCAGTATTGAATATTTGCAAGCTATTTCTGTTCATATATAAATACCTAGATTTATATTGTAAAAGAATGTGTCCTCAAATATACGTGTAATAGGTTTCACAAAATTATTGTAATAATGAGCGGCAAATGAGCAAAAGGTAGGTTATTTAATTTTTTAATCTCCATGATTCACAAAATAAGTAGCCTAACAACACAAATACTTGAAGAAAACAGATTGTGACAGTCAGTTTCTTCTGCATGCTTTTCAAATATTTATCAATTTAATATTAACACAATACGCAATAATTTTGCAAGGAAAGCTTAAACTTATCAAAACATATTTATTTTCTTAAATCTGCAACCTTTACGCACGTTTATTACAAATACATATGTACTAACAATTATAAATAAAGAAACAACATTATCTTGATATAGTAAAAACATTTACATCAACTTCCATGTGTTGCAAATACCAATTACATTCATATCTAAGCTTAACAAATATGTATACAAGCAGATCATTTAGTAGTGTAGTTATTACCCCTAACAAAGGAAGTGTAAAAATAAATCAGTTTCAATAAAACATATACACATGCATGCAGCTTAAACCTTGTAAAGCATATATAGATAAACATACACAAGTAGTATGAGTAGTTAAATTTTGTTCAAATAAAAATAGTACGGATGTTTAATTTTCTATAATAGTAGAACAGCAGCAAAATAATTTATACTACAATCATAATGTGTCTTATTTTTACACATTAAGTTAAGATGAAAAAAGTAAATTTACTGTACGGCTGTGTTGATTTTGTGATATATTTCCAATAAACAGTAGGTGACTTACATCCTGTAATAGATTATTAAAATGATAGTTTTACATTATAAGATAAACACTTCAGTATGCCTTATAATAATAATGAAATACATATAACCATCTTTTCTAGCCATTGTATCACCTGTGTACAAACGTATAATTTGTTCTATTTATTCAGTTGATTAATTTCTAAACACCGTTTTGGAAGTAGATAAGGACTTTAATCTGCACTAGGTATAATTAGATAAAGACTATATGGGCATGCTAAAAATAGAAGTCAAAAAAACTATAGTCATTTTTAGCATTTAACCAATTATATAGTTTTTATCTTTATTTACATTTGAATGTGGGATCGATACTGTCGAATAATTAATTGGTGGCTTGCACCAATTTAGACTAAAATTGTTTTGTTTTTATTATGTATAAAAATATTATTGATATTTTTTTTATTGTCCAAAAGTTTTATGATAGTTAAAGAAAATGGGTATAAGGGTTTTATACAAGTTTTATTAATACCTTTTTTCCAAAAGTTTTATGGTAATTAAGGAAAATGGGTTGAGGGTTTTATCAGTAATTTACAATTTCCAAAAAAAAAATAAAAAAATTAAAAAAACAAGTTCAACATGTAATACATTTTAAGCACAAAATGAGTTTTTTTGTTTAAATATACTGTCATGAATAGTAGACAATTAGGAATATACCACTTTTGTTTGTAATGTTCATCCCTCCTAGTGGCCGCTCACGCCATTTCTTCTGTTCTGTCTGAAGTTTTCGATAACTTCATTCACATTGTCATATATGTCAAATTTTATGCGTTCATCTGCGACAGTTTGTCCATATACTGCCCCATTGAAATACCATGCACTGTCAATATTTGGGTGCAGATAAAGTCTGTTGATAAGCCCCTGATTTGGTTTTGTGACATCATCAACCAGCTTGTATCCGTTGCTTTTCATTGGAGACCGTTTCCGCATGATGGCAGATTTTGCACTGTTCTTAAGCAGCTTGATGAGTACAATATCAATACTACTATTACTTTCATAAAGAACTGAGTTTGCAATGCCCAAGATATCGCTAACGCTGATGCTCACATCCTCACACTCATCAGACGGGCCTCTATGTTTTGATAGTTTACACTTACTTGTATTGTCCGAAATATCCGAAATGTCCGAAGTACTTCCACTACTATTTCTGTTTTTTCGTTTAGCCTTTCTAACTTTGCTCATAATTAACAAACTGAGCAATTTATAAAAATAAACACATTGTATAAATCCACCACTTTTACACTCACAAAAGCTCAGTTTATTAAGAAAAAAAACAATTTTTTCACTCCCGATTCAAAAACACATCTTTACCGCGCTATCACGTGACAAACATATATGTAAAGTAATGCATTGAAATGCTTTTCTAATGGACGATTAACCGATCATAACATAAAACAACATCAACATTAACCAAATAAATAATCGAAAAACTGATTCGTAAGCAATTCATTTAATTACAAATATTTTTATCCGGAAAACCTTAGATCTGTTGTGTCTCGAAACCACATTGTATTTATCAGTTATCATATATCTAACTTTACTACCCAGACTAGAAGTATAGTTAATCTTACAGTGGTAATGTAATAGTTATTTATAAATTAACTTAGAAATAACATGATAACTATTAAAGTACACGCAATCGAAAATCTTTTGAGAGTGATCATCCTTGTCAGATCAGCGACAGGATACTTCCCTGTTTCATTTCTTGTAACGTCTAAATAACTAATAGTGAGTTAAAAACACGAACTATTGTAATGATGTAAGTAATATCCAAATCGGTTACTTTTTCGTTTTTTTTTTCATTATCTTTGCAATAATGTATCACAAAGGCTAAACGAATGCATAGTGGAATAAGGAATCGTTTTTTTTATGAATAATCTTAATTAATGGAACCTAAAATACATGTTTTATATTCCTCGATATACGCCACTAAACGTCTTAACTTTCAAAATTAAAGCATCGGAACCACAAAAGACAAACACTGTAACAAGAACAGCATACACAGAAAAGAAAAAAATTAATGTTGCTCCCACCGAGGTTCGAACCCTTGGCCTCCGGACCAAAAGCAATTCCTCTTTACATACTTGGACGTGTATTTAATGTTTCTTTTACTTTATGTTGTGATTCACATGTTTTCACAATTTTAAGGACAACAGAAACACTCAAAATTAATCCATCGTTTCGCGTTACAAACGCTTTTTAATGGTATCTTTTTTAACTGATGATAACTGACTAACGAAACGGTATTGTTAAGAACAGTATATTACTTTGTCATTAAAGCTATTCCGCTCCCTAATATATACTATTCTTTTAATTTTGGAATCTGTCACAAAGGGTTTAAAAATGGTCAAATCGACAATGTGTGAACATATCCCTTTAAGTACTTAAATTCTGAAATGTACCAATTCAAGTTTATGACAAAGGAATGTATCGTTTTATGATTATGACGCAGTAGTTGCAGATACATTATTTAATTTAATATCTGTTATGTCCTAGACCCAAACACGAATTCTAATTTAGTATTTTGACTTTAACGAAGAATAAGTTAAGAATCTTTGTATTCAATATGGGATCCGAAGAATAGCCAAACAAACATATCTGCGTTTATGTGATGAAATCGGGACTGAGTAAAGGATAAATCAGACATGAACGGTCTGTACGATATTAAGCCATCCAACACTGACAAGATGCTCATGTTATGTATAATCGGATATGAACTACGCGCACGTGTGGTTTGTATGTTGTCAACTTCTATTGATTATTAATTTAAAACATATTGCAATATAGCAAGGACATGGCTTTTTATATCATAACATGCCTGCGAATCATGATTAACAATAATAATTGTCTCATTTATCGTATCGAGTTTCTAAAACAAATTGGATGGAAATATGTCCATATACAATCTTCACTTAACTAATGTTTCATTACACAAATGAGGTTTTACTCTGCCCTATTCGCAAATGCAATGATGTCTATGTCGTAAACCTCCTAGACGCGCTTATGTACCGGGTTTAAATAATTATCATTCCTTTGAATAGATGTAATAGACTCGTATGACATTTGGTAGGCCTGCTTTAATGTGTGCAGATTATACATTTGACATCTAAAAGGTAATTTAGTGTTTGTAATTTTGAACACCTTATAACTCTGTATTAATATAAGTTTGACGATGTTAAACTAAATAATAAAGTTGATAGATTATCGTTAATACAATAAACAATCGTTTGTTCAAATAATTAATAATAAATAAAAACGTTATGATGACAAAATTAAGACTGCCTTGGCAAAGCGTCTAATAATGTATACAAAACGTTTACTACCTGTTGCTGACTATATCTGGACAATGGTTATCATCTTGACCAAACTTCACCACATCCCAGGCTCCTCCGCTACTCGCTAATCAGAGGCGCTTTTGCTTGGCATGTATTTTATCGCGTATGACGTCTTCTCCAGCATGGTGCATGACGGGTATGAAAAACAAATATCAAAATATTTAACGTGTATCAACTAAAGATAAAAAAAAATCAACAATATACGCTACTTTATGAAAAATAAAACCTTGGTGAAATCATTTATATTAGAATCTTAAAGATAACAATGACAAAATGGTAGGTGTCTGTTCTAGATATAATATATATACGTAACTGTCCGCATATCTGTTGTTTGATTTGAATTTGATCATATCGAACGACTTTGCGCAAAAACGCATAGTAAAATTTCCAGTACGACGCTCACTTTAATTAATGCGTTGACATAACTTGTTTTGACAAGAAAATTGGTCAGAAAATCTAGATACTGATGAACTCAAGATCTCCTATAATACTTTTAGCAGGGGCATAGCTGTTACGGATTTTGTAGATTTGTATGTTGGTTCCAATTTATACGCAAGTAGTACATCAAATTTACGCTAAGGTGTTTGGTATAACTTTGTGAGAAATATGCATCCAAATACAGTATACACAGATCTGTATGTTTTGTTTTTGACAGCCCTATCTGCTTTTCAGTGCGAAAATGTAAAGTACATGTAAAAGTGCCTTATACGAATCACGCCACCGACAGTATCGAGAAAATCGTGCATTCCGTGTATATTTAAGCACTACACTGTATGCCCCGGTCGGTGTATAAAGACACGTGTGTTTCAATCAATATCACACAATTTGTAAACAATATTTGCACGTTGAATCAAATCCAGAAATATATAAGCATTTTTTAAACAATGTGTGATTAACTTAAAATGTCAAAATAATCCCATACCATTCCCGTAGCTGAGTTGTCTAAATGTACTTAAACCGATAAAGCTCTAAACGTGTTCACAAAGATATACAATATCAAAATGAAAAGTCCTTTAAAACAAAATTCATATTGCATTTGGTAGGAAATTGAGCCTAAGCAAATTTTCGTTGTTATATGCGATAGCACCATGTGTAACATACGTAGACTATGAAACGTTCGGCAAGAATCCTGTGACCTATATCTCATCTACTTCTATCAATTAGCAGTACTGAATTTAATATGGATCTTACAAACTTTATGCGAACATCCAAACACAAAAGACAAAGTCCACGTGCATCTAAAATGTGATGTTTGAATTTTTAACTCGCCAACTTTATCTGAAGCAAATTTTCATACGTGAATCAACACTAATAAAGACTAAAATGCAAAATCAAAATCTATTATTTTGCCCTATCAGGAAATAACATTTCAAAATTCACTGAAACACATTATATTTTACAGTAACAAAGCCAATGTGACTTACACGCTGTCGTGTCCCAAAACGAAAGACTGGTTATAGCAAGAATTTATAGTGCTATTCTGGATTACCTGCCCATGTCAGTACGTTAATGGGTCAGGCACAAACGAGAAATTCGCGTACTAACAACAACAACAAAATGATATAAGTTTATGAATAAAAGTTTATAAACCAAGAGTCTATTTGAAAACCATAAATTATATGAGTGGATAGAGGTAAATATACTTTAATACACTCTTATGATTTGTGCTTCCAACCTTGTATATTGAGTTAATGGACGCTTGAGTAAGTGAATAGTGTTTCGGATAAGTTTACATCTTAAATTTCGGATTAAATTTATGACAATAATTTATCATATTTTATGTCGGTATGTTAAAGTTTTATAAATAATATTTTAGTTTTCACATGTTGATAAACATCTAAGATTAATTATGATTAAATTGTTGTAAACACTAAAATTACTTTTAGCAAAGTTTTAACCAGAGATCTTTTCTAATTCATTTATATTATTATTATTTATGGATATTTGTTTGAACACGACATAATAATTTATGAAAAGAAAACATTACATTGACATATTGACACATACAGTTTAATTCTAAAATATTATTTTTTGTTACATTCGTTTTTCAGGTGGTTAATGAACGTTAGGAACTCATCTGCCTGGTTTTCAACACATAACGGATCAGAATAGATCGGAAACGGATCAGAATAGATCGGAAACTGACCATTCATATGGTGCTAATATTCTGGATTACCCGCCCCTGTCACTCTGTTAACTGACAACTGCCCTTCTTGATTCAGAGGTAGAGAGAGAATGGCCGTTTAAATAATTTAATGACCAATCCCCACACAAATTATGTGGCCGGGCTGGGAATCGAACCCGCGATCCTCGGATTTGTAATCCAGCGCTCTACCAACTGAGCTAGCCGGCCCGCCTATTGCTGAACTGTTCTGTAATATCAGTCTCTGCATCCTAAAAACAAGTTAAATTATGGAAGTGATGATACTGTTTATCGCAAAGAAGCATGATTTAACATACATTATTCAACAATTTTGGGCATTGGCAATTAAACAAAAATGTATATTCAAAACTTGAAAAAGTAAATGGTCTACATGTATAAACATCATTTTTAACACTTAACATATTCGAGAGACATTATACAGGGCTCTTTGTCTAGACCCGTGGACTTGGGAATTTAAGCGTCAATTCATCAGAAATTGGGAAAAAGTAGAAATGATTACTAAAATTTGAAGAATTTATTGTTATAACTAGATAAAATAGAATATTATGTACACACACAAATCAGTAAAATGGTGATTACAACTTCAACAGTCTTTAATTCTACATTTAACACCTCTTATTTCAATCATCTGAAAGTCAAACGGTCAGCTGGGAATTTAAGGATTGGATTTGTGAAAAAAGATAATTTTAGCCATTGGGAATCTGACCAATTAACGGCGATAAAACCAGCTTGAAAAAAAGCCCTGCATCATAATACAGTGTCTGTTGTACTGCGTAAGAATAATTGTTACCTTCATTTTATGGATTTGAACAAAGTTTATCCGTATGTATATACAGAATTACAAACATTCCACATTATATTTTGAATATATGTATTGTTGATGAACATATGAAAATATATACTGATTTTTGTGTTGTATCTGTCTTTACAGTATGTCAAGTTTTCATAATCTTTGTATAAACTTTTAAGTACACATGAGTTACTGCATATCTCACAATAAACAATTCGGTTTGTAAGATTTTTAAAACTGAGTTGTAAACAAAGTCATTATGACATGTGTTCAGGATTCACTTCTTAATTTCATATTAAGGAATATTCTACTAGTCTGCTCAATTATCTAATTAAATATTTATACAAGAAAAATTAAATAACACATTTACTTCAGTAAAAAGTACATAGCTATTATACAAATAATATATTTATTATTTAAACCAAAGTTGTCAATTATATTAGTTTGAAAATAGTTTTGTCAAATGTCAAGTTTAAACAATCTTAACAAGCTAATTAATTGTATGGTACTGATTGTATTTATTGATATGCATATCTGTTGTTAAATACATATAAATTGAGGCAATGCAAGAACATTCAAAAAGATCATGTTCTATACAAATATCTGTCTACTGTAGCACTAACATCTGATGTGCACATCTGGTGGTGTTGTTGGTTTTTTTAGATTAAGAACTGAGCCTTTAAAAGCAAATACAGGTACCGGTTTAAAGGATTGTCATTTCCATTTTTTAAACAGTGCAATTTTTCTTACATTATGTCATTATTTTGTTGCAAAAAGAAGTTACTTTGACAAAGGGTGTATCTGTGTAACACAATTGAATTCTGGACAACTTTCAAGAGTTACAGTAGAACACACATGCATCAGATTGTTGATTCAATTTCTCAAATAATCTAAAACCAGTAAAAAACATGCATTTCGTGCCCAATTACGCTGAAGTATATTCAAGTGGATTCATGCAAGACAGCAAGTAGTGGGATAGTATAAAACTTGTATAACAGATGTTCATGATTAATAAAATCAATTAATTTTGTGATGTTTCATTGAGCATATTAGTTTAAGACTATTGAATAATATTGTTTTCCCATTATGGCCAATATTTTTTTTTTTATGCAACACTGACATTATTGAAACCATTCATTAATCCGATACCCCATACTGGATTTTTTATGTCCGAAATGCACTCCGCTTCTGTTTTTCTCTGTTTTAGCATTAACGTGTCGCGCATTGCACACAATCTGCATTCTTTGTTATCGAACATAAATTGCTTCAACTAGGTCGAGCGATTTATAGATGGACACATTTTTATAAAAAATGCATAACTGAGATAAACCATCACAGCCGACATTGTTTTGGTTTGTGCCAAGCGTACTATCATAGTACGAACCGGGCAACAGGCTATTACAGTGCCCGCTTGCGGGTAGATTTGTCTACCCGCAAGACAAACAGTGACAGGCAAGAAGATAACACGTACTTGCATTAATGGGGACACCGTGTACGTGTCTAAGTATAAATATTCGCTTGCGTTGGATAATGTAGTTCATTCTTTAGCGAACGAACATTTATTATATCTATATTCAATGAGTTTGTTCATTTAAGACGTTTGCAAAAAAAAAAATCCCACGACAGATTTTTAAATTGCACACACATACATAAATGTATACATAAACTAAAAGGAACAATAAAAGGTCAACGTGCTTGTTTGGGAAATATTGTACTTCGCATTTCGTACCAGCTGGACTGTTTTGTTTCCAAGTTGAGCTTTTCCCAAGGTTTATTATGTAAAGCATAATTAAAGTGTGGCTATATATTTGTATATTTGATGATTTAATCCACTGTATCAACTTGAACTATTAAAAAAGTTATATGAATTGAGCTTTAAGGTCAGTTGTATGTACGTACTGAATTTCACTGAGAAAACATCAGTATATATGTTTAAGAAAATGTATGTATATATCGTCTTCCAGAACACACATTTTCTTCAGACTAGGCATAGACATGCGCCAAAATACACTGGGAAAAATAACCGTCATGAAAAGAATAACTGACCGTGCTTTTTTGGAAAATTTCTGAACACACTTTACGGTGAATCTGTTTTATACTGGGTCTTTAACTTTTAAAAAAGGCTAGAAACTTCTTCGTGGATCCTCTTTTGGCTATATGGAAGAATATTGTGCTGCATGCCAGGCCATTTTATGTCGAACATAGCTAACAAAATGCCATTTAAAGTAGTCAGTTACATGTATTTAGTGTTTATGGCTGTGGAACGGCAGCACATTGTCATGTTTTCTTCCATGACAGATCAGACTGTTGTATACATTTTCCACCGCTTATCTTTTAAATATTGAATTAAGAATAGTGCACCCGATGATGCTTCTCTTCCACGCAAGGTCTTGGCAGTAATAAAGTATGTAATGTACAAAAAGTGTTACTTATTAAACAAAGATGAAGACTTCTCCATG
This sequence comes from Congeria kusceri, assembly GCA_027627225.1. Lineage (NCBI taxonomy): Eukaryota > Metazoa > Mollusca > Bivalvia > Myida > Dreissenidae > Congeria > Congeria kusceri. Next base: position 40,190,951 of record CM051031.1, read on the forward strand.
CTTATAAATACAAATGTTTTGTTTCTAAAACTGTCATTATATTATAATGAAACAAAAATGTGTGTGCAGTATTCATTTGTATGTATAACTAACTAGGAATATATAATGCTTAATTGTATCAACACTCTTTAGTTCCGTTTTTTAATAATCTCTTGATGATCAGCATAACATTTTCTGTTGTTTTAGAACTTCTCACAATTCAATTAATACAATTAACGTACCACTTTGGCATTTGGCAAGGATTTTTTCTTGCATTCTTTCGTGTATCGTGCAACTTTCTTTTAAATTTAAAATGTAATTATTGTTAGGCAAAAACATTTGTTTTTATTAAAACATTTGCTACTCTAAAATACTATTCTAAATAACAGTGAACTGCACGAATGTCCAAAACACTGGTTCACCTAGTAGATAAAATAAAAATATATGGAGCCAAAGGAGAATGTAACCCAAATATTTTCTTTTGTTGTGAACGTCTTTAAACGACTTATATAGGATATTTGTGTAAATAATTTTCGCCCATTGATAACCACTAATATAAAACATTAACAGTATTTTTACTTACATGTTCGTTTGATGCACCTACGTCAGCCTCCGGTAGGATGTCAACTGCAATATCGCGTTTGTTCCATGTCGATGCGAGAAACAATGTGACTTCTTTTTTTCCATCGTTTGCTTGTAAAGCACAAGTTAATTTATGTGATAGTATTACATGTATATGCTATGTTGCAATTGTCAATTCCATGGGCATTATTATATACGCGACAGGAAATTATAGCAAATACATTGATATTAAAGATACTGAACTCAGTATGGCATAAAAAGTGCGTTTTTTGTAGTTATGCCTCAACGGTAAAAACATAGGTAAACACATCACCATTTGTATAGAATACGATCAAATAATGTCATAAAACGTAGAAGTTGTAAATAAAAGTAAGTTGTAAATAAAAGTAAAATAAGCTCGCATTTCCTTGAAGCCGTATTCCCGATTTAAAAATACAAGCACCTGATTCAAGTGTGCGCATGGGCGACTCGACAGTACTAAACTGACACTTGATTATTCTAAATATAAACGGTGTTATTTTTAAATTACTGGATGGGTTATAGCGTCTGCAGACACCATAAATTTTAGGACGATACAAAAGAGGAAAACTACATAAATTCATTGTTTTTCGGGTAAATAAAAACACAAGTTTTTAATTTGTTTAAGTGTTCTATACGATTATGTAAAAGAATCGTGTATTTTTGATGATTTTCTTTCGTTTTTACGATTAGACCATCTGGAGTTCAGTCCCTTTAAAAATTGCAGTAGCTGAAATATATATCCTTGACAAACATTTACCTTTCATTAGTGCGTCCAAAATAGCCCTATAAATATCATATTCCGAGCCCAAGTTTGGATGTGGAGGGAATATGTTTACCTAAAACGAAATAAGATATAAAAATACACATTTTGAAAAATGTCATTTAATGTGTATAATGTGCATTGAATAATAAGACTATTTTAAAATATCATATGTGTATGATTTAATTGCTGTTAACAATGGTAAAGAATCAGAAATGAGGGTTTAAACGTTATTTGAAGGACCATTGGGTCTAATTATTGAGAATTCACCATCCTCGAATACATATCATGCTGATTAAGATAAAATCCAATTCAGTTTATCAAATTATTTCTTCTTTTAATTTTATAAATATAAATCTAGATTAATTGAAGGTGTGTGAAACCAATTTGTATAAAACACATTCGTATATGCATCCAATATGTATACGCCCGCCGTACAAGGCCGTCGCATAAAGTGAATCCCGATATTACCAGGTACTTTTTCTTAAGTATCCTATATATTTTCGTGATGTAGCCAAACTCATCCAACTTCACCATGTCCGTTGCCGAAAAAATCTTCTCTGCTTCCTCCTTAATCGAATCAGACCTATGATAAGTTTGATATTCGTTATAACTCTCGAAGATAATTGATGTTTTTGATTTAAGCAGATTAACACATAATATACTTGCCGTTATAACACCACAATGTGGTCAATAAACAATTGAGAAATGTATACTCATACTGAAAAATTTGTATACAGCTTCCATAAATAATCAATCGCATGTATTGTATTGAATTGCTTAAAGCCTGTCTGTACAATATTTTTTATAACTGAAATATTTAAATGTGTAAAGTTATTTGCATCTGTGATAGAAACTAAATCGGATGAATCGTTTTAGATATAGTGAAAATACCTTAGCAATATGGAAAGTAACTACGTAAGCTACAATGATTGAACTTTACATACAAAATAAATCTTAAAATGCGTTAACATGTTTGATATTATAATATGCCATATGTCTTAGTCTAAATATCTTGCTTATATATTACCTGTTTGCATCTATCTCTTTCCTTAACAATGTGGCAATATAGTTAGCAACTCTTCCTGAACCTTCAATTACAATCACTGGCATTTCGTGTTTAACAGCCTTCGAGACCGTTTCCAATGTGTTTGGACCACCACCAATAACCAAATGGATTACTAAAAAGCAACAAATTTAAATATATAAAACAACAATACAAAACATGTATCACCAAGCGCTACCACCAGCAGTGTCATCGTTTATCTTGCATACCAGTACCAGCAAGAAAATCCAAATTAAAATTATGCATCGTTTTTTCAAACTGCTGGCAATATTTTTGAAAATCATACTTGAAGTTTTCAGTCCCTTTTGTGGGCTTTCTCTCTTAGTTATAGACTTTTCAAGTCTTGATCGGAACTTGATTTCACCACCAAATCTTTTCTCTGTTCCATCATCCACGAGCAGGAAGTGAGAATGATTCGGTTCCAGTAAAACGGATTCGTTAACATCATCAGAGCTTTCCATTTCGTGTGCGACAATTTGCTATGTAACACCAAAACAAAGGACCGAACATAACTATTTGAACAATGTATGTGTTTCTAAGGTGGCTGAGAGGTGACATTTGTTTGTGTTTATTTTTTTTAATTTCTTGTAAACGACATTATATCGAGTATCCACGACTTCATATCACGTGGCAAGGATTTAACACCTCGTGGCCATGACTTATTATCTCTTGAACACAACTTAATATTCCGAATGGTAAATTAAGTTGCGGTTACGAGTTATTATGTCGTGGAAACCGATTAAATACACATTAATTTCAGCTCTATGCCCCTGTATATTTCACTGTAGGTATTGTTATATATTATGCTATGACTTTTTTTTTTAATTCAATTAAAACAAACAATAATTACAGATCATGCCACGCAAAACCTGCATAATTCGCGCTGTCGCGATGAACCTTTGATCAATCTTCGCGAAGCGACGTCGCGAACAAAAGCGAGCCGCTTCAACGCGAGATTTCGCGACGAACATGTCACAAAATTCCCCCGCGATTCGCGGAGATTGTACAGATATGTATGCATCTGCTCTTTCAATTTTAAGAGTTGTACAGTTTCACGGTATGTTCGCAGCATTATATGGTGTGCATCGTACAACGTACGTTTCATGTAAAGATGTAATTTAGTATGCTTGATATTAAGGCTAATTTATAAACAATATATAATAAATCACTATTATTTAACAGTATTATTCAAATAAAACAGTGAAAAAGCATATACCGGTATAAATAATATCGTATATACGCTTCAGTAAGAACATACTATTTGAACAATACACATTAAAATCCACTAAATTTAATAAATTACGGACTGTTTATTTATTTAATTGCATTAATCAACCCTTTTGTGCGTACGGCAATTTGCTTAATTTGAATTTGACGCCACTTTTACAATTACCTGTATATGCACATAGTAACTGATAACGATTTATAAGAGTAAGTAGTTTATCTGAAAAGCAAAGGCATGTATTTTTATTGTTATGTGAATGTGAATTAATAAAAATGGTTCGGGTGAGGATTATAAAAAACGCGCTTTTAGCGAACTATTCTTGCGTGTGATAATTTCAAACATTTTGAATAAGCAGTCATTTTAAATTTTCACTTGTATCACCACATACCAGTACATTCATTTTATATCCTTTTGCGATTACAACTATTATAAAGATGCAAATCAAAAACGTTTTAAGGCGATATTTTATAATAATCACGTACATCAAACGAATGACATCACTACGGTTATTGTAGTGTGTTCTAAATTTGGTGTTTGCAGAATACAACATAATTATTTTTTACATACAGCCAGTCCCCAAATAATGGGCGTGGTGGGTGCGTGTTGGTCATAGGTACGATACTGTGATTTAACAAGTTGTGTATACATGCCTCAAATGTGTTAACTTGATATTTACTGGCGTGCCGGAAGCGGTGAACGAGACGTCAGCTGCCACAGAGCGCATACTGCGCAAACATCTACACGATGCACTCAATATTGTCAAGGAAACGGCGGAAGCTATCAAATTAGAGAGAGTCCATCGCTCGCCGGGGGATCCTACACCTGGAAAAGTTCGTTCCATTGTGGCGAAGTTTGCATTATTTAAGGACAGAGAACAAGTGAGGCGTCAATGGAAAAACTTGAACGGAACAAATTTTAACGTGTTTGAACAATTTCCACCGGAAGAGGTGTCGAAGCGTCGCAGGCTTGTGCCAAAAATGAAGGAAGCGAAGAACCAGGGTAAGAGGGCGTGGATCTTCTACGATACGCTTTATATTGATGGCAAACCCGTCAGGGACTAGGGACACGACGGAGGACACATTTCCTTTCTATCTTGGAACTTTAATGGACTTGTAAATAGTAAGAAAGAAAATTCATTGTTTATAGATATTTTTGCTCGTCATGACATTTGTTTTCTGTTTGAATCATGGACAAAATCGTCTAGTAATTTTTCTCTTCAAGGGTACATTTCACATACTTTTTATAGAAAGTTTCAAAATAAAAAATCACGCAGATGCAGTGGTGGTTTAGTGCTATACTACAGAGAATGTTTCAAAGACGGTATTAGCATAATTAAAAATCATCACGACTCGATAATTTGGATTAAACTTGATCATAATTATTTTCACTCAAAATAAGGCATTTATTTATGTGGATCTTATATTTGGGGTGAAGACTCACCTTGTTATAACATTGTAAATGTCGATTTTTTTGAATTATTAGAACATTATATGCGTCATTATGACAATTTAGGCAAAGTACTGCTTTTCGGGGATTTTAATAGTAGAGTAGGGCATACACTTGGTTTTATTATCAATGATAGATGTGCATTTATTGATGACTTAGATTACGACCCAGACACTTACTCTGTCAGGGCCTCAGTTGATAACAGACATAATGCTCATGGTATAAAACTGTTAGACTTATGTAAAACAACTTGTTATCGTATTGTTAACGGTAGAATAGGCAATACTAGCCAACATACTTTGTACACGCATAACGGCTTATCTACGATCGATTATGTATGATGTCATGAGCGAAATTTCCCATTGATAAAGGATTTCACTATTGATACATTAAATGAATTCAGTGATAATGCCCCACTTACATTTTATTGAATTGTAAGTAATATACCCGAGCTTTTATCATATACAGAAACCAAATATAAATGGGATGATTCATTACGTAACGAATTTCGCTCAGGCATTATCTCAAAATTACCGGAATTTAATAACATTATTCGCAATATTGATAGTTCAAATGGAGATTCTGAAAATAAAACATTGCATGATTTTACCAATACTCTACGTTTAGTTGCCGACTCTTTGTTCACTTCAAAACATTTTCTTTCTAATGCACCGAAATTTGATGATTGTAGAGCTAGTTCAGTAAACACTGTGGAGTGGTTTGACAACGAATTTAAACGTGTTTAATTGTGATAAAACCGATTACAATCGTCTTCAATTATTGAACTGTAAAAAAGAAAACAAAACGCTTGTTAGTAAAAAGAAGAGACAGCATTTTAATAAAAAAAATGAATGAAATAGACAATTTGAGGAAACTAAAGCCCAAACAGTTTTGGAATTATTTTAAATCTAATAAGAAATCTAAGAGTAGCGATATATCATGACTGATTTTCGCGAAGTTTTCTCTAATATTAGTAATGGAGTTATTGACTGTGATAACGAAGAAGCAGAAACGTTCTGTAGCTCACACAACTTTGATTCTGATAATGTACGTTTCCCAGAACTAGATCAACCGTTCACTCTTGAGGAGATCTCTTTTGCGGTTAAATCATTGAAACGCGATAAAGCTTGAGGGAGTGATTGTATTTTAAATGAATATATTATTGAATGCATTGATATTTTAGGGTTACACATCACCGATTTATTTGACTGTATTCTTAGCTCTGGCTATTATCCCGAACAATGTACAGAGGGTATTATTATTCCATTGCACAAAAGAGGGATCGTTTAGATGTTAATAACTAGGGGGAATTACACATTTAAGTTGTTTGAGAACAGAACAGAACAGAACAGATATTTTATTAAGACTTGTACAAGGTACATCGTCTACAATAAATGAATATAAGTATACATATATATGTTAAAATTAAGCAAAACCCCGAATCTTTGATGCACATTGTTTACAACGAACAATGTAATCTCTACAATGATTCTATTAGGGATAATAACAATAACAATACTCTGTGGTGTGTATTTGTTAAACAAGCATTAGAACAACTAGGATACGGAATGTATTTCAATAACTTAAACGACAATTTTAATTAATCTAATGAAATTAACCAGAGAATAAAAGATCAGTTTATCCAAAATTGGCACGTTACAATTAATAACCAACCGAAACTAGAGTACTATAGAATGTTTAAGACGGAATTCGTGTATGAAAAATATCTAGATTGCATTAATAATAAAAATCAAAAACATCAGCTATCAAGATTTAGACTTAGCGCCCATACATTGGAAATTGAGACTGGTAGATATAATAACATACCTAGAGATGAACGCAAATGTAAACTATGTAATGCAAACACTGTTGAATCCGAATATCATTTCTTTCTAACTTGCTCAATCTACAAAGATCTTCGAACAAAATATTGTATTCGATCCAACTTGCCAAATTTAGTAAAATTTAAAAACATTCTCTCTTGTCAAAATACTACAGTCATTAACAATGTTGCCAGATTCATTACCGATGCTATGAAACTCCGTGAGGAAAAATTACAACTATTTGCTGCTTCTTAATAAATATTGTATGAAACACTAAATATATTGTCTATTTATTACTTGTTTGTTCTCACTGCGTTGTTTTAATACATACACTTTTGTACACGATGTTTGAACACTCTTCACTGTAGTTTATGTCTATGTCTATTAACATGATTGTATTTGTATTGTACTGATGCACTTTGACTATATGTTGTTTACTTGTATGTTAATGGTCAAAGGCGTTTTGCCGATGTTCCAATAAAAAAAAACTACTAAAAAACTATAAAGTATACGTGACAAAAACATAGGGGAAACAATATGTTATTATCATATAGTTGGTATATTTTTAACATACGAGTACAGTGTATGTGCACAATTACGACAGCAAAGTTAAGTATGTACTTATAACGGAGGATGAATGTTTTAATTTTTCTACCGTTCTATATTTAAAAGTGAGTTTCTTAGAATAAGTGCTTCCTTAACATACAAAGATATTTTTATTAATCTGGTTTTATCTCTTGTATTAAGTAATTGTAAATACTTATATACTGATGGATGTTTGTAGTAAAAAGTTTGTATATATTTCTTTCTTATGTCAGAGTAACATTTACATACACAAATAAAATGATATTCATCTTCAATGTCTTGAGTATTGCAACATAAACAATGTCTTTCATCACGTACTATTCTGTTTTGGCCATATCTTCCCGTTTGTATTCTGAGTAGTAGTCCACTCACTCTAAGCTTACACAAATAAGGTTTTAAGGATCTTGGTAATATATCCAGGTAATTTTCATAATCTAAAGTGTTTTTAACATGTCTATAGATATATAAAAAACAGAGCTATTTTCCCAAATTTGCATACCATTCTTGTTTAAAAGAATCGAAAATTCTACTTTTAAATTCATTTATAAACAATTCTGTATTGACACTTTGAATGTTTTCAAAAACATATGAAAAACCATAATCATTTAATAACTGTCTAACATTCGAGACCCAATTTTTACAGCCATTGTAACTATCTCTAACAGCTTGGTTATATACAGATTGTAATATAATATTTTCAGTCTTAACAAGTTTAAGCCAACATTTTAAAATTTTAACAAAAATGTTGATATACAAAGGATATCTTCCAAGTTCACCATAGACGCATGCATTACAAGTATTAGTTCGAACTTTTAATAATATTTTACAAAACTTAAGATGAATTCTTTCAATATGTTTCGATTTTTTAAAGCCCCAAATTTCACAGGAATAGTTCAATATAGATGTAACAAATGCATCAAATAGTTGACAAAAGGTTTTAGGACTCAGATCGAATTCCTTACATTTACACAATAACAAGTTCATGGCCTTTAGGGCTTTACCAGAAAGGTATTCTTCCTGATGTGAAAAATTACCAGTGTAACTAAAACAGTACCCAAATAGGTGAAATAATTAACAGATTCGATGAATTGGCCATTGTATGTCCAGCGCTCGGTGTTTAGTAACCCACCTCGTTTTCGAAATACCATGATTTTTGTTTTCGATGTATTTACTTGTAGCCCCCATGCATTACAATATGACAATAAATTATCTAGATGGATTTGTACTTCGTCAGGCGTTTTGCCTACAATGGCCATGTCATCAGCAAATAACAACAATACTAAAACTACATCATCTATAGAAATACCAGAATTAATACCATTTTGTAAAAATAACTAAAGATCTTCAACAAAAAGTGAAAACAATAGAGGGGACATTGCCACCCCTTGACGCAAACCGACTGCATATTGAAAGTATTCTGAATAACTAGAACATGACTTTACACAAGATTTGACTTTTTGATACATATTGCGTATAATCCTAAGAAGTTTACCTTGAATTCCACATTTATACATTTTTAACCATAATCCATTTCTATAAATAGTATCAAAGCATTTAGCCATGTCTACAAAAATAACATATAGTCTCTTATTTTCATTTAGATAATGCTGTACTAATGACATCAGAATAAAAATAGCATCAATTGTAGACCTTCCTTTACGAAATCCAAATTGAGCATCCGAAATAGTGTTATTTTCTTCACAAAAAGCTTCAATTCGTTTATTCAAGACTGTTGTGAATAACTTAGACAAACAACTCACCAACGTAATACCCCTATAATTATTTACATCGCCCCGACTTCCCTTTTTATGTAACGGTATTATAACTCCTTCTGACCACTTATCAGGAAAGTAACCCGAATTTAAAATACAATTGAATAAATCACATAGGTGAGATGCTAAAATATCGATACTTTCAATAAAGTACTCGTTTAAAAGACAATCATTGCCATAAGCTTTATAACGTTTCAAAGATTTAGCAGCAGCTATAATTTCAGTATAAGTGATCGGTTGGTCTAACTCAGGAAAAGTATTATTTTCAGTATCAAAATCATTTTCTGTACAAAACTGCTCAGCCTCATCATTGTAACAAATAAACAAATCATTGCTTATGTTGTCAAAATATTCTTTAAATTGCTCCAGTGGTATATTATTTTCACATTTTGAATTCCTTCTTTTAAAATATTTCCAACATTCTTTTGGCTTTTTTTTTTTAAACCTTCTATTTCAACCATTTTCTTTTTGTAACAGTTATTTTTCTTCTTACAAATTATTTTTTTATAAAATGATTTTTGTTCACACAAGTATATACGATTTGTATCGGTTTTACAGCAGTTAAACAACCTCAACGATTCAAGGTAATTATTTCGTGCGTTTACACAGTCTAAGTCAAACCAATCTGCATGTTTTACACAAGAATCTGTTTCAAAACCATGAACATTTTTGAATGTACATTGTTTGGCAAATAATGGATCTGCGACCTTACGCAGTACGTCAGTAAAGCTGTTGATTGCATTATTAACAGATTGTCTATTATCAGAGTCTATACAATCAGCAATATTATTCAAAACAGATAAATTAGCAATAATCCCTGATCTAACTTTTTGCTTATAAGTTTCATTCCACCGACATTTAGTCTCGGCGTAGCTATGACCGTTTTGTTTCAAATTACAACAAAGAAGTGACAAGTGTAACGGTGCATGGTCACTCCATTCATTGAACTGACCAATGCTAAAATCGTTTATCAATGGAAAATTGCGTTCGTTACACAACAAATAATCAATAACAGAGGTACCGTTATGAGAAAGATAGGTATACTGATTTGTGTTTCCTATACCACTATTGACAATGCGAACACATGACGACTTACATAAATCCAACAATTTTACTCCATGACCATTACAAATTTTGTCAACTGAGGCCCGCACAGGTGTACTATCTGGAATGTAATCCACATCGTCAATAACTGTATATAAAGTATCATTTAAAATATAATCATTTTTATTGCCTACTTTGCTATTTAGATCTCCAACAATGTAAACAGCACCCATATTATCATACATAAAAATATAATTTTCTAAAATTTCAAATAAGTCAACATCACATATATTGTACGCAGGTGAGTCTTCACCCCACAAGTATATACCACATAAATATATATCCTCTTCGGTGTGAAAAAAGTTCCTATCCAATTTTAGCCAAATAATTGTATCGTGGTGGTTTTTTACTATTTTAACACCATCAGCTAAATTTTCTTTATAATACAACACAATACCGCCACTGCATCTGCGTGCATTCCTATTTAGAAATTTTCGATAAAAATGATGTGAAACAAAACCACTTAATGAAATGTTACTGGAAGAGTTTGTCCACGATTCATACAAAAAGCAAATATCGTGACTAGTGATAATATTTACAAAATCAGCACTCGATTTTTATCGTTTGTCAAACCGTTCACATTCCAAGCCAGTACAGACAGTTCACCTCCGGCGTGACCCTAGTCCCTGACTGCTAGGCCATCAATGTAAAGCGTGTCATATGCTAGCCACGCCCGTTTTCCTTGGTCTCTGGCTGTTTTCATTTTGGGAACAAGCTTTCTTCTCTTTGCTAGTACTTCTGGTGGAAATTGTTCATACATTCTAAATGCCGTACCACTCAGGTTCTTCCACTGTCTGCGCACGAATTCGCGGTCTTTGAAATACGTGAATTTTGCGACAATATTTCGCACTTTACCGTTAATAGGCTGGCCTGGCGATCTATGTACACGTTCAAAGCGTACGCTGTCGGCAACTTCCTTGGATATCTTCAATGCCTCTTGAAAATGTAGCCGGAGTTTCCGCTCAGTCACTTCCGCAGTTTCGCTGCCGTTAGTATTGTCCTCTGGGATGTTTTTAAAATGAGATTGTTCCTCATTGACTGGGACTTGATATAAGCCATGTCGTCTTGAATACTATCTCTAGCCTTCTTCAGCTCCTCGACTTTGCTGGCGAGCATAGCTGCACCAATGTCTGCACCATCTACTTTATCTTCTAACTTTGCTATCCTCTCCTCTACTCTCTTCGACCTGTCCTCTAACGCTAACCAAATACCTTTAAGTTCTTTCTCAATTACACACACTTTCTGTTCAAGCTGACCTAAAATATTTAGCTTTTTCTCAATTGAATCCATACGAGAACTTATATCACGGAGACAGCTCAATACATCTTTAATTGTTGGCTCTTTAGTTCCAACACTTGCTTGGTGTACGTTTTCCGCCATTTTGTGTGTCGTTACTGAAGCACTATTGCAAGGGGTCTCGTGATAAAACACACAAACACAGTCAGAAGAATTGTTACAATTGTAACATTTGTCAGTGTATAATACAGCGTTAGTTTGGCTTAAAACATCACTTACTGGGATATCCAATTCGTCGGACGGGCCTCTATGTTTCAATAACTTTCTGCTGGTGTCCCCGCCGTTACCACTACTATTTCGATTTTTCCTTTTTTCATTGCGTTTATTGCCCATATTGCACAATTTCACACATTGTTATGTTTTTGTATCCGATCAAACACTGCAAATGTATCCTGTTTGCAGATATAACTTGTAAAATTAAGATTTTAATGATTTTCTTTGTACACAATTCAAAATACGACCTTTACCGTAACGAACGTATACACATACACATTTGAGAGCTTTTTACTACTGTAGTTAATAATCGTATTGAAAAATTTTGCAACAATAATAACACTATTTCGGACGCATAGTTCGATTCAGAAAAGGTCGCTCCACAGTGGATGCTATTTATATACTTATGTCATTTGTTCAGAAATATTTAAATGAGAATAAAAGGTTCAATGTTGTATACGTGGACATGATGAAATGTTTTGATACTTTTTTTATAGAAATGCATTGTGGTTGAAAATATTTTAATGTGGAATTGAAGGTAAATTACTTAGGACATTTGCCAAAATGTTAAATCTTGTGTCAGACATTGTTCTTCTTATTCAGAATATTTTAATTATACTGTAGGATTAAGATAGGGTGAAGTAATGTCCTCCTTATTGTTTTCTCTGTTTGTTGAAGATTTAGAGTTGTATTTACAAGATAGCTATCAGGATTATCAGGATTGCATAGTGACGATATTGTACTTATTATATTGCTCTTTGCTGATGACTTGGCCATTATAGGCAAATCACCTCAAGAAGTTTAGAATTATATAGATCTCCTATTGAATTACTGTAATTCATGGGGATTAAAAGTAAACACAGGAAAAAACCACGATCATGGTATTTCGTAAACGCGGTAGGCCACACCCCAATGAGCAATGGACCTAAAACGGACATGCTATAGAAGTTGTTGACACTTTTAATTACCAAGGAACTGTTTTCAATTATACCGGGAATTTTAATCTTAACCAAGATTATCTAGTTGGAGAGGCTCTTAAGGCCATGAATTTATTGTATTTTAAATGCAAAGAACTTTACTTAAAACCCTAAATTCTTTGTCAACTATTCGATGCTTTTGTTCGTTGTATTTAAAATTATGCAAGCGAAGTTTGGAGGGTAACTAAATGTAAAGAAATAGAAAGGCTGCATCTGAAATTTTGTAATTTTTTTTTTAAATGTAAGACAAAATACACGGAGTGCCTCTGTATATGGCGAATTGGGTAGGTACCCACTGTATATAAATCGATATGTGAACATGAATAAATATTGGGTTAAAGTTAAAAATAGTGACACTATTATTTTAAGATCTGAGTACATACAGGCCTTACAAGATTGTAATAATCGCAAAATAAATTGGGTTTCAAATATTAAAAATATATTAGATACTCACGGATTTTTTATGATGACAGTTTTATAAATGCTAATATTTTTTTAAGTGAATTTAAGTGTCGACTTACTGATAATTTTATGATGGAGTGGCAAAGATCCGTCCGTGATAGTCCAGTACTTGATATGTGTAGTTTATTTAAGCCAACGTTTAACTATGAAGATTACTTAGAAATACTGCCAAAAACATGTAGATCTTATTTTAGCAAACTCAGGTTATCAGTTTCACCATTAAGACAGACAGACAGACAGACAGTTTATTCAGACTTATACAATAGTACATCGTCTTCATACATTAATACAAACATTCTTTTCTGTCACGTTATTAGGTAAAACGAGCAAAAATGTATATAACCAAACAAGGTCAGACACACACAATCGGTCAAGTAATGCAATATTACAACAAAAAACAAGCAACACAAAACAACAAAATAAACAACAAACAAAGAAAGCAAAGGTGGTAAGGACAATTAACTACACAGTTTCATTTATGATCGAATTTCTAATAACTAATGCTTCTTTGATGTATTTACATACATTTAATAAGATGGATTTGTCACATGAAGCTAATAACTGATGGAATTTATATACAGATGGATTAACATAGAAAATACGGTTAATGTATTTCTTCCTTAGTACGGTGTAACAACTGCATACGCAAATAAAATGATATTCATCTTTTATGTCCATATCATTACAACACAAACAATAACGTTGATTCCTTGTTATGTTATTTCTAGAGTATCTGCCAGTTTGTATTCTTAAAGGATGTACTGAAACCCTTAGTCGGACAAAAAATAAGCGCAAACGTCTTGGAAGTAAATCTAAGTATGCTTCATACTCTAAAGTAGTTTTAACGTGTTTATACATATATAACACAGAGCTGTTGCTAATTTTACCGTACCAGTCTTGTTTAAAATTGTCAACCAGTCTACATTTGAATTCATTAATAAAACTGCTACTTTGTACAGAATTGGGATTATCAAATACAAAACTAAAACCATAATCATTTAACAACTTTCTAACATTCGATACCCAGTTTGTATAACCTTTATAACAATCACTCAGAGCTTGTTTATAAATAACCTGGATGATGATATTTTTACTGCCAAGAATTTTAAACCAATACTTAATAATTTTCACAAACCTGTTTATATACAAAGGATATCTACCTAATTCTCCATATACAGCAACATTGCATGTGTTTATCCTAACATGTAGCAATCTTTTACAAAATTTCAAATGAATACGTTCTATATCGTTTGATTTTATGACACCCCATATTTCAGATGTATAATTCAATATAGAACCTACGAAAGAGTCAAATAACTGGCAAAATATTTTTGGTTTTATGTCAAATTCCTTGCATTTATACAATAAAGTATTCATTGCCTTAAGGGCTTTACCAACTAAATGTTCCTGGTTCAGTTTAAAACTCCCAGTATAGCTTATTACTGTACCTAGATAGTTAAAACTATCAACTACTTCAATTTCGTTGCCATTGTATGTCCATTTCTCACCTCGTTTTAACCCCCCTCCCTTTCTAAAAACCATTCTTTTTGTTTTTGTGGTGTTAACATTTAGACCCCAAGAATTACAATATAAATATAATTTATCTAAATGCGATTTAATTTCTTCCGGTGTTTTGCCTAAAATAGCCATGTCATCGGCAAATAATAGTAAAATCAACACAATTTCATCAAGATTTAAACCAGAGTTAATGCTATCTTGAAGGTAAAGTTCCAAGTCCTCAACAAACAAAGAAAACAGCATCGGCGACATTACCTCCCCTTGTCTTAAGCCTACTGCATAATTAAAATAATCTGAGTATGATGTACATGATTTAACGCATGATTTAACATGTGTATACATATCTTTAACTATTCTAAGCAATTTACCCTGTATACCCGACTTATACAATTTTAACCATAGCGCATTACGATAGATACTATCATAGCATTTTAACATGTCCACGTATTTATTACATATAAGCGTTTATTTTGATTTAAATAATTTTGCACAATTGACATCAATATATAAATAGTATCCACTGTGGAGCAACCTTTCCTAAAACCAAACTGCGCATCCGAGATACTGTTATTTTCATTACAAAATGTTACGATGCGCTTATTCAAAATAGTGGTAAATACTTTTGAGAAACAACTGACTAGTGTTAACAGGGCCCTTCTTATGCAGGGGAATAATTACTCCTTCTGTCCATTTATCCGGAAAATAACCAGATAAAAATATACCGTTAAATAAATCACACAAATGGTTAGATAGAATATCGCTGCATTCTAAAAAATATTCGTTTAAAATACAGTCGCTACCCGGTGATTTGTTTCGTTAAGAATACAATCAAGCAGGTACAGAGGCCAAAACCTCCCTAGAGATGAACGTTATTGTTTATGTTGCCACCAAAGAGATATCGAAGATGATTACCACTTTATTGGTATATGCCCTTGTTTCGAAACTACTAGGAAGAAGTACGTGAATAAATATTATTATAATAGACCATCAGATAATAAATATCACTTACTACTAAGATCAAATAATATAATGGGATTAATTAAACTTTCTAAATATATCAAAGATGCTTTAAGCATTTTTGTTGAATTCAAAACCTACGTAGAGTCGTATTGTTTCCATGTTATAACATGACCACATTATATTGTAAACATTATCTATGTGTTAAGACAATGTACATTGTACACGTCTGAATAAACATGTATTGTCTTGTCTTGTCTTGTTAACTGACGTGTCAAAATAGAAAACTGACATATAGTGTTTTAAACATAATGGTTTTCCTTTTTTTCGGATTTATCATATTTTGCTTTCGAATTATTTAAGTTGTAGGTCATGTTCATATCATTAATGATAATGTAGCTACATATAGCTTACATAAGGTAGTAACAGGTTTTCCAGTCGATCTGTATATCATAATACTCGAGGTATTTTAAGGATGTTAACATTCATTTTGTATTTGGTTATCCGCGTTAAATCGCGGGTGTCTGTAATCATAACCTGTTGCAAGACAGCGCACTGATCTGTAATTTTCAATAAGAAAATAATTATTATTGATATTTAATTCATTTTAAATGTTCATGAAGTTAGCAGTCCAGCAGTCTGGCAGCGTGAAGTCAGCAGTCCAGCAGTCTGGCAGCGTGAAGTCAGCAATCCAGCAGCCTTGCAGTCTGCCAGCGTTAAGTCGACAGTCCAGCAGTATGGAAGAGTGAAATCAGCTGTTCAGCAGTCTGGTGGTGTGAAGGCAGCAGCCCAGTAGTCTGGCAGTTGGTAGCGCGAATTTACAAGCTAAAGATCTATATAATGTTTTTAATGTTGCGTTTTATGACATTGACACTGATTTTAAGTATTTTTTGTAAAACATACATTTTTGCGCTGCTGGACTGCAAGACTGCAGAACTGCCGTCTTCACATTGCCAGACTGCTGGACTGCTGACTTCACGAACATTCAT
Source organism: Congeria kusceri (assembly GCA_027627225.1). NCBI lineage: Eukaryota > Metazoa > Mollusca > Bivalvia > Myida > Dreissenidae > Congeria > Congeria kusceri. The sequence goes on from CM051031.1 coordinate 40,207,726, forward strand.
CTTGATATATGTATGTAGGCACGATAAACGATTATCCATTAAAATATTATTATTAACAAAGTAGAAAAGACATTATAATGAATATTGTTATATTAAGTTTTATTAATGTTTCCTTTATAATGTTGTACGTGTATACAAGAGTAAGTTAATTACATTTTTGTATTTATCTTCTTCAACAAGTGTCACATGCTGATTTGAACGATTATGTAAATAATATAATTAAGTGTAATACATTCAAATAACCATTCGGCATTGTTTTTATCCGATTTATTTATTCACTGATAAGTGAAAATACACGTTATACTTAAAAGTGTTCATTTAACGGTGTTCATTTTTACTAATTACTTTCTCGTCACTATTTATAGCAGGACAAATTAATTCGCCACGAAAATTCGCAAACACGCGCGAAATATCGTCACGAGAATAAGGAAAAATTCGTTACATCGCGAGCAAACGCTATGCTCTTCGCGATACAATCGGTTCGTCGCATATCGCGGGTTTTGCGTGGCATGTATATGTGCTATTTGCTCTATTGAATGAATCAGCGATTGCTTAATTACATCTTCTACGTTAAGCACATCTTTGTTCCTTATAACACCCCACGAGGCGATGCCAAGAGTAACAATATTGACATCGTCCTTGAAGCAAGTGCGTTCGCAAACAGCTTCTCCCACAAGGCCCATGACACCAGTCCTTGTTCCACCAGTGATGAGCCATGCACCTGGTTATAATATTAATGTAAAACTTAACGTTTTGAACAAAGTTTAGAAAACGACAGTGGAAACAACAGTTTACCTTCATTCTTATTAGGTACTTCAGTATTTGTGAAGGGCAATATATTTATGCAATAAGACATACTATTAAATCACTAGTGAAACTAAACTACTATACGCTTTATCGTAATTCCATATTTCAGATGTTAATAAGCGTTATGGTAGCAAATTATAATGTCAGCATATCCAGTAGCCAAAATAGCCAATAGCCACTATAATTTTAAAACTTATTTGCAAAAGAGATATTTTTTCACAGTATTTGTTGTGGAAATTATTTCAACATGGCAGGTATTGTTGCAAACTTAAAAACAAAATGGCTACTAAGTTTTATTTTAGTAGCAGCCGAGTCAAATATACTATAATTAAGCAATATTAAAACTCACGCGTATGTACAAATAAGTGAAATAATTTCATGCTCATTAGGAACATGTCAACTTTTGTAATCAGCGGTCCCCGGAAATACTATATGTATTCCCCGTAATAAGACCAAGTGCGCGTAAATATAGAGCGTCGCGCGCTAGTGGGGCGATTTTGAAAAGTCGGCCGAAAAACGAAAGAACCCCAAAATCGTGATTTTCGTAAACAGTTTAATACGGATTTAGTGAAAAATTTCAGAAAATATTAGCTCAATTTTGCATGTCTTTGCAATTTATAGTGTGCTAAACAGCCCCCATTTTGAAAACGGTTATTGACAAAGTATCGCTCCGATTTAAAGAAGTAAAACTTGACTTGCAAATCAAATAAAGTAAATTATACCCATGAAACCATAAAATACCATAATTCATTTACAGAAAACCTGATCAATTGGAAAAAATGACCTGACGAATTGGAAAAAAAATGACGGCCGACTAGAAATAAATAAGTCATTGCGGAACAACGTTATTTACATTTAAAATTTCAGAGAACCGCTAAATTGGAGACTACCCACTTATTCTATGGCACCGTATTTTTGCTAATTAATCAATACGTGCAGTATATTGGTTTAAATAAAGAAGAATACTCATCATTCTGGTGACAGGCGATTCTCAAAGTAAATCACCTCTGGTTTATCATGAGACATCTTGGAATACATTTAATCAAATGGTCATCCATAATGACCGCGCGCGCCGATAAACCATAGAATGGTAATTGTAAAGCTGTAATGGTGAAAAACATAACGCAATATTGCGGTCAGATGTTATCTTTATTCAAAGAGCCGCGCGTTTAATAAATAGCACGGCATTAAGCTCAAATAAAATGCAAACCGAATTATGCCGAGATATTTTCAGTTAAAACATTAATGATCGTTACCAGTTATAACGAATATCAAACATGTCTCAGGTCTGATTTGCTTGAGACGGAAGCAGAACATATTTTCTTTCTGCAACGGACATGGCGAAGTTGAATAACTCTGGCTACATCGGGAAAATATATCGGATACTTAAGAAAAAGTACCTGGTAATATCGGGATTCACTTTATGCGACGGCCTTGTACGGCGGGCGTATACATATTGGTTGCATATACCAATGTGTTTTATACAAATTCGTTTCACACACTTTCAATTAATGTAGATTTATATCTCCAAATGAGATTCTACTATGTTATAGGTAATGTAAATCTTAACAAAAGAATTATAAGAAAGCAACTGAATACATTTACTTAAATAAAAGATATACATGAGCACTATCAACGCCGACTTATCCTGTGTTCTGGTGTGGAATAATGCTAGGCTTACATACCGTTACTTTCAGGTAATGTAAATCTTAACAAAAGAATTATAAGAAAGCAACTGAATACATTTACTTAAATAAAAGATATACATGAGCACTATCAACGCCGACTTATCCTGTGTTCTGGTGTGGAATAATGCTAGGCTTACATACCGTTACTTTCAAAATGTAGCTATAGGAGGTACACATACAGTTTTAAACTATCACATTGGCATAGTTCAGTCGCACAAAATGATAGCATTTTTTTCCCATCAACTCTCTGGATAATATATTTTGGAACTGCAATGTTCTTCTTGGCATCATTTGTAAGAATAACTGATGCATCACAGGTATTGTCAAAAATACATAGGAAATAAATAAATTGCTCATTAGTGCTTTAGCATGTTTTTAAATTATCCTCAATTTGTTGAACCGTTTTTTGCTGAACAGCAATATAACGTAACGTTTTCTCCAATACGAGCAGAATTGGGCATTTTTTATTAATTGAGAAACCTAAATAGTACTGAGCAACGTTAACATACCAGTCGTTACAGCAGCGTCAATTACTATCTTTTAACAGACTTGCTTTTGCGTTTTAGTGAGATTTAAACTTTTTGCCCCACCGGTGACTGATATAATCAAATGTGGAAGTCTCAGGTGCCAGTATTCTGTGAGTAGTTTAAATACATCGTCCAGTCTAGAGTTGGGATCAAGACGTATATACTGAAACAAACATTACGTTAACTATATCGGAGTGTTTTTTTTTTCAAATTTCGATGTAAAATGAAAAGCTATACTGAATTGTTTTGGGTCATATTTGCTATTTATTTCGCGAAGAAATTAAAATAAGTATTCAAACCAGTTAAAATGTATTAGTACATGTTAATACTTAGTGTGCAGATGTGATTTATAACAAGACATTACCGGTGCTCTTTGCTGTTCTTCTTTAGATCCACCAAACGTCACAACACCGAACGAGCTAGATCTAGTACTGGTGTTATACAATAGGTATGGATATTTAAAAAAGTCATGTGAAATATGAATTTCACATTATAATTTAACACGCGAGCCTTATTATAGAGATCATTTTAAGAGGGTACATCATGTTTTACACTGTTATATGCTCAATATAAATCATAATTACGTGTAGAAGACAAAATAGAGAGTATAATGTGAGTGTTGGATAAAGATCAAGTTTATCATGCGAAGCTGAGAAACTCGGTAATTCTTGCGCTACCTTGTTTCGAGCCGAGTATTATAAACTTGATCTTTATCCAACACTCATATAAAATTATATTTATCCTATTATGCTGTGCTTATATATCATGCATATGGAGTGGAAATATGTCAAAAATGAAAAATAGCTTTGGTTTCCCATTTTTAACTCTGGGTTTTTGTTTACTAAAAACGTCATCATTTGGTATGACGTCACATTGAATACATACAGCGTTCTAACAATAAAGATCGAATAAACGTGTGCTAAAAATAGCGATCAAATAGAGATAAAGTTTATACGATGTGTGGTTATCCGATCGATTTGGCTGTAGTAATAGGATAAACAAGAAATATCTTTTAAAAAAATATTCGGCGTATGTTGTAAATGTTTGTAAAACAGTAGTATGAAATGTTTCTATATTTGAAATAAATAAAAGCATATAATTATTTCATATCAATTTAATGAACTGATGAACTGTCCCATGTTTTAGATCAGTGCTTCTTGAATAACCACAATAAGTCTGCTCATCAACGTCCGTATGTTTTTGTATACAAAGTAAAACTAAGCATTTTACAATTACAGCAAAATATTATATATTTGAAGCGTTTTTCATGATTACATTACTTTAATACACAATGCATTTATTCATAGTGTTTATGAAAACAATATATATTTGTAGTATGAATAGCATCTACACGAGAATTTGGTAAAAATATCAGTATTTCACAAGAAAAACAATGATACAGAGAGCATCATAAGGCGCCGGGAAACTATGAAAAGTCCATATTTTTAAGATATCTTAATTATGTAATGTCCGTACAATTAAGTACTCATACCGCCTCATATTTTTCATCGGTGATTTTTTTTAACCAAAATAATTTATACAGTATTCGTCAGGCAAATCAAAATTTACTAGAAGTAACATTGTTTCCAAGAAAATAATGACGATAATAAATAAACAAAAACACACGTCAGGGAACAGTCATCGCAATTAAAAATAATAATATGAATTCATTTTGTGATAACAAAAACGTAAAGTTATATTTAATAGTGGCGAATTAGATTTAAATTCGTTTGGGAAAATAAATTTCGAGCGTTTTTATGTATAACTTTTATAGTTCTAATGCATTGATAAAACGCACGTAAAGTAAAATTACCAAATTTAAATCAATCTAAATTACATTTGTCCGAAGCTGCCGCCAGTGTATATTTAAAGGAAGATGCAAATCTGTTTAAACATTGAATAGCCTCTGCAGGAGAAGATAAGAGAAAATGCAATTCTAAATAGATCTACCAACCGTTATTCAAATAAACCTATATGGTAAATTTATACATATAAGTAATTCTTCATTCAGTAACAATTTTATTGTATATGGATCTCTGGATGCTTGTAAGAACGATTCAGTGTTGTTGTAAACTATTAATAGGAACTGGTTAGTCAGCGAGTATATTCTCTTGAATGTTGCCTATCGAATATAAGATATTAACGGGGGATTTTCCCACGGTTATGTTACACGGCCTGTAAACACTGGCATTTGAATTGAAATGAAAATTGAGCCAATGCAACTTCCGAGAAGAGAGCAAAGAACTGGACATTAGTCAAAAACGAAAACAAAGTAAAAAGGTATGTTTGGATGTTTCCACATCGGCTCATTTTTCCATTCACCTCCGAAAAGAAATGGAGCCAATTTTTTACTGACCGTGGTAGGGATTTATTTTAAACTAGCCGATGCAATTTCAGGATTTTTTTTATTCGGGACTACTGGCGGGAATTTTTCACAACTTTGATTGGATGTTGAGAAAGGTCAAAAGTTGGGTTAAACAGCTACGCCGAAACAAACACATAGACTTTACATCCGCCAGGAAGGTGTACTCATATTTTGGTTTGTCTCAGAACAATTAAAGCGAACAGTTATGAACGGATTTTCTGATATAGTCAGTGCATCAGATAAGCTTGAATCCTGGGGATAAATGTAGGCATTCTTTTGAAAATTTGGTAGTAAATGTAAACTCTCTCCAGAATGTATGGGGATAAATGTACACTATTTGTCGAATAAGTGGTGGTAAATTTACACCAAACACAACTTTTACACTATATTATTATAATAATCCTTAATAATATAGTCAACACCATTTAAATACAAAAAGGCAGGCCTATCACAACTTACATCCGTCAGTCTTCCAGTCACTAAACGTTGTTCATTATCTGACGTTATGTACGCGAACACGGGAAAAATAGTTCGTAGATCCAAAATTTAATTTATCTGCTTATATGTACACCCACATTTTATTTTTCTCTGCGTATCTCCTATTTTATTTCCGTAATTTACGCATGTTCGCGCCTTATCTGGGCCTCTGAATAGTAGAAATGGGCCAATAAAATATCTGATTTTGGTGTTGATCCGGATCTAGGAATATTTTTAAGGTTTAAATTTTTTTGACGAAAAGCAAGTGGGTAAAACATTACGAAGTTCAACTGTTAATGCCTGGTAGGTAACCTGATTTTGTTGAAGCAGGTTTTAAAGCAGTTCACGTATATGTCAATGGATTTTACCATGTTATACATATTTCGTAATGATGCATGCACATCTTCACTACGAATACAACGACTACACATATGTTCATTCATATATTACTGAAAAAAGAATACAGAACCCGATCGCAACGGGATCTGGTAAAATCGTACCATGACAAAAATGTACATGGTCAAAACGTACACAATTGCAACTATAAGGTTTAATCGCATAAATTGTTAACATTTTTGTGTCATAAAATAAAACGGATCATGTGTAGCGAAATTAAGTACATGTTCGGAACTCCGTGAAATAATTTTGTACCAAAGCTTTTTTTTCCATTGATGGCGTCATTACAGTAGCACAGTGTCCGTTCATGTTAATATTAAAAATAACCTTTTTGTGATTTATGCCGATTTAAAATAAAACATTATATGTATGTACATTCTTTGTATCAGATCGTTTGTTCTTTTGAATATGATTACTTTTTACTTAAAATGTTGACTTTGGCGTTGATTTCGAGTAAAATGACGTACAATCAACCATTTACTGATATAGATGCTACCGGGCAGATATCTACCAATTGTCGTTCGATCTAAAATTCCGTATAGTTATATTTCAAAAAAATGTGTACAGTCCAAGTGAAATAGACAAAGTATATTAAAGAGTTAAATAACTAAGTTGAAAGAATACCGTGGAGACCAGGATAAGACAAGAATATTAAAGTCCTTGGTCTAGTGTCCGTTATGTATGAATTGTTGTACATTTTGTAAAAGAATACATATTAAAGTATTTCAAGTAAAATACTCACTTATTTTTTTCAACGGTAAATTTCTCTTGTACGAAACAAGTTATACATTTCTGAAAGAAAACCGATTAGAACGATTACACACATTACGTTCAGTTGTCTTTTTATCGTGTATAGAATAAGGCATATTACATTAGTTACGGTTTGTAAATGCACAGATTGAAAAATATTATGTCGGTGATACGAACTCAATACAGCTTTTATTTCGAGTACACCGATGATTCAGTCTTTAATGTAACAACCAAAGAATGCGTCAATACACAAATGATGAATGATACCTTGCTACGTCTACAATCACATGCTTTGCCAAGTCTCCAACCGGAACTGTAAGTTACAGATGGAAAATTGCTTAACAATAATCCAAACAGAAATTTAACAGCAATTTAAACTAGGTCCATTATATTATCAAAACACGTTTTCAGAAGTATGTCCGTACAATACACATAATCAGTTAATTGCTTTGATATTAAAATTAGTTTACACAATAAGTAAAATCCGTTATTATCAAAAAATGCATTGGTTTGAAATAGTCGATGTTATATCAAAATGTGGCCGTCAGTAATCCAACTTTATTTGATATAAATCACGGCACTTTCCGCTTTTATGGTATTTTCTCTTTCAAGGAAGTCTCTTCTAACCATAAATCCACTTTAGGCGGAAAGTGCCGTCCTAAATTAACCTGTTCGGACTGCACAGGCTAATCCGGGACGACACTTTACGCAAATGCATTAAGACCGGTTTTCCCATGACGCGCATCATATATCCTTTTTGTAAACAGAGGTCATTATTTCCATTAAAAACATCAGACCGGAGCGATCTGACAATATGCGCATGTACTCTTAGTACGGATTCTGCAAATAAAGTTTAATTAAAGTGGCAACTATATGCTCGCACTTGGGGAACATAATAAATATAAATAAGGACAACAATACAAAAGCATATGACATTAAGCAAATATTGATCTAGAGCGTTTCAATTTACAAGAGACAGTCTCACAGACATTACTGCGTTTCGCCAAGTGGAGTAATTTTCTAAAAAAAAACACTTTAAAAAGATACCTTGAAGCTTCTCTGGATATTTCGACGACAATGATTTGCTCTGGATCCAGTCCAATGCTTTTGTTGTAAGAACTGCTCATTTTTCATCTCTAAAAACAAAACGAACTGTGTTGTATTCAAAATTATATACACTGTATTTGAATATACTTTCATGTAAAATCAAACACACCCAACGAGTAAGGGGGCCGGTAAAATCTGTCGTAGATCTGGGTCAGAGCGTGTAACCTTTGCTCATGCAGAGTGTCACTATAATACAATATTTACTTATTTACTTTTTTGCATTTTTTACATATTGACAACAACACAGTATTACATGCCGTACTATATCACTATTAAATTTCTTAGATTATGGTTACTTTACATGGTTGACAGTCGTTAATATATATTGTATCAATTTGTATGTAATCTTTAATGACGTTACGATGAGTTGATATTTATATTCATGTGTATTAATTATTTGTAGCCAGAAAATAGTGTATGCCTTCTGCAGATCTGAGGCTTAATAAATTGCTCAAGTCAGTATGTTGTAAGTTTAGCATTCTGGATATTTAATTGAACTGAATTGTTACCAAGATGCAAAATTTTCAACGTGCTGTTTTGATACTGATTTTAAGAAAGATAAGCGGGGAAACCGACGAGGACGTCTATTCGACGCACAAGTGAGATGTAATGAAAAGCAAATGTCTGTTAAACTGTAGTGTTCCTTTAAATATATAATTATTTTATTATTACTATTTGTAGGTTCTTCGTGTAATAATGCAGCGGTGCTCAATCGATTTTCTATCTAGTCGTGAACAAAAATGAGAATATATCATTGTGTCTACATTTTATAAATATAGTAAAGTATATATAAGCAACGTTTATATAAAGTCCAGGTACCGTATTCACAAAGCTCCTTAGGGCAAATTCATAAATTCATAAAGTGTCTCACTATTTCATGTTTATATATTTATATATATACTTAAACTTGCCGATATATTGGGTCTTCCCTATTATAACTCCCATGCATGCTTTATTGGGTCAGACCCAATAGCTATAGGGCTAACTTTTAAACAAGCAACATTTGGGGCTCTAAACCTAACCTTTAACCTAGCCCTGACTGTAACTAAGACAAACTAACCCTAACCCAAACCCTAACCCTAATGTCACAATAGTTAAAAGAACATTTTGGGTAGACCCAATATATATATGGTTTATGTTTAGACTTCCTTGAAACTGAAAATACACATGCATTTAGACCGGTTTTCCCACGACACGCCTTATGTATTTTAGTACTATATATATATGTGTGTGTGTGTTCAAAAAAAGAAAGACTGTCGTTATTACATTGTTGCCGTCTGTAATTATGCTTCAACAGGCACATAAACTAATGAACAATTGAGAATTAACACAGAAGTTGTTTAGCGAAAACAAGTTGTTTTCGGTAGCAGAAGTTTTTTTTAGCGAAAACAAGTTGTTTTCGTTAGCAGAAGTTGTTTTTGCGATAAGTTGTTTTCGGTTTCTGTAGGTTTTTTTTTGCATTTATAATTCCAAATAGATCCACATTTCGTCTGTTACTATTTCCATTTCTTATTATTAAACAAAACATTATTTACTGTCACGTGTATATGTGAGTATTTAGCGCTTAAAGAGAAACGTATTAGAAATTGTTTTCGGTAAGCAAACACCTGATTATTGATGTATAAATTGTTAACATTTTATTCACAACCAAATTTTATAAATATAATCATTATTGCACAAGCCGCCTTTAATTATGCTTTAACATGCATATAAATAGCAATATATTGAACAACTGAGTTGTTTTCGGTATCCGACGTTGTTTTCGCCAATACAAGTTGTTTTCGGTATCTAGTCGTACCCGTGTTAATCACCTTTAGACTACTTTCTTTAGTCTGCTGATGATCTCCATAGTATAAGGACGACAGAACAGAAGCTCCAGGTTAAATACATTGTATATAAGTTAGACATAGTTATTTTATGTTTATTTCATGTGTTTGTTTTTAGTTATTGCATAGAAACATAACGTTTAATTTCAAATGCCGGCCTGGTGACCCATATGTTAACATTGTAGCTGCTTAATCAATATGTACATACATTGCTTTAACTACATGTATAGTTATTATACCCCAAATGTACAATTCATTTCTTACAGTCATGTGTTTCTGTGATCGATTGTCGTCCTAAAAGTCATTCTACCAAACAAACCATTGTCTGGTGATTGGTCTTTTTAATCCAATTAAACGTTCATGGGACATTCAGCAATGCCATGTTTCAACTCTCTCAGCACAGTGTGTACAGAATATTTATACTGAAATAACACCTCCACGTGTGTGTGTGTGTGTGTGTGGTGTGTGTGTGTGTGTGTGTGTGTGTGTGTGTGTGTGTGTGTGTGTGTGTGTGTGTGTGTGTGTGTTTGTGTGTGCGTGCGTGCGTGCGTGCGTGTGTGTGTGTGTAAACACCCACATTTCGCTACACGACCTAGTTCACACACGTTAAAGTCACTACATTTTTAAAAGTCACTACATACACTCATGTAGTGAATTTTTATTGTGTTGAAAACAAAATAATTTCTGATGTTTTACCATAAAAACGTAAAATTAAAGAAAAATTGATTTTCAGGTTTACATCGGACTTTTTGCACACTCGGTTTATGATAAATTTCGCAGCGTTACACACTTTACTACTGCTGCAACTCGCGCATGCGTGATCTATAGATCTACGTCATTTCAACATATCAAGATGGCGCGATCGAGAGAAAAAGTAAGTAGGCACCTATTTCCCGTTTTATAATGGGCCTTTAACATTTGTATACACAACTATTATTTGAACATGATAGCCAAGTTTATTATATACAGCACTAGCAAATGTTTTTGGATGGTGTGCGCTTCAAAGTTGGAGTCTGAAACAACACTGGTCTGTCGAACTCGGCAAGTTGTCAAAGTCAGTTGACACAATGACTTTGGAGGCAAATGATTTGAGCTGGCATCAACAAATAAAAAGTATTAAATCTAAGGCATGGTCACGTTTCAATATTATGAAACGGCTTCGCTATCGCCTCGATCGAGGGTCACTTGAAGTTATATACTTCTCCTTCATTCGGCCAATCTTAGAATATGCTGACGTTGTATGGGACAATTGTACGATGTATAAAAAATGACTTAGACAAAATCGAAACTGAGGCTGCCCGAATTGTATCTGGTTGTACCAGGCTAGTATCCTCAAGGTTATTATATAATAAAGTCTGTTGGGAAACCCTCAGCACACGAAGGTCAAAACACAAACTCATTATGTTCTTTAAAATTGTCAAAGTTCTATGTTCCGAGTATCTATCTCAGTTGTAACCACAATCAGTAGGTGAGCGATCCTCAAGATCCGTACGAAAGTCCTCCCATCTAGCTGGCACTCGGACTAGGACTTCTTTACATCAAAATGCCTTTCTGCCCTCTACAATTCAGGCTTTGAACTCTCTTCCTGAGGAAGCCAGGCTTGTTGATAACTTATCTGAATTAAAAAAATTCCTTGTCCTTGATAAACCTCGTGTCAATTCTCTGTTCTATTACGGTAAACGCAGACAACACATATTGCACACACGCTTGAGAACGGACTGTAGCTCTCTAAATACGCATCTTTATGATAGAAACCTAGTTCCATCGCCACTTTGTCGATGTGGCCAAATAGTAAACAGCTTCCACTTTTTACTTGTTTGCCCACTGTACGAAACATTAAGACTTAAGCTAACAACAATTGTTGGAGAATATATAAATGTACCACTGCGCACACTTCTGTATGGGGATAATAATATTTCTCAAAGTGCTAATTATGCTGTTTTGGATGCAGTCCATAATTTCATTGACGCTTCAGGCAGATTTGCATTAGTATAACTATCGGTTCCATGCATGTATTCTATTTCATGATTTGACTTCCAGTTCAAATCCCTATTAATACTTAAACACTATGCTTAACACATATTTCCAAGCTTGTTTAACATTATCATTATTTGTTATTGTATATTATATATGAAAAGACTGTCACAATATATGTAACTGTACTACTGAGGAAAGGAACCCTACTAGCATTGCTATCGTTCCAATCCTACAAACTTATGTTGTGCATTTCTCTATGCAATCCTTATTCAAAATAAATATGTTTAAACCAAGGCACGATGACTGTTCGATATAAGCAATTCCAGAAAATATAGAATCTATGTTGTTTTTATCAAAATAATAAAGTTTAAGGTATAATAAAACTGCTGTAAAATGCATATACTATCATATTTGAAATTCTAAAGCATGGCTACATTTATACGATCGATAAACATTTCCCCACCCGCAGTGTAAATACTCTACTGGTTAGCGAGTATTTGTCGGACAGTAGTAAAATCCGGACGTTTTTTATATTCGCGTTTCGTAACCGCTTTGCTTATTTTAACAAAGTAATCAAATAAATGCTTATATATTCAAGTACGTTTCGTTTTTCTTCGAAAAAAGTGAGTTTAGTTTTTGGTAAACCCCCGAAATGTTTACGTTGATAGTCTGATACGCATGCAACTGTCGCCTGGGGAAGTAAATGACTTTCGCATGCGCGATAAAATCCCAATTTGGGGCCCAAACAGGGTTTGTGATAGTTTTGGCTGTCTGCTCATTATAGCAGACAAACTCTGGCAGAACATTATTTAACCCGTTACGACGTCAAGGACGTGCGAAGTAGCTACATAGAAACGTAACGTCTAGTTAACTCTTTAAAACGTCATGCTTCCCTATTTGTTTCAACGCCTTACTTATACTCTCTAGTAATTATTTAATCATTGGTAAACGGGTTTTATTGTGATATAAATTACGCATCTGATTGTTTATTTGTTTTCTTAGATCTATATATATTAAATAAAGTTATAAAGCATTTTTCCATATATTTCACTGTTTAAAAAAAACGTCCAGAAAATACTTCTGTCAACGTGAGAAAGACCTTGTTTTATGTACCCCTTTAAGGGCCTCTATTGTTGCGCATGCGCTCAAGTGAAACTTATTTTGTTTATATTCACAAACGGGTAATCAACCCAGGATGCTACACGCAAATTTTCATCGTTGAGTTTGTTTGTGAATTACAACTGTCCCAAAATAAATGCATATTTCGTCCGACAAATACTCTCTCACCAGTATTGTGGAAAATCTTTGCAGGCTTATATTAAGTAAATCGAAACTATGAATGGTTATTCAGAACCCGTTAATACCATTCCTGCTTTTGACCTCTTGATTAATTACAGTTATATTGCAATTTATATTTTAGTTTGTTATAAAACATTAATTACTCAAAAATACAACATCACAAAAACTCATTTTTCCCTTGGGCAATATGACTCAGGCACGAACTACTGACTGCGATTCAGACTATCCTAACAGTGCAATCGTGTTATCAGTGGGTTAAATAAGTTTTACTGTTTTCAAATATAATCATAATAAATTAGTAGTAAGTCCTTCATTTGTCATACGAGTTTTTATAATCTTTTTATCTCCTCTTAAATTCTTTTATACTTTTCGTCCTTACATGCGACTGTCTTCTCTAGTCGGTATTGACTTTTGACAGTATAAAGTTCAAGTTGAAATTAATGAATTATTTTCCTCAAATAGTAAATTAAATTCAGGGTTTTCCATGACGCACACATATTGTGTCATTGTTGCATTTTTCATTAAATGATCCTAAAATATCCCTTTGCCTCCATATGGAAGCAATTTCCAGTTTCTAAAGAAATGCATCATATTTCATAGCATTGAATTGACCCATATATTTGGGTTCTAATTCATACTTAGAAGTTTGGTTTGACATGATTTTGACTTCCGAAAATCTACATCTAAAATTTATGTTAGATAAAAGTGTTCACACCTACTGACTATAATTACACAAAGAGTAGCTCTATATTGATAGAGATGCAAAGCTGTCAAAATTAGCTTGATAGACACTGAATGTCCATGAATGTTTCGTATTGTTTTCTGTTTGCTTATTGTCGAACTTAAATGAAAATAAAATATGTAACGTTGTCCTTTAAACATTGTTTTCATGATAATGATTACTACCAGTTTTCTTAACTAAATATAACGTCATTTCTGTCAGAAAATGCATGTAGTGAAACTGAAAGTGAAAATATAAAAGCTCTCAATTAGGAGAAAATATCAATTAGAAAGTATTAATTACACCAGTCACTATATTTAGCAATGTGTATTACTATTAAATGTAGTTTGATGAAAACCCCCCAAAAGTTTTCACATGTCCCCCCACAATTACAAGCATGGGGGTCATTGTGACCCCCAATTTTTCGATTTCAAGGAAAACCATGAAATTATGCACAAACCATTGTTTGATGAAAATTGCTCTGAATCAACTACATGTTTACAAAAATTCCTATATCTTAGTCAAGTTTTGTCTGATTTTGGTCATTTTTTTTATCAAAATAAAGCTTACACTCTGGGATGAGGGGTTTAATGTTAAATATGGGGAAAATACATACTTTTAAAGAAGAGGAATGGGGCAAAATTTCGGCCCCAAATTCAGTCAAATGAGAGACCCAAATAAATCACACTCGTTCTCTAGCTATTTACTTGTATGTAACCGAAACATTCTCTTGAGTGTACCAACTGGGATACATTGACAGTATCTCTGTTGATTTACTTTTAGAATTGTCTGTGTTTATTGACTGGTAAGCCAGCTTACCCAGGAAAAGTGTGATATGGTTAACTGACCGCCGTGTTGCACTACTTTGTCTTTAACACTAAAAATCTGAAGATATTTTGTTTTTAATTTTTTAGTTAATTTTATGTAGAAAATAAATTAAAAATAAAAGACCCTCGTTATTTGCCTTGAATCACAATTCTGCCCTTGAAAAGTCCTTGAATTTGTGAGCAAAACTTGAGTATGAACCATGTACAGTACATAGTGTGCTGATTTCAGAATTTGTGCATTCCAATTGTCAGAAAAGAAGGGAAGCACACTGTCTGTATCTTTAATTTACCATTAGTATTCCAAACGTTGTTGTGTGTCTTATATTATGGTCAGTGTCGTCGGAATTTTGGGGAATTAGACAGTGCAATGTTAGAATATATTAGATGAAATATGCTGTATATAAAGTAATAATTAATATGAATCCTGTTCAATTTTAGGTCCAGAAATGATGATTTAGCAATGTATTCAAGAGGGAAAATGGATGTAAGTATGAAGTACAGTGTACTTTGATCCCCTGAATTTTTATAGTTATTTGGAATATGCCAACAAGTGTGTTTAAGTGTTTATATACACATTTCCTACAGTAATTTTGTGTGTGCCTCTTTATTCTCCTAGGGGAGTATAGACACTATGTTTCAGTTGATTCATTTTTGCACTAATTCAAATACCCACAACGATTTTTGTCCTTATTAAGACGGGTCCGGTTAACGGACCCGTTCCCAATGACCCACAGACTCGTTCCAAAAATGCCCCGGACCCTTCCCAATTTAAAAAAAAAGAAAAAACCCAATAAAAACTAATTAAAATGGTAAATATTTTGTTTATTTTTCTCTATATTTTCCAAATCGTTCTGAAATGACGCTATGTCATTATGACTGGTTACTACTTGTTATCGATCTTAATACGGAGTTGTATACACAGTTTAATGCGAACGCAAACCAGTCTGAAATTATTCACACTTGTTATAATTGAAAACAACAACATTATTGCATCGATTATCTTAACAATCAAATGTTTAAATCCCTAAAATGAGTCACAATAGCAAATCTTATAGAAAGCAGTTTGTAAAGTCGGATTGAAAGGCAAGTAAATCACTAACGGAATGCGGCTTTTAGCCTGTCACAGTGTCAGAACCGTCTTTAACAGACGTACTCTTAAACGGTAACTGGCCAACTTGTACCCAGTTTAGCTTGTACTGAATTAACTAAATCATGACGAACCAAATCAGGATTTGCTAGATCATGGGGCCCTGTCATGCAGCAGCATCATTGAAGGTCAAAGTGAACATGGCTTTTTTCTATATATTTGAATGTTTTTTGTTTATATTGACATCTTCAGTTTGTTTTATTAGTTTTGATCCATTTAAATAGGTTTAAACAATTGAAAAGTGAATGTTTATTTTTGCTTTTAACAAAATTATTTTACTAATTGTGCTTTCACGAATCAATATTACCCAATTTGGTGATTTTACGACGCGTAAATTCTCAATTTGAATGGTACCGGACCCGTTCCCAAAAGGGCCGAAAAATCGCTACCCCAGTAGTTAAAATTTCAAAATTATTCTCATTAAAACAGAGAAATATACAATGCAGTTCTTAATCAGAACTAGATACATGTTTTTATAGGAAGATATGCATAGCTCGCCTAAGGGTAAGCTATTCTGGTCAGTCATTGTCGGTCGTTGAGTCGTCTGTCCATTGTCTCAGGGCCGGGCGGGCTAGCTCGGTAGAGCGCTGGACTGTCAACCCGAGGATCATGGGTTTGATCCCCAGTCCAGCCACATAACTTGTGTGTTGATTGGTCATGAAATAATTTCTATGGCCATTCTTCCCTACCTCTGATTAAAGTAGGGCAGTTGTCAGTATATTTGTCAAAAAAATAATAATACAATTTATCAACCATTTGCTGGTAATGATTACAGTAGCAATACATTTAAGATATACCTAGCCTTGAATTTTGTACACAACTTTGAATCATATTTCTAATGCCCCGGTCGAAATTAGAAACTGCAGCCGGATGGCACATAACATACATTATTTGTGGTTGTTCGTCATTTTTATAAAAAATATAACTTGTGTGTTAATTGCAAAACCAGATTCATTGCTTCTTTTATTTGTAGTATTGATGCAACAACCAGCACAATGTTGTGTCGGTACATTAACGATGCTAAAGTCGGCACTGCACAGAACAACGCTCAAATGAAACTAATTGTTTTGGACAACATTTCAAGAGTCATCTCCACTGGAGAAGAAATACGGTTCGACTATGGAGTTGAAAATCTGCCATTGAGAAAGGTATGTGTATTTCAAAAGCACTTCAATACCATGTTTTTGGAGACCAAATGTGTTATATATCAAAGAAATAATAAATTTACGCCATCGTTTGCTGGCAAATAACCCACAGACAGAAGTCTGGATGCATAGGAATTAAACCATGCATTTGAACAAATGTTTATGCTATTCCACAACAAACTATGGCGTTAGGCTGCGTACATTTAAGAAAAAATGTCAAGCTTATGTCGTCTGCCTCTGCGAAGTTTTTCGGTTACGTTTTAAGTAATTCGTTTGATTTTCCACATTCTCATTCTTGAAATCTGTGTAGGAATCCAGACATGCACTTCCCTTTACACAGACAGCATCCTATTCATCCGAACATAACACTATAGATTTAAGACTATTCTTTGAGACCTTTTCCTCACTTGCAGAATTTTGTCCACATTTGTGGTCACCAAAGCTTTGTCTCTTGATTATGTGCACTTTGGATCATGTTAATATTTTGTATATGTGCGGGGTCTTCAAGTGTTTTAGCAAGCTCCACTTATTTGCATAAGTATGGTTACAAATCCCACAATTGTGTTCGCTACTACTCTGCTTTGCTTTCATCTTCATTGGTTTTCATAAATATTTTAGTGCCAAACAATAAAAACATTCATATATTCAAGAGTTGTTCTTTATTTGGCTTCAGGTTCTGATATATAATGTCTCTCTTGACTGAAGTCAAAACCTTGGATAATGGATCTTTATATTGGGGTACACTTCTTGGTAAAGTTGACAAGCCCGAATACTGAACCTCAGTATAGTCAGGAAACTGAATCTTATCTACTAAATCACAAAACAGGTGTTTTCATTCACCCAAGTACCGGCTGCATAACCTTCATGTGCTGCCACTGTTCATTATACCCCCACTACCAGTAGGTGGGAGGGGAGCTACATAGGAATCACTTTGTCCCGTAAGTATGTCTGTCTGTCCCAAAACTTGTCCGGCCTTTAACTTCCCCATGCATTGAAGGATTTCGAAATAACTTTGCACAAATGTTCACCTATATGAGACAACGTCTCGCGCGCACGAACCACATGGCTGCCTTCAAGGTCAAAGTCAAACTTTGTGATCAAAGGTCAAAATTCAGCACTTTATTGTCAAAATAGAGTTTGTCCACTCTATTACTTGACCATGCATGAAAGAATTTCAATATAACTTGGCACAAATGTTCACCTATATGAGACGGCGTGTAGCGCGCAAAAACCACATTTCTACCTTTAAGGTCAAGGTAATACCTTGAGGTGAAGTCAAAAGCACTTGATTGTCAAAATAGGGCATGTCCGTTCTATAACTTGACCATGCATTGAGGGATTTCGAAATAACTTGGTACAAATGTTCACCTATATGAGACGGTGTGTCGCGCGCAAGAACCACTACCTTCAAGGTAAAGGTCAAACTTTGAGGTCAAAGGTCAAAATAATGCACTTTATTGTCAAAACAGGGCTTGTCCGCTCTATAACTTGGCCATGCATTAAAATATTGTGTCTTAGTTATCGGGTGGACAAAAATTGTGGTTGCATGATAATGATTACAAACACGTAATGCGTAAAATAAAATAAATGTTTGTTTCAGGTAACATGCCCAAATAATTAGGGTAGGTAATTCGGGAATTTTTTTTTTCTTTTGGTAAATGGTCAACTTTTAGAATTTAAAACTGAATAAGTAGATGCTATCAAAACAAAACACTTATTTATCCAAAAACACATTTAATGAGTTATAAAGGTAAATAAACCAAAAATCAATCGGACAAACCCAATAAAATGTTTTAGGGTCGGGGCATTTTTTAGAGTAGGTCGGGTATAACTGAAACAAACATATTGTTTTACGCCTAAGGTAAAAACAAATCATGGAAAACTTGTCTTTACTTAAGAAAAACTTCCAAAGCCTCACTGTACACATATTACATTTAAAAACCTATGCTGCAACTACATGTTTTATGAAGTGAAGTATATACTATATATTAACTTCATATCACATTTGCAATAATTTTTTGGAAAAACATGAAATACCGATTTATTGTAATGTTAGTTGTTGTTGCTTCTAGGGAAAGATCCCTGCAGCAGGGGGCAACCAAAAAGGGGCATTGTGCAGCACCCTGGTATTTTGCTCTGGATCTTTCCCTATGCTACAAAAAGTCTTAATATAATGATTTTATGTCAGCAGTTTATTTTTTAGTAACTTTTGGATGGTGGATTACTTGAGAACCCTCATCTTTTGAATGAGAAAAAAAACAAACTTACTGAACCAGTATGACCATTTAATGATGGTTGCAAGGCCACATTTAGAGGCAAAGCGGTATCGGGGAGCATCCATTGTTTCTGCCGATATTTTTGTTTTGTAATTGATGTTGTTGTTTTCGTTTTTAGATGATTCTGATGACAATCCATTTGACTTATCTGAAAGTGAATCAGCATGCGACATTCAAGGTACTTCACTGTTTTGCACTGTATATATAAAGTATATTGATTATACTAAAACACCACATCTGGTTTTTGAAACAAAAATACAGAAAACTCACTACATGAGTCTAAAGAATTTAAAATACAGAAAGCTCAGTATACAGTACATAAAACTCACTACATATGTGTAACAGTGTATAGAATTTAAAATACAAAAAACTCACTACTTAGGTGTAAAGGTGTATGTAATTTAAAGTACAGAAAACTCACTACATAGGTGTATAGAATTTAAAATACAGAAAAATCACTACATAGGTGTATAGAATTTATAATTGAATTTAAAATACACAAAACTACAAAAAACTCACTACTTAGGTGTAAAGGTGTATGTAATTTAAAGTACAGAAAACTCGCTACATATGTGTATACAATTTGAAATACAGAAAAATCTCAGATGTTGGTATAGATTTGAAATACAGAAATTTCACTGCATAAGTGTATAGAAAATTAAAATACAGAAAACTCACGACATACCGGGTTTATATAAATTAAGTACAGAAAACTCACTGCATGTGTGTTTATAAATCTGAAATACAGAAATTTCACTGCATAAGTGTATAGAAAATTAAAATACAGAAAACTCACGACATACCGGGTTAATATAAATTAAGTACAGAAAACTCACTACATGTGTGTTTATAAATCTGAAATACAGAAATTTCACTACATATGTGTAGGGCATTTAAAACGGAAAACATAGAAGTATAGGAATGTTTTAAATTTTGAATTTATAAGGTTGCAAGATTTTAATTCTCAATAACAGAAAAGGACTCATTCAAACAAAATCGCCTAAACCGCCTCACGAAACTTCACAGAATGACCATTTCTTGGGAGTTACATTGTTTATTTTATAGACTTAATTAACAAAATGACTAAAAACCTTTTCTAAAACTGTAACGCCTATGTCCTCATTCTCAGTTAAGGGGTATAGAGCCATTCGGCCCTCTTGTTCGTTAAATCCAATGGTCGCAACCCCTATTATATGGATACCCTGCTATTCTATATTAGGACCACTAATCACAGATCGAAAATATGACCAAAAAAACATTCAAAATGACTCTTGTTATTCCGACCAGTGCCCTTTGTCTTTATCACTTTACATCAGCAATTAAAAATGTGAAGTTGAGATAACATACCGCTTTGTGGCATGAACAGTCTGTGGTAATTAATATGCTATAGATGTTTAAATAAAGGATTACCATTAGCATTTAGTCACAGATTACATTAATTAACTATCTGACAGTAAAAGGGTAACACTATTGAATTTTGAACCATAAATGGACTTGAAACTAGTGGATCACTTTTAATTTAACTTTCTTAATATTAAGTACATTTGTATATTTCTGTCTTATTCTAAAGCGAAATGATTTTCGTTATCCCATATTCCTTACAGGCATATACATGTACATGTGCTGGCTCGGTGGTACATTGATACTATGACCACACTACTATTAAGACCGCAAATAAGTCCCACAAGTGTTTGTATTTGCAGGATTTTACTGTACTCAATCATGTTACTCCAATAAATTATTTAGCATCATTTTTATGCATCCGGCATCTTGATGCAGGAGGCATTTAGTGATTGTCCTGTCCGTCCGTCATTCCGTCCTTCCGTCCATGACAGGTTAAGTAGATTTTACCGTTTCGTCTAGCACCAACACCGCTTACTACAACACGTTGATACTTACACAGTTGTTGCTTATGACCATTCCCTATCTACCCATATCACCCAACCTTACTCTGACCTTGACCTAATTTGGACTTGTAATAATTCAAAAGTGCCAATTCTTGGTTAACTACATTTTACCGTTTCGTCTAGCACCAACACCGCTTACTACAACACTTTGATACTTACACAGTTGTTGCTTATGACCATTCCCTATCCACCCATCTCCCAACTTTACTTTGACCTTGACCTAATTTGGACTTATAATAATCGAAAGTGCCATTTCTTGGTTAACTAGATTTTACCGTTTCGTCTAGCTCCGACACCGTCTACTACAACACTTAGATATTTACACAGTTGTTACCTATGACCGTTCCCTATCCACCCATTTCACCCAACCTTACTTTGACCTTGACCTTGAGCTAATTGGCACTTAGAATAATTCAAAATTGCCATTTCTTGGTTAACTAGATTTTACTGTTTCGTCTACCACCAACACCGCTTGCTACAACACTGGGATATTTACACAGTTTTTATTTATGACCGTTCCCAAACAACCCATATCACCCAACCTCACTTTGACCTTGACCTCATTTGGACTCAGAAATGGGCTACCCAGCCCGAACCGGGGGCATGTGTGTGTGTGTGTTTATCAAACACAGAAGCTAGTTTCTACTTTTTATCAGAATTTGAATCTGATCACGATGATGACTGTAGCAGTCATGATGATGATGCTGACGAATCCTATCATCCCAGTTGTAGTGAAGATGATCAGCACATTACCTGTACCCCTAGTGACAGTGAAAGTAACTAAGCTGAAGGTATGTCATGATTCTCTTCTGATTAAAATTTATTTATGTTGCTATTTGAGGGCTGTGTGCGTTGAAATGAGATAATCTGCCTGCCTCTCTGCTTGGTAGTTTTAAGCTCACCTGAGCACTACCAGCTTTTGTGACCCCTTTTTGTCAGTCCTCAACATTTACCTTGTGAACACTTTAGAGGACCACGTGTATTGGCCAACCGTCATGAAACTTGATCAGAACATTTGTCGTAATGATATCTTGGCTGTGTCATGTGGGGTCTAAAAACTTGGTCAATACGTCATATTAAAGAAAAAGCTTGTGAACACTCTAGAAGTCACATTTTTTGCCCAATCAACATGAAACTTTCTCAGAACATTTCTTCTTATAATATATTTTGGCTGAGTAAGAAAATGGTTCTGGTCCATTGGAAAACATGTATGTACGTCCCAAAATGTCCGTCTGATCTTGTCCGTACTTGATCTTCATCATTTATCATGCAATTTTAAAATAAATTGCCACAAATGATCACCGTGTGGAGATAGTGTGTCTTGCTCAAGACCTTTGTACGTAGCTCAAAGGTCAAGGTCACACTAAGAGAAATGATAAATATGAGTATACTATAGGTTGTCTGGACTGTAACTTCATTTATCAGGCAATTTCAAAATAACTCCACAAATGATCACTGTGTGGAGACAGCGTTGTCGCGCGCAAGACCTGTGTCCCTAGCTGAAAGGTCAAGGTCACACTTAGAGGTAAAAGGTCAAATATGAGCGTAACACATCTTGTCCCGAGTAACATCTTCATTTATCAGGCAATTTTAAAATGACTTGCAACAAATGATCACTGTCGGAGACAACCTTCAGTGTTGGCGACATGCCATTTGTCTGTGTCCTTACATGTATCGTGGGGGCATCCATGTCTGTAACAAACCTAGTTACAACATTGTTTCATTTCACAAGGAGTTTAATTTATGCTTGGACATGCAGATTTGAACTTCAAATTACAAATGTGGAAAATAAAAAAATTACTCTTGCTTTCAGAAAGGTGGATGCAATACATTGTGGACCAAGAAAGCCGATGTCGCCAACAAAAAACCCAACCAACCCATCAGAAGTATGCAGAATGAAGACAATGAAACTAGCAAAGCGATGGAGATGAACATAGAATCTGAACATGTCATGATAAAGCCAGGAAGTGTCAACAAGAAAACAGATGTCGCCAACAAAGCCGTCAGAAGTCTGAAGAATGAAGACATCGAAACTAGCAAAGCGATGGAGATCAACAATGGTAATGTCTCTCTTTATTCAGTTAGAAATTAAGTAATAATATGAATGTTTGTAACTTAATATAATGCATTATGATATTGGCAAAAGATGACTTAAGTTTTCTAAGGTAAAAACATGATTTAGTAGTACATTCACCATAATAATCTATGCACTGTTTGTTAGAAAAATATAAATAACCTTAAGACAGAAATGAGGAATTTGATAGTACCATAACTTGTATGTCCTGTCAATTGTCAATTGTCCTCGTTTGTTTAACTAAAGCAAGTTGCAATACTACACGCTTCCATTGAAATGTTAAAATTTAATAAAACATACATTTTAACAAGCACATCTTCAGGGTGCACTTAAATGCCACCGATAACATTACAAGTCTAAACCTAACCTGATTTATGACTATGTGACTATTGCACTTTCCTAAAGATGTACAACTACAAAAAATTCTAATATAAATCTGTGTCTCCCTGGCCTTTTTGTAGTATTGTGTTTCCACAGTATTTTGATTCCCAGCCTGGCCACATAACTTGTGTGGGCTTTGGTCATGAAATCCTTTCTACGACCATTCTCCCCCTCCATCTGATTCAAGCAGGGCAGTTGTTAGTTACTGGCATAAGTATGTGCACTTAGTACTGGTAAACCAGCTTACGCAGGAAAAGTGTGAGTAGGTTAACTGACTGCCGTCATAATACTGAAATACTGTTGAGTACGGCGAAAAATGGAAACAAACAAACAAATCCACAGTATTTCAGATCATTCATGTGAAGCAATCTGACTTAAGCACAATCTTCCTGTAGGAAGAAATAATAACGGCTAGTTAAAAAACGTTTTCTTCTGAAACATCTGGAATGGTTTTAAAAAATTATCTCGGTCAGTATAATTGCTCCTGTACAGAAGCGTTTAAATGTTGGTTTGGTGTTGTCATTTACAACTAGAATTAGTATTTTCCATGTATAACATAATAAGTTTCTTGTAATAGTAATGTTTACCATAAAATGATATGATTAGGCATATATTCCACAATTTGACTCGAAAATGATGTTTAAAGCCATAGTCACACTGTTTTGGCTCTGATTGTCAACAATTATAAAATCTTGGTGATTCGTGTTAAAGCGAGGACACAATCGTAGCGCCCTCTTGTTTTTTCCAAAATGTAGGACACCCCTAGTACCATTGTAGCTCAATCGGGCTTATTCTTACAGCATCTTGGATGCATTCGTGGCCTATCGTGTTTAATCAGGACTAATAATATGACATTTGTGTTACAAGACTGTACTATGTTATGCTACGTTTGATACGTTTATTGTACAGATTTCTAAGTGTGTCCTACGGTTCAGTTACCATTCCAGTAGGATCCTTAGGGACTATCAGGACTACTCATGAATATACACGATGGACCAAAACAATATGAAGATGGGTTGGGTTACCTGTACGGTTTATTGCAATGATTCTACTCACTCAATACGTTAGCCTACGTTGGTGCAAATCGCTTTGAAGCGTAGTGAAGCATGAGAGTTATTGGCAAATCGAAGGGTTATTCTGATGAATCTTCTTCAAACGTACTACAATCTTAGGAGAAACGTTACCAATTGTATGTTACCATAGCGTATACCAGACACTAGCGTATAAAAACCCAAACAGATCGTATCATATCTTGCTGATCCGTGTTGAATCGGCTGCAGATCCTACAAGTGTCTTTGATATTTGTAGTCTTGTCCTACAACAACCGTAGGTATATGTAGGAAGATAGAGTCGGGACTCTGTGCATCCCCGACTTATCACGATAAACACGTCCAAGATCAATCCTGGGCTAATGTTGCCAAAATCGTGACAGTGTGATTGGGGCTTAAATGGTAAAAATATGAATGTTAAATAATTATAGACCTTATGATGCCAGCTAAGTAATTCACTTACCTTCTAATCCATGGAAGCAAGGCTTTGTTGGAAATATCTTCAGATCGTGACCTAATGGTCATCCTCAGATCCTAAGGTGCAGCGTATTTTAGGAATTGTTTTGAATAAGATTGCCATTTGAAATTTCAATGGAGATACTCCAATGAAATATTTATCATCAATTTTTCTATTTTTTATCAGAATTTGAATCTGATCATGATGATGACTGTAGCAGTCATGATGATGATGCTGACGAATCCTATCATCCCAGTTGTAGTGAAGATGATTAGCAAAGTACCTGTACCTGTAGTGACAGTGAAAGTAACTAAGCTGAAGGTATGTCATGATTCTCTTCTGATTAAAATTTATTTAAAATTAATGTAGTTAGTATTTAGTTTTAGTTCAAACCTATTTATTTTAGCTTGTCTGCATCGAAATTCTTCCAGGGAAGAACCAGTACATGGTGTCTGTGGAGAAATCTCAAGAACGTTACGCGAGTGGCGATCGAAACCAGGACCTCCCGGTGGCAAGGTTGACACCATATCCACTACACCACTGTGACTAGTTCTTTTTGGGGTTGTGTATTCATATATCGCAGATGTAGTGAGTTTGAGTTGTGTATTCCTATATTACAGATGTAGTGAGCTTTAGGTTGTGTATTCCTATATTGCAAATGTAGTAAGTTTTGAGTTGTGTATTCCTATAGCACAGATGTAGTGGGTATTTGGTTGTGTATTCTCAAATCACAGATATACTCATGATGATGTAGTGAGTTTTGGATTGTGTATTCCTATATTGCAGATGTATTGAGTTATGAGTTGTTTATTTCTATAGGTAGTGAGTTTTGTGTTGTGTATTCCTATATCACAACTGTAGTGAGTTTTGGTTGTGTATTCCTATATCACAGATTTAGTGAGTTCAGAGTTGTGTATTCCTGTATCACAGATGTAGTGAGTTTTGGGCTATATATTCCTGTATCGCATATGTAGTTAGTTCTGAGACCTGTATGCCTATATCACAGATGTAGTGAGTTCGGAGTTGTGCATTCCCATATCACAGATGAGCTGTGTTTTTGGTTGTGTATTCTCATATCACAGATGTACTCATGATGATGTAGTGAGTTTTGGGTTGTGTATTTCAATATCACAGCTGTAGTGAGTTTTGGGTTGTGTATTTCTATATCACAGATGTAGTGAGTTTTGGGTTGTGTATTTCTATATCACAGCTGTAGTGAGTTTTGGGTTGTGTATTTCTATATCACAGATGTAGTGAGTTTTGGGTTGTGTATTTCTATATCACAGATGTAGTGAGTTTTGGGTTGTGTATTTCTGTATCACAGATGTAGTGAGTTTTGGGTTGTGTATTTCTATATCACAGATGTAGTGAGTGAACATTATATTTTCGATAACTTTGTGAAATTAAATTTGATCGGTCAGTGAAATCAACAAATATTAACCATCAACACTTATTTAAAAAGATTTATTTTGGTAGTCTCTTTTGTCACGAAGTGCTTGATAAGCTATTGATATAGGGGACTTCTCCTGTGTCGTCTGTATGCCGTCAACAATAAGTTTGTTCTCACGCTAGAGACTTCACAATTTATCAAATCTTAACCTAAGTTGCACAGTTTTTGTATGACTATACAATCTCGGTTGAGATTTTTATTTGCCACATCACACCAGTATCACAATAGTTATTGCCCCTTTTTCATGCAAAAAAAAATATACAAATATGCCTTTTTTCTATCGTATCTTTACCACACTGTCACAGTTTGTGTATGAGCATCAGATCTCAGCAGAAGCCAAAAGTGGGCAATATTGTGGTCAACACTGGAATTGTTGCCATTTGTTTGTGAAGAAATAAAAAACAAACAAAAAATGGACATTATTCAGGATAGAAACTATTTTCATCCAATCTTCACTGATCATGTATAGCTTGTCTATGACCATAATATCACAGGTGAAGTCAAATATAAGCAAGAGTTATTGCCATTTGTGAACAAATGTGCTAAAATGGACATTGTTCAGGATTGAGACTTCATTTTTCATCCAATCTTCACCACTCTTGCACAGTTTGTCTATGACCATATGATTTTAAGTAAAGTCGAGTTTAAACAAGATCGGCCAGAAACACCAGAGTAATTGCCCTTTGTTTGTGAAAAATATGTGAAAATGGACATTATTGAGGATCGAGACTTTATTTTCCATCCAGTCTTCACTAAACTTGCACATGTTGTTTACAACCCTAAGATTATCATAAAAATCATAGTTAATCAAGATTGGGCCAGACTCACCAGAGTAGATGTCCTTTGTGAAATAAAACAGCACAAAAATGGACATTATTCAGGATAGGGACCTCATTTTTAAGCTATTCTTTACCAATCTTCAACAGTTGGTACGTGACCATACAATGTCAAGTCAAATTTAAGCAAAATTGGGCCCAAAGCACCAGACTGTACATGCACTGTTTGTGCATTTTCCATAATTGTCATTGACTTAACTAAAAAGAGTCAGAAAATAAATATTGCAAAATAGACATGAGAATCATGGGCAAAAACAGTGTTCACTATTCCACTACCCAATTCATACTAGTTTAAAACCCATAGCACTAGCCCATGTTTAAAATAAAACAGATCCTAACCTCCTTTACTAATACATAACTATTCTTCAGATACCCTACTCAGGTTAGCACTTTGGGCCACCATTGCCCTCATGGTTTTTATATAATATCATTTATTGGCAATCTGACCTTTTATTTCTGTTTTGCAGATAATAACAGTGACATAATTCCACCAAGTACCATGGAAAGTGACACTGAGAGGGTTTTTCCTTGTCTAACAACTGAGAAACCAATATCTGTCTTAACAGCAAAAATTAGCAAGACAGGTAACTACAATAACAAATTGCGTTCCTGTGTCTTCTGCAAAACAATTATGCCAAACAGTGCAAGACATATGACTCTTGTACACTCCAATGAAACGGAAGTGGCTAAAATTCTCGTTTGACCAAAAAAAAGCAAAGAACGGCGAAGACAATGGCAGTCTTTGACTAACCAAGGCGACTTTAAACATAATTACGGTGTGATTGAAAAGGGCAAGGGAACACTAATCCCAGAGTACAGGAATGCAGGAAAACTCTCTGATGTACATATTAAAGACTATGTGCCTTGTCAGCACTGCAAGGCATTTTACAAGAAGAATGATTTGTAGAAACACAAAAAATCATGTGTCTCACGGCCAGCAGATTCTTTATCTAGAAATGAAGTAAAGTCTGGTCGTTTACTTCTACCGCCATCAAGTTCCAATACTGGTTTAGAAACAAACATCTTGAAAGCCATGAAGGATGATGAAATCAAGAATACCTGCATAACTGATAAAATAATTTTGGACTTTGGTAGTCGGTTGTTTGACAAGCATGGCCATGAAAGACATAAGCATTTGTATATTTTTCAGAAATTACGAGAACTGGGACGTTCAGTTCTTACATGCAAAAATATGTCCAATATAAGATCACTTGATGAACTTCTACTTACTTCTAATTGGGATACACTGATCAATTGTGTACAATATGTGTGTGGTTTAAGTAAAGATAAACACATGTATTCCACACCATCACTGGCTCTAAAACTAGGGCATAGCCTGACAAAAGTGTGCTAATTATTTGAAGTCTGAAGGCCTTAAACAAAACAACCAGGAGAAATTAAACTGGGCAGTACAATTTCTGAGTCTCTATAAAAGTGAGTGGTCGAACTCTATTTCATCATGTGCTTTAAGCACACTAATATAAACAGAAGTTTAATAAGCCATTGCTTCTTCCATTAGTCAAAGATGTTGTCAAGCTGAACAATTGTTTAAAAGAAAAAGTAAATAGGCTTTGTGTAGAAATCAATGACAAGCCAGAAATGTATTCTGAACTAGCGCAGGTTTGTCTTGCCCAAGTCATTCTGTTCAATAGGCAAAGAAGTGGTGAGGCTGAAAGAATGACACTTCTTGCATATCAGGAGTCGTGTAGTGGAAAACCTGATGAAGTTGTCCTTGAAACCTTGTCTGATTTTAAAAAAACTCTATGTTCCACTCATACCAGAGTAGAAATAAGGGGGAAATGTGGCAGAAAGGTTCCTGTGCTCTTTACAGAAGAAATGAAAAAAGCAATAGATATTCTTGTTAGTAACAGGGAAAAAGTCGGTGTAACACAAAACTACTTGTTTGCAGGCCAGGTGAGAGTAGTAAACCATATAGTGACAGATTGCATTAGAAAATTTGCTAAGGACTCAGATCTGGAGAATCCAGGAGCAATCACATCAACCAAGTTGAGGAAGCAACTTGCCACATTGGCTCAAATTCTATACTTGTCAGAAACATCGCAGGATATTCTCGCCACATTCCAGGGACATAACATTAATGTGCATCGCGAATACTACTGGTTACCTGAAAGTGCTTTGCAGGTGGCAAAAGTTGCCAAGGTTTTTCACAGCATTAACAATGGAACTATTTCTCAGTATCGAGGAAAGGACTTTGATGAGATAGAATTTGCTGAAAAAGGTACATCTGTTTAATAAACTGATTATATTAATGCCCCCAAAGGAGGGCATATTAAAATTGAACTGTCAATCCATGCGTCCGTCCATTAGTCGTGCGAAGTCAAATATCTTTAATATTATCCAAGGTATTCGCCTGAAACTTAAAATACATCTTTACTATCAACGTCTCTACCAGGGAAAGCAACTCCCATAATTCTGTTTCTTAATTTGTCAAATATATGGCCATTTTTCAACATAGAAATTTTGGTTAAAGTTTTTCACAAGGTCAAATATCTTGAATACTATCAAAGGTATTTACTTGAAACTTGAAAGGTCTTTACTATCTAAGTACCCACCAGGGAAAGCAATCCCCATAATTCTGTTTTGTATTTTGGCTGTTTTATTCCCCTTTTTAACTTAAGCGTATTCGGGGGCATATGTCACCTGATAGTGAAATCACTAGTGAAAACACCAGGCCATGTTTGTTACTTATTGCAAAAGACAAAATATCAAAACTAAATACATTTTTCGTGCATGTTTATTGTTTATTGTTCAAGAAGAGCTAATATATTAATATATTCACTGCTATTCAGAAAATAGTTTGACTCATCGTTTAGTAAGACACAACTGAGCAAGAGTATAGTCTTTAGTATAATGCTTTCTACTATGCAAAATTTTTCTATCCATTTTATTTCATTGAAAATATTTTCATTTGTATTTGTGTCATGTAATAATTACAAACTATTTATTGTAATAAATTGTTTGCATTTTTTATTTTTAAAGAAGTAATAAACTCTCAGATTTCTGTGTCCATTTTTAAATAATTACATGCACAATTTATAAAGGGAGTAAATGGCACTGCCTACACAAAAATAATTATTATTCCCAATAATGATGTGGGTGTTTTTGGCCTTAACTTCACTTTAAATGGAAAAAAGCTTTTAAAAAATATTTTAAATGAAGTGTATCATATTACTTTTACAACAACATACAAGCCCCTTTAACCTAATGGTTAGCATATCAGTTATTTGATTCAAAGGTCTGTGTCTCTGCCAAATCATGCTTTTGATAAAACAAAATGAAAATCTGACAAAAAATCCTCTTATATATTTTAAATAAACTGACGCTGGAGAAATAAATTGTTTCTTACCGTCATATTGTAAACATGCACTTTCCTATTATAATAGCTTGGTTTGGAATATCAGTATAAATTATACTGCAAAATTAATGAGAATAATAAATGAATTATAAGTAGAACATTGACTCAGTATATAAATCGAAACATTGTACAAATTATAAAATAATGCGTGACTTTAAAAGAATCTCATACAGGACTACACTTTGTACATATTGACATTTGGTAATTTTATTAACAATAAAGATCATCTTAATGAAATATGATTAGGTAAAATGTATGTAAACTAAAATAAGTATGTATGCAGGTATCAAGTTCTGTACCTAGATGTGTATTGATTTACCAAACATGTTTTTAGGTTTGGCAATTTTAAGTACTTGATGAACAGCTTTTCACCACAATAATTGGTATGATAATTCGATAGGTAAAGCTATTACCATTTGATGACCATAGTAAATGTTCCCACATGTATTTTGTATTGCATTAAATCAGTAGTACATGGTCTACTTTTGGTTTTCAGTATGTCTATATAGCATATTCTTGTTCTTGATGATATTGCGTCCCAAGTTGGTGGTTGGTGGTGTATGACATATCAGTAGTTTATGTTCTTGATTTGTATGACTTGCCAGTTGTTTATGTTCTTGATTTGTATGACTTGCCAGTAGTTCATGTTCTTGATTTGTATGACTTGCCAGTTGTTCATGATTTGCATGACTTGCCAGTTGTTCATGATTTTTATGACTTGCCTGTAGTTCATGTTCTTGATTTGTATGACCTGCTCGTAGTTCATGATTTGTATGACTTGCCAGTAGTTCTTGTATGGTATGACTTGCCAGTTGTTCATGTTCTTGATGTGTATGACATGCCAGTTGTTTATATTCTTGATATGTATGATATGCCAGTTGTTCATGTTCTTCATTTGCATGACATACCAGTATTTCATGTTCTTGATGTATATGACATAATAAAAGTTCATATTCTGTATGACATGCCAGCAGTGCATGTTCTTGATTTGTATGACATGCCAGTAGTTCATGGTCTTGATTTGTATGACAAGTCAGTTGTACATGTTCTTGATGTGTATGTATGACATGCCAGTTGTTCATGTTCTTGATATGTATGATATGCCAGTTGTTCATATTCTTCATTTGCATGACATACCAGTATTTCATGTTCTTGATGTGTATAACATGCCAGTTGTTCATGTTCTTGATATGTATGAAATGCCAGTAGTTCATGCTCTTGTTTAAGTTTATAGATTGATACATCTATTATTTTAACTGTTATGTGTTGGTAGACCTTCACACACTAAAAGTATGGACATTGAGCGGTGTTACATTTAACAGGACACAAACATGTACATTTTAGGTGTCAAAAACTGACATTATCATTGACATTGTCTGATTTTTAAGTATTTGTATGCATAAACTTTAAGGTAAGCGCATTGTTTGTGTTATAAGTGTCTCGTGTAGTGATTCTTCACAAAACACTCTGTTTAAACGTATGGTTATATATTTAATTGTATGATATATTGAAAGTTTAATCAAATTCTTAAAATCAAAAGAAATATTTTTAAGTAAGTAATATGTTAGAATCAACTGACGAATTTCAAATTCAGATGTTAAAATTTGGTTTCACAAAGTCCCATCACACGATGTGTGGTTTCATAGTTTTTGATTTGGCTGACATTTTATTGCTGTAAGAGAAATAAACATGGCTCTTATAACACTAAAAACATGGGTCTTAAAAACTAGCCAATTGTCTATTTTTCACTATTGTATGTGTTTATTGTAACCTTTTATTAATATTAACAAATTGCTCTACATTCCATTGGCAATGTTACACTTTTTGAACTCATTTTGTGTATACTTGTCCATATCGTATTTAAAACAATTGTAGAAACCAGTTTATATCTCAAAATATTGTGAACATCGATTGGGAACATACATAATATTGTATAAATAATGCATATATTCTGCTCCCACAACGAACATATATAGTTACAATAGAGGGCAGTCGTTCATGTGAAAACTGTAGACTTAATTCTGCACACATATACCAAATAAATTGTTAACAAAATCGCAAGTATCTTGTTTTGGTGTTTATGAATTACATTACATTGTGCCATCGTTATTGCAGACATTAATTTGGTTACATAAAGCTGGCTTAGCTCAGTTGGTAGAGCACTGGACTACACATCCGAGGATCACGAGTTCGATACCCAGGCCCGGCACCATAACGTGTGTGGGGATTTGTCATGACATTATTTCTACTGTCATTCTCCCCCTACCTCTGATTCCAGTAGGGCAGTTGTCAGTTGCTTGCATGAGTATGTGCACTTAGTACTGGTAAACCAGCTTACCCAGGAAAAGTGTGAGTAGGTTAACTGACCGCCGTTATATGACTGAAATACTGTTGAACACTGCGAAAATCCAAATAAATTAAATTGCAAGATGTATGTCTGTCCGTTCCATCGTCGACATTTCTATGCCCCTTAAAGCTGGGAGGCATTAAGCGTTGCGCTTGTCCGTCCGTACGTCTTGAAATTATCCGTCCGACTTTGTCCGGACTGTTACTTCATTTAACCGGCAATTCAAAAGAAACTTGCCACAAATGATCACCGTGTGGAGACGGTGTTTTCGCGTACAACTCACGTGTCCCTAGCTCAAAGGTCAAGGTCACACATAATATGCAAAATATGGGTATAAAACAACTTGCCCGGACTGCAACTTCATCATTTATCAGGCAATTTTAAAATAACCTACCACAAATGATCACTGTGTTGAGACGGCGTGTAGCAGGCCAAACGTGTGTACCTACCTCAAATGTCACGGCCATATTAGAGGTCTAATATAGGCATAAAACGGCGTGTCTAGACTGTTAACTTCATCATATATCAGACAATTTTAAATAACTTTCCACAAATGATTACAGTGTGTTTATGTTTATGACATTTATGTGTCCAAATATGTGGCGTGGGGACATCCCGTGTCCATGACACATCTAAATGAATATTGAGCCAATATGTTTTATTAGGTCCTGGAGTACTAGACACTTCAGTCCGGATGCCGTCAAGTCTAAGTTTTGGCATCGGGCTGGATCCCTTCTCTTAAATAAACAATGTATGTAACATAAAATCAAGCGCCGATAAATTAAAATACTAGTTTCCGGTTACATAGGGTTTCCTTCAATGAGCAGCTCTATATATGCTTAAAATATCAGCAAATTGACCATCTTTTGTTAAATCGACTATTACCCGTCCGGTTTTTAGAATCGATCGGCTGCCTAACGGATATCACGTGAGTGTCGTATGGGCATGGTCGCTCGTTTAGTTAAATGTGTCTTGGGCATGATCCGTTTCAGCGTCAGTTAGTTAAACACTCCCACGTTAATTTCGCACATTGGTCAGGCGCCAATTCAATTTTGCATATATTAATATGTGAAATGCCGAGCGGTGTGCGACATCCCCGCGCCTAGCCGGAAATCCGATGCCAGGTCGATCGTTGGACTACAAATGGAAAATATCAAACCACCGAGCTATGTAGTTATTGGACAAACCAACCTCGTGCCATGTGAATTTTTAGCATTACATCGGCTAAAATAACGTTAAATGTGTATCAAATGAAAATGGGAACGCTGCTCAAAGAACAAATTTTTTATGGTGACGATAGAAAATTGCTTATTAACAGATCATTGAAAATTATATACAGAATAACTCCCTCGCAAAATTTTTTACTTTAAGGGATACGTTTCAAATGATAACCCGGCATATTTCTCTACATATTTTGTGCAAAACAGCATTAAATGTTGACCAATCACATTTGTTCATGATCTCTTTATAAATGACTCCAATATTCGCCTCCAATATTGTTATTGTTTAAATAAAAGTTGTACATAAAGAATTTCACTTCAATAAGATTTTATATTCTGACACACACAGTCCCATGCTTCTCCGTGTTTCAAAAACAGGCGTTGTCGATCCATCCGTTCAGCCGGTTTTCCACGACTACGTCTGCGCATTTTTTTGGTGTCCTGTACCTTCGTTGGCAGCATTTGACAGGTGTGTATATTTGGTCAAAGAGTTCCAAGAGATATAGGAGGTAACTTCACACATAAAAGTCAATAAATTCAATGTATGCGTTTAATAATATATAATTATAATAAATACATATTATTGAGGTTCAGATCTAACAAGCTTCGTTCTTGAGTTAGCACAAGCACTTTGGCGTTTGTTTCCTATCCACTTTTTGTGTCGCCTGACTAGGCAAAATATAGGCGTTACTTATGTCGGCGGCGGTGTCGGAGGCGTCGGTGTCGGCGTCCCATTTTGCTTGTCCGGAACATAATTATTAGACTATTAAAGCTATCAGCATGAAACATCATAGGTAGATAGATCTTATTGAGTGTTGTGCATTGCACAAAAACCGTTACTCTGCATCTCATACTTTTAGAGTTATTGCCCTTTGTTTATGTTCATGTTTAATTTTTTACCGGAGCATAAATCTTTGACTATGAAAGCTATCAACTTGAAACTTCACAGGTAGATAGATCTCATTGAGGGGAAGTGCAGTGAACAAGAACCGTTACTCTGAACCTAATACTGTTGGAGTTATTGCCCTTTGTTTAATGTCACTTATTTTTTTGTCCGGAGCATAACTCTAACAATATGAAAGCTATCAACTTGAAACTTCATAGAGATAGGTAGATAGATCTCATTTAGGGAAAGTGCAATGCACACGAACCGTTACTCTGCATCACATACTTTTGGAGCTATTTGTCTTTGTTTATTGTAATTCTTAATTTTTGTCTGAAGCATAACTCTAAGACTTCTTAGTGTGCAAGGTGTGCTTTGCGACATAATCGCTAATATTTCACGTAAGCTATCCGGCGTCAGGCGACACATCCGACTCGCGGAGTTCTCGTGTTACTATATCGTATGTCATAGTGTTGTTATAACTTACGACAACTATGGTGGAGCACTGTTGAAATAAATTTATTGTAAACTTATACATTTCGTCTATATTTCCTGAATCTAATCTACATTAGCAAATCATATATTTCACCATCAATACAAGGAAACTCACTAAATGCAGTTTTTCGCTATTGTGTAAACTGGACACAACACGGTCTTTGAAAAAGCAAAACAAATTTGAACATGTAATTTTTGAATGATATACAGTACACTCCAAGAGTTTGTAACCACTCCACCCCCCTACCACTGCCGACGTTCGAACGCGTTGACACTTTCTTCGTTGCGCTTAATTTTCATGTCAGCAATTTAAGTGTTGCTGAACCGGGAAAACGACAAACGCGTCCAGGTCGGCGATGATGAAACGCGGTGAAACTCTTTATAAAACACGGTGAAACTTCGAGGACATTATAAATATTAAAATACATGTGTCCTACATGTAGTATGTGTGCACGAATCCTGAAGCGTTTAAACCGCCGCGGATGAACTCATTTTAATAAAGTAAGTTATATTTCTTGCTATAAAATGTGTTCAATATTATAAATGACTCGAACAATGACATTGCTTAACGATTTATAATCTTTAAACTGGTCAGTTAAAATATTATGTTGCATCGTAACATTAGATTTAAAAATAAAGATACATGTATCGTCATTTGGTAGAACCTATTTAGCTTTTATCTCTCAGTCATTCCAGTTTGAATTGTATATGTGCTGTGATTTCAATATATTTATTGCGTCAAATGTGTTACTGATGAGAATAGAGGTCCATGGTTAAACGTACGCCACTAATTAAAACGTTAGCATGTGTAAAATATAGGTCTACACAAACATTCACAGCAGCTTAATACGCTGTACGATTACAATAATTATAAAACCTGTCAAAACAGATGTATACCATGTAAGAGACAACAGTAGTTTGTTGGCAGTTACTTAGTAAATCCGCCCCTTCGTAAACTCAATATCCCGTTCTCTAACTCAATATCCAGTATCCACGCCTGGATTATCTTCGAAATGCTCCGTAAATCGACCGCTGCTGCGTAATTTAAAGTCGGTTTACTGCAAATTCTATTTAGTTGTTTAATCTTTATCAAAAAATGATTATAACCAATGGAATAATAAAACGAGTATTAATCACGCACAATTGAACACACAAATGAGTCGGCGATACGACGAATAAGTATTACCAAAGAATAAACTTTTCTACTCAGCACTCATCGAAACTCAATACATTCATTTAGAACGCCGCATAACTTAGTTTATTTTTATGCTTCGAAGTGAAATATAGAACAATATCAGTGAGATATATCCTTATAACTCAATGTTGTTTTTGGTTCCCGATTTAATACAGCAAAAGCAACGGATCGTCAACGATACCGGACTTAAAACTGGGAGAAATGACGTACATGTAATTATTTTACTATATCATGTGTCTAAGTGTTATATCTTTCGGCCAATATGGTGTCATATAGTTGAAATAAATTCAGTGTAAACTTATATATTTCATCTATATTTGCTGAAAATGCATTCACTAATCTTCTATTTCACCATAAATATAGAACGCTTACTACATGAGTGTATAGAAATTAAAGTACAGAAAACTCACTACATGAGTGTATAGAATTGAAAATACAGAAAACTCACTACATGAGTGTATAGAATTGAAAATACAGAAAACTCACTACATGAGTGTATAGAATTAAAAATACACAAAACTCACTACATGAGTGTATAGAATTGAAAATACAGAAAACTCACTACATGAGTGTATAGAATTAAAAATATAGAAAACTCACTACATGTGTGTATAGAATTAAAAATACACAAAACTCACTACATGAGTGTATAGAATTTAAAATACAGAAAACTCACTACATGAGTGTATAGAATTAAAAATATAGAAAACTCACTTCATGTGTGTTTAAAGTTAAAAAAAAAAGAAAACTAACTACATGTGTGTTTAGAATTTGAAATACAGAAAACTCACTACATATGTGTATAGAATAATAAATATAGAAAATTCACTACATGTGTGTTAAAAGATTTAAAAAAAAGAAAACTCACAACATGCGTGTTTACAATTTGAAATGCAGAAAACTCACAACACTCTGAGTGTATAGAATTTGAAATACAGAAAACTCACTACATGAGTTTTAGAATTTGAAATACAGAAAACTCACTACCTGAGTGTTTAGAATTTGAAATACAGATAATATAATACCGAAGTACCTTTCTTGTCATATAAATTAGTGAAATGAACATCTTTATGTCCATGTTTAATCATATCAAAGTTAAAAAGTTGATGTTTACTGATATTGTCTTTATTCTGAACTGGTTATTGGCCTGTGGATAATTCCTGACCAATGTAGGAAACTGTAATGGATAAGTACATACGTAAAAAGGATAATTACCTTACAAAATAAAAACAATAAAATTCCGATGCACGAACAAATCTCATTTGGTGTTATTTCGGTGCTTTATTCTGTATTCAAGTGCCTTTACAGGTGTATTTGCAGTCCCAAGGCTACTCTGTTTCTTTCGGATAAAAACTTGCCACTTTATGCAATAGCGGAAGGAATAGTTCCTTAAAGCTATGTAATGTTGACATGTAGCCGGTATTTTAAAACATTGTCACTATGTTTCGAAGGGCAGTGCTCACTCATGTCCTCGTAACTGCCATAAGATGCAATATACACACTCATTAAAATTTGGACGTTCAGAAATATTCAACGAGTGTCACTTTGAATGTGCTTCATGCTTTTATATTTTAAAGGGGTATTCGCATTTCCTGTTCCTCTTTCATTATTTTATTGTAACAACGTCGTCTTTTTTATGTATTTTCAAATCGTTTGGCACTATATCAGGACATACTTTATTTCCCACTATTTTCGTCCAGCACAAACTCGCGATATTTTTACACAGGTCTTCATGGAAAAGTGTAAATGGGTAACAATCTCTGTCGTTTAAGTGCGTGCCTCCTCATATCGATGACATTTAAAGTGTTCCATAGTATCTATCATGAAAAGATATAAACACACGATGTCACAGGTGAACGCGCGAATTATGCAATAAAATTTGAATGAAAATTGAAACATATATAAAGGCCCATTGTAGTCGTTTATCGTACATGTATATCAATTCATTTATATAGAAAATTAGTTGGTTAGGTGTTTATCATTCACGTTTTATGCGTTGGTTTGGTTTTTATCCGTTCCTATTATATATTGCATTCGGTTATTATAAACTAAAAGCTAGGATTTTATCCATTTTCTCACAGTCTGCACATTTGAATGAGTATTGTGTCCATATTCAGCGGTATAACACACAAGTGTAAACGTGATTTTAAAGCAGTGTATTTTTGCTTCCAAACAGCAAAATAGTAACGCCTCTAAGTATTTTTAAAGATTTTTTTTAAATATTTTAATTAAATGTTTGGCCTTGTTCCTCAGCATTCCATCTTACAACACAAAGTTTGCGAGATGAAACATGAGGTACATTGAAATAAATACTCACTTGATCAATTACGACAGATATTATGACTAAAACAAACCTGTACATAATGAAACTATGCATAAAACAAACTAGTACCGTCTTTCTATCCGCCATATTGGCACTGCGTTGGGGTCGCCGCACTGCGTTAGGATTATCCGGTTACAGGTCGTGTCCATGCTGGACAAAGTTATGCTCCGGACAAAGATCTCCCGCCGCCCGCCCACCCACCAGCCCGCCCGCTTGGGTCTTCCCATTATACGACCCGGTTTTTTTAACGGGCGTATAATAATAGCAAATAAAAACTGATATATTCAATAGTTATGTCTGTTTAAGTTAAATACTAATACGAAATTAATTTCAACATTAATTTCCGAGACGACAAATTAAAATACAGTAATAATTTATCTAGATAAAATGATGTAAGTTTTATGTTTAAATTTAAACACAAGTATCCTAGTTTTATTTACGAATGTTCTGAAATTAATATCCATATACATATCCAGTGTTATAAATGAATTGTCAACCAAACTTTATGAACATTTACGTTATAAAACATTAAATCAAATTGGTTTGTAATCAGAGACGTAGCTGAAGTAAGACCGAATTTGATTATTTTTGTGAACGCATACATTTGTATCTACATAGTTTTAACAACACTCAAGCTTTACTAATAATAACAATAATACTAATAATGACACATACGATAAGTGTATACCGGTAATCTCCGTTTGATCTAGAGTTTTAAAGTAGATTTCTATATTGTCGTGATTTAAGAATTTTCAATATCGACATTATGATAGTTGCGCCTAGTTACGACCCTGATAACTTATTTAACCTATTTTTTCTCATTATTGTACTACATGTTGGTTTTCCCGACTTGCCTAAATTCATATTATACCTCGAATAAGGAACTGAAATTTAAGTGAACAAGTATATACAGTATTGTTTGTTCCATTAAAAAAAAAAAAATGTAGTAGAAATCTGGCAGAACACAACCATTTCGCATAATAAAGCATAAATAACTAATACAACCACTACAAATGAACAATCCGAATGTGTTCGTCCGAAATTATGGCCTCTGATTAACCTGAAACTTGACTGAACATGTGCATTTGACACAGCTTCTTTTATTAAAATACAGCAGAAAAGAAACTTATAAACTGACAGTCTCTTATTCCTGATTCTTTTATTACATGTATTTGTATCGTCCAGATTATATGCGTTGTGGATTAAATATCTGAATACATTGTACTAAAGCTAGCAGTTATATATGTACTTTTAACCAATGTCCCAGTTCCTTATTCAGAGGCCTTAATTTCAAACAAACACATTCGGATGACAGATTTCTAGCTGAAAATACCTTTAATACTAGTAACTTCTCTATCACTCGTTGTTGTTGTTTTTTGTCCCGCTGCTACTACGATTTTCATATGAAGATGCAATAGTGAACGCATTAGTTCACCAAAAGTTTTAGTTCCTTAATCGTGATTTAATAAGAAATGACGAGCCTGTAAGCACAATTTTACAATTATTACGATAATTAAGAAAATGTATTTGAAAAAGTACATTGTTTTGTATGTAGGTGCATGTATTTGCAGATAAAATAGACAACATATTTTATGAAATCGTATTCCTAATTAGCCTTGCAAAGCTTATTGTGTATTTATTTATTGGTAACCGATCTTATAAACATAGTTATGATGCTTATGCGTAAAAAATAAGTTTGTTTACATGCCCCCAAAATTAGGGTAGGTAGGTCGGAATTTATTATTTATTTATTTATTTGTTTGTTTGGTAAATGGTCAACTTGAAGATTATAAAACTGAATAAATTTTCTAAACATATCAGTAATATCCTTAAATATTGTTTATAAGCGGATACTTTCAAAACAAAACACTTATTTATCCAAAAACACATTTAACTATTGAAAAAGGTAAATAAATCAAACATCAATCTGACAAACTCAATAACATGTTCTACAGTCGGGGCATTTTTAGGGTAGGTCGGGTAACCTGAAGCAAACATATTTTTGTATGCCTTAGGTATGTCAAATTAGTTTTTTTCTGTAACTTTCTTACTACATTTATAGCCCGTATTCCATGACATGTGAACGTGAACGTGATCATGAACGCGTATGTCTGTGTGATTCGCGATAGGTGATTCCATGTGTCCGCGTATCGGCTTTACGTGATTCTTTTCTCCTGTCGGTTTTGTAGTGAAGAGATGGATAGCAATGAAGAGATACTTCTTTGTGATTGGTGCTGTATTAAATCAGAAGACAAAGGTGTGTGCACTGATGTCGTCAAGAAGGCTGATAACACTTGGAGTAATTAATCGTAATAAAATAACGATTATCATTCCATAGTTGTACCGTCGTGAACAGTTGTACTAAAATATTTATGAAAAAGACCTGACCGGGACATTTTCCCCACTGTCCTAATTCGAAAATTCACACCGCCGCAAAATTGTATACTGAAAGGTTACCTTCCCGTACGTGTACAATAGTCGTGTAAGTTAGAAAATTCCAGTTCGTTATTCAGACGCGAATAAGGAACTGAAA
Source organism: Congeria kusceri (assembly GCA_027627225.1). Lineage (NCBI taxonomy): Eukaryota > Metazoa > Mollusca > Bivalvia > Myida > Dreissenidae > Congeria > Congeria kusceri. Next base: position 40,249,587 of record CM051031.1, read on the forward strand.
CATTAGTCAAAGAAAATTGCATTTATACAAAAATATTTCTGGATACCCTGAATTGTATCGTATGTAGTTGATTTTATTTGCAGAAAATAACTATACAATTATTATATGGAAAACATATTCCGTATTCGACTTCAATTCTTACTGTAATTTCTATTAAAACATAGTATAATATTCGTTAATTATTGCAAACGAGTCTTTTCTGTCTTATTTCTACTATGGTTGTAAAAAAAAAGCAATGGCGAATGTACTACGATTACTAACTAACCAGTTCCTTATTCGGCGGCCATTATTTATCCGCGAATAAGGAACTAAAAAATCATGAATAATACTTAGTAGATATGTATTAGAATGAATACATTTGACATATATGACTACATTTAAAATAATTATCGTAGAAATTGGTTACCTTTCGGTACGTGTACCGTAATCGTTTAAGTTGGAAAATTCCAGTTCCTTATTCAGATCGAATACGGAATAAGGAACTGAAACATTAGTAAAAAATAATTGCATTTGTAATGAAATATTTCTGGATACAGTGAATTGTTTTGCATGTAGTTGATTTTACTTGCAAACAAACTATATCTTCTGAAAATATATTCCGTATTCGACTTCCATTCTAACGGAAATGTGTATTAAAACATAATATAATATTCGTTATTTATGGCAAACGAGGTTTTTCTGTCTTATTTCTACTTTGGTTTATATAATAGAAGCAATGCCGAATGTACTTCGTTCACTAACGAACCAGTTCCTTATTCGGAGGCCAAAATTTCAGACAAGCAAATTCGGATGGTCGATTTGTTTCGGTAAAACTGGTTATTTATGCAAAATAGTTACTTTCTTTCTCATTTCTACTCCGTTTTTAACAGAAGAAATCATCAGTTAATGACTGTGTTGTTTTTAATTCCAGTTCCTTATTCAGTTTGAATAAGGAATAAGGAACTGGTTCCTTGTTCCTTATTAAACCGCAAACAAGGAATGGAAACATTCATTAATAATACTCAGTTGAAATGTGTTAGCATTAATACATTTGACATACATATCAAATACAGGAACACAAGCCCTGTGCGAGACGCGAACGTTCGACCTCCCGCTCCGTAGGCAAACGACCTAACCACTAGGTTAAAGAGACAGTATACCCTCGTATTTGAAGATAAATGATTTTTTCGGAAAACATACTCCTTGTTCGACTTGAATGCTTTTCGTTAATTTATGACAATGTTACAAATCATAAATATAATTATGTTGAAAAATTATATTTTTTACTCTAATTATCTTCATTTCTACAACTAATCTACTGCCGTTGCAAATTACAGTAGCAAAATTGAAAGCACTGCTTGAATTCAGTTTCAGTTCCTTATTTACTTTGAAACGAACCAGTTCATATATTTCAACTAATTTTAAAGTATTTATGTTATATACCGATTGATTTTTATTATCAAGGTTTCTGGTAATCAGACGGAACGATATAGTACAGGTACTTGGTGCACTACAGTTTCAATTCCTGTTTCGGTGTTGAATAAGGAATAAGGAACCAATTCCTTATTAATAACAAACGAGCTTGATTTTCGTTTGATTAACATTTGTCTATGGACTCATAAAGACGTTATAGGAAAATGTATGACTTGAAGCTTTATTGGTTCATACCTTGTTTTTCACTTTGCAATTTCTTTCTGAAACACAATCACCACCGAAAGGTTGCAAACACGAAATAAAGGCAAATGTGATCCGCAGCTTAACTAGAAGTTAGATGTAGTGAGTATCATGTGTGTATTTTCAGATGTAGCGAGTACCCTGTGTGTATTTTCAGATGTAGCGAGTACGCTGTGTGTATTTTCGTGTAGTGATTTCAATGTGTGTGGTCAGATGCTAGTAGCGAATTTCATGCAGAAAGTCCATTTTTTACCAGTGGTATTTTTGAAATTTTCTTATTACAAGCGCAAACAATCAGTTTCGAAAAATACGAAAATGCATTTATTTTCGTTTTAAAGCTATTATAAGGGCGTGTAGTGAGTTGATGGTCTAATGTCTTGTGTAGTCACTTGACGGTATATGCACGTATGTGTGTGTGTGTGTGTGTGTGTGTGTGTGTGTGTGTCTGTGTGTTTGTGTGCGTGTGTGTGTGTGTGTGTGTGTGTGTGTGTGTGTGTGTGTGTGTGTGTGTGTGTGTGTGTGTGTGTGTGTGTGTGTGTGTGTGTGTGTGTGTGTGTGTGTGTGTGTGTGTGTGTGTGTGTGTGTGTGTGTGTGTGTGTGTGTGTGTGTGTGTGTGTGTGTGTGTGTGTGTGTGTGTGTGTGTGTGTAATGATATCTGTGTACCTTTTTAATTGCAATTTATATCTATAGTTATTTTTTTTTAGGGCGTTTTTTTATGATATTTTGATGTAATATCACAACTGTATCAAATTCTTTAATATAGTTGTTTTTCGGCGTAGCTGTCTAGGGTCACTTTTGACCTAGATTTCTTGTAAACGAGTACCAATTCAGCTATAAATTGGGCGCGACAAGTTCCGTATTTTTTGTGATTACAATTTACAGGTTAAATTAAAGTGATCAACATATCCTCGACACACACTCTTGAACTGAGCATAATTATGAATAAATTTTCTCGTATGTCATAAACAGAATGTTATATTCATTCAAAGAATGAAGTAACTATGTTTTGTAGCCTACACAGGCTGCACGCTCTATAAATAGCAATTGTACAATGCTGACACCACAGCAGCCTGTAACAAAATATTTGTTTATGATCCATTTTACAGTGAATATATCTACGAACAGTTATTAAAGATTGTAACAGGACCCTGTACATCGAATAGCAAACGGCGTGTATTTCTAGGGAAACTGATCCAACGATCGTGAACGATTTATTATCAGCTTAAGGTCAGTGTAAGGTCAGTCTTTCTATGCCATTAACTATACTAATGACTTGGCAAGAACAAGACAAACTTAAACCGTACTTTATGCATTCATTGCCATTTACACATTATTTTTTGTACTGCTCTCTTTAACTTGAATATTTTTCTTCGATAATCCTTATTTAAGAATCATTAAGAAACCAAACAGCAGTCACATAAGTAAAATAAGTTTGCAAGAAAAATGAAACTTTATATATTTTATTGAGTCATCATTAAATAAATAGCTTTTCATTTCTTCTTATAGTCACTCCATTTCAAGACAGTTAACTAGCGAATATCAACATCATGTTTGGTGTAAAGGTCACTTATATAATAAAATACGACAAATAAGCAATATTGTTTTTTTCACTTTAATATGCATTTTATATTAACTAAAATCCTATTTGTGCTAGACCTATTTTACTTTATATATTAGTTTTGAATATTTAAGTTGCAATTTCAATTGCCATTCTTATTTTTTCAAACTTACCATAGGCGCCGAATATCTTGAAAGATATTTCTTGTTTAAGTTTATTTAACATTATCAATCAGTCAACATTGTCCTATACAATTAGTTGTTTATTCTGGTTTATTACACCAAGAAGTATGGCTTTGTCTGCCAACATTGACAAATCAACACAATCATTCGACCAATTATTCGACTTTTCTTTTTATGGCATTAGCGTTTGTAGGCCTTGGTTATAACTAGTGTCTCAGTAGAACATTTATACGGAAAGATATCCGAAGCACGCACATTAATGGAAATAAGTGGGCTATGATGGCTTAATTCGCTCACCTGAGTACTCTCACGATGAAGGTCATACTGTTGTGATAAATTTGAGAATTAAGGTATCTGAGGAATACACATGTATGCGCAGAGGGGTTTATTATCGGTTTGATTTTATGCACCGTTCAGATCAATGGGCTATACTAGTTGGGCAGTTGGGGGGCGGTGTATTGTCTCTCAATGTTCACAGATTATTTTTCTTTATATTTTTTTGTCACTTTGAAATCAGTGACAGTTTTGGCAAAAGCCAAAACATAATATTTCGATGTCTTTCGGTAGGCAGTTTTGGAGAACTAGTTGCGCTAAGGGCAAATTTGACCCTGTCTTTAATACGTTTCTGTGATAAATCTAATGTCATCCGTGTTCAACTATAGAAGCATATTTAAGTTTTTTTTATCTGTCTGTGAAATGTTAATGCAAATCTGTGTCATAGTAATTGTTTTGTAACCAACATTAATAGTCACTAATTTTGCATGAACACAATTGTAACAGTGCATGCATGCTCACCGTCTTGTTGTCATGACTGGATGAACTATTGTGTTTCTGTCATGCATAAAGAAAATGTTTGCATTTTCGTGCACAAACATGAGGCTATAACTCTGGTGTTTGAGGTCCGATCAGGTGAATGTTTGGCTTCTGCTCAGACCACGTTTGTATCCGCATAAAGTCCATTTTTGCATTTTGGTCAAAAGAAGGGGCAATAACTCTGGTATTTGTGATGCAATCAAGCCCATTTGTGGCTTCTGCTGCTGTCGTATGTGTATACATGAACTGTGGAAATTTAGTCAAGATAAAAATGGAGTCTGTATTTTAGGAAAAGACGATTCGAATTTGTTTTATTCCATGACTAAAGGTTGAATAAGGAAAGTATCTCAAGCGCTTCTGGTGCAATTTGGCACATTAAGATTCAATCCCAACTTAGATTTTATAATCGTACACAAACTATGCAAATTTAGTCAACATTTAATACAACAAGAGGGCCTAAGTGGCCCTGGTCGCTCACATGAGTATAAGTAATATAATTAATTATAAATAATTAAAACTTTAACTGTGTGTCACTTATATGCATTTAAAATATGGCGTTTGATTAGCTGATATTGCACCAAATATTTGGCTGCCTCCTCTTGCAAAACGTGTGACATTTTCTCCCACAAATGTCATGAATACCTTAGTCATTAACAGAAATGGGCAATCAATAATAGCATAAGAGGATTGTGGCAAAAGACAAAGAAATCAAGGGAAACTAGAACGTGTTTTTAAAAAACATATTGTTATGTATATCCCAACGGCTTGTAGACCGTTATTTTAATATTAATAACCTGACCACTATTACTCTTTTTGACACCAGACAAATCATTGTATCCTACCCTTTAAGTGTTCGTATTAGTGGGCGGGAAGCAACACGCAGCCTCCTCGAGTAACATTAAATTTGAATCATGTGCATGCGAAGACAATGACGTAACACCCAAGAGCACACATATTACAAATACGTTTATAGCTTGTACAATAATCCTCAAAAACAAAAGTGTGATTGAACAAACATACTACATTATGGTATCTACATTTAGAGAAAATACATATGAAGCATCATCATAAAAATTTAATGAGCGTTGATGTTGTTTTTTGCTATGAATCATTACAAAATCTTAAAATCGGTACCAAAACTTAAAATCCTTGCAACCTGTAATATGCAAACCAATATCACCGGCGGGTATTCGGAAAAGACATACATAGCTACATCGAGATTAATGTGTATCAGATGATATCCCACTATGCTATAATCATTTATATTATTGGCGATTATATAATATACTAAAGGTCCTTGCAAAATGTAATACAGCGGTTGTCTAGTAGACAGTACGGGAAATTCAGACATCAAAACGACGTCAATTTTATGTCACTTAAATGTGCACCAACAACGCCCGTCACGTATAATATCAACTCTGAATTATGCACAGTAGATCTAATTTTAAATGTGTTGAGGGTCATCCAAAAAAACATCAATGCGAAATTATTTTGAAACGCGGACAGTCGTTTCTAACAAGAACATTTTCGAAATGTTCTACATAGCCAAATGTATAAGGAAAACTGCCAAGCTTTCCGGTGGCCATGTTTTTTAACGATTCGGAATCCAAATGATATGAAGAAATGTAGATAAGGTCATCTAGAGAAAGGTTATGTGAAATTATCCACAATATAAAATGGCACCGCCCCCTGGCGGCCATATTTTTTTCTTAATAGAATAATTTGAAGTTATTTGGTTTAGAACCACCCAATGAACATTTCTGTGTAATTATTTTAAAACCAAATAAGTGCTTTTTGACAAGAAGATTTTTTTTCACGTTTTCAATATAGCCATATAAGACAAAAAGGCCCCGCACCCAGGTGGCCATGTTAACAAATCAAAATTATTTGAAGTATTGTGGTAAAGAACCACATAATAATCAAGCATACCAATAATGGTTTGCTTCCACTAGGCGGTTTCAGAGATTTTTTAAGTATTGGTGGCGGACGGCGGACAACTACTAACCACAAAAGCTCAGCCTTGAGCACTTTGTGCTTAGGTGAGATAAAAATACTTTAACTGTCAAAACTCCATGGATGATGTAAATGAAACTGTTACATAAATATTCAATTTTAGGTCATGACTCTATTTGTGAAAATTTGAACATATTTCTTGGTAGAAGAACCTTTCAATTACCATGAAAACAGCACCCAGAAAAGTCTTGGCGGACGGCGGACAACTACAAACCACAAAACCTCAGCCTTGAGCACTTTGTGCTTAGGTGAGATAAAAAAAAAATGCATCTTTGACAGTCAAAAATCCATGGTTAATGTCAATGAAACTGTTACATTAATATTCAATTTTAGGTCATGACTAACTTGTGAAAATTTGAAAATATTTGTTGGTAGAAGAACCTTTCAAGTACCATGAATACAGAACACAGAAAATATATAATCATGGATAAATCATGTGCATGGTTATATGATATATAAGAATGACTGATAGTGCAGTTTACTCAATTGTCTAGTAAGCTGCCTAACGATCAGTCTGTATTGTGTTAATTGTTGGGTCATACGTGTATAAATTGGCCAGTTGGAGAAGGTTATGCAATTCCTGACATAACATGTCTCTAGGATTTGAGGTCAAAAAACGATTCGAGTGAACAATTGCTCTGGTCATTGGGTTTATTTCTGATCTGATTTTCTGGAGAAGATTATCTGGATATGAAACGTTAGTACTAGGGATGGCAAAATCTCATCATCACCACCACCACCAACACCACCACCACCACCATCACCATAATCACAAACACTAGCATAAGCACCGCAGCCTACATAATTGTAATACACGTATTTATAATTAGCATCAAAAATCTGCAACAACATACTCATTAAGAGAGAATAGAAATGCAGTTTTCAAATGTTACTCTAAATTTAGAAACAAGAAAAAAAGCAGTTTTTAGTCCCTACATCTTTTATTGTGTGATATTTACCGCCAACAAGATTAAAAATGCACTGTTATTTTTACTGCAATTAAACTGAGGACTTCATAAAAGGCTGAATAAATAACTGACTGCATGGAGTTTAAATGTCAAAGGTAACATTAACAAGCTACTTTAAGCAGCAAAATGAATTCGTATTGACATTTAATGCATTCATCAGCCAGTCATAAATGTTATACCAGCAATTTACTATTTTGACTACAACTGTGGAATGATTTTCATAGTATTGATTTTTTTCCGATTAAAACTGACCAAAATCTATTGTCCAAATTTGCCGGGGGACCAACAAATGACACATTGTCATAACTGACCCAGTATTTCGACAGCAATTAGTATATTTCTGGAAACAGTAAACAGCCCAATAAGGCAAACGTTTGCATTTTGGCAGCTATGTTTTTAGCCAAAAATGATTTTTAAGGAATTGAACAAATTGTTTTCTTAGTAACATTTCTGTAAAATTTGTTTTAAATCAGTAATATATTAGGCACTCTAACATTGTCAAAGTTTTCATTGAAACTAAGTACAGAAAGCTTCCCCATGCCTTGATTGCAATGTTTTTAGAAAACAAAGGTATTTTGTATAGGGTCTTGCAAAGAACACAGAACATTGTTTGTTTGCAATCTGTATGTTATTTCCAGAGTAAAAGGACGTTACCTATTAAGCCACATAAGGGCAAACTTCATCAACCCGTGGATGCCATGTTGTCATATTGAATCAATTATTAGAAGTAATTTGGTAAAGCGTGACCCAAGCAACATTTTCGCTAATTTATTTTGAATTAAAGACAGTAGTTTCTGACAAGAAGATTGTCAACATTGCTTATAAAACCATTGCATGGCAGACTTCCCTTCACCTGGTATCCATGTTTATCAAAGTAGCAATATTATTAGAAGACATTTGGTAAAGTGTCAACCAAGAAATATTTCTGTTAAATTATTTTGAAATCCAGAATGTGGTTTTTGGCACAAAGATTGGCAAAGATGCCTAAATAGTAAAATAAGGGCAAACGTCCATTGCTCTTGGCGGCTATATTTTTTAACAAATCAGAATAATTTCACCTAAGGAACATTTCTGTTTAATTATTTCTAAATCAAGAAAGTGGTTTCTGAAAAGAAGATTTTTAAAGTTGCCAATTCAGCGGCTTACGGCCATATACGGTCGCATTTCCCCCACCGTGTGGCAGCCATGTTTTTTTAACGTATCAACATTATTTTAAGGAATGAGCTAGAGGCTCACCATAGGAATATGTGTATGAATGTTTTTTGAAATCACCCAGTGAACATTGCTGTGAAATTACAGTTGGTTTCTGACGAGAAGATTGTCAAAGTTGCCTATAGAGCCATATACGACAAACGTCCCCAAACCCCGGCGGCTATATTTTTTAACGAATCAAAATTACTTGACGAATTTGGTAGATGGTCACCCAAGGAAAATGTCTATGAAATAAGCTTGCAACCTAGCAATATATTTCTAACGAAAAGATTGTCAAAGTTGCCGTTACAGCAACATACTGTCGCTATTCCCCACTCACTGGCGGCCATGTTTTTAACGAATCAAAAGTATTTCAAGGAATTTGGTAGAGGGTCACTCATGGTGTTTTCTGACAAGAAGATGTTTAAAGAATTATATTTTTAAGCTATTGGTTGCGATGGTTTTTGGTAAAGGAACCTTACTTAATATTATATTTATCCCGCGTTTTATGCATTAATTCTGATTTTTTTATGCATTCAGCACTTTGCTTTCCATTTAGCCATGAACAAGTTCAGTGTACTAGTCCCCGTTTCAAAAATGCACAAACATGAATAATCGATTTAATCATCAATATAATATTAAATTAAACGATTATCTATCTTTGAGTATGATTTCATTATGATTTGTTTGCATATGTCTAACGTGTTTAACAAATACATGTTTAGTTCATGGAACTACATTTTGAACATTTTTTGGCAAATCACACACTTTTACTTTCTGTTTCTAACAACGAAGATGGAGTTTGTGTATTATTACCAGCATTGTTTTTTCTGGATTTCGGTAGACCTAACGAGAAACTCCTAATATCACAGACTAATTAATATAGTATGAGTTCTAAATATTGAATGTAGCCTCAAAATTGTAAAAGCAAAATAGTTTGACCCTGAAAAAGAATGTTGCTACGAGCTAGTGCTGAAGTGACAGGGTGATTGAGTACTGATTTTGATGTAATATCACAACTGTATCAAATTTTTTAATATAGTGCTTTTGCGTAGCTGTCTAGGGTCACTTTTGACCTAGATTTCTTGTAAACGAGTACCAATTAAAAGCTATAAATTTGGCGCGACAAGTTCCATATTTTTTGTGATTACAATTTACAGAATCTTTGAAACAAGCGGTTAAAGTAAAGTGATTAACAAATCCGCGACACACACTCTAGAACTGAGCATAATTATGAATACATTTTGTCGTATGTCATAAACAGAATGTTATATTCATTCAAAGGATGAAGTAGCTATGTTTTGTAGCCTACACAGGCGGCACGCTCTATAAATAGCAATTGTACAGCCTGTTACAAAATATTTGTTTATGATCCATTTTACAGTGAATATATCTACGAACAGTTATAAAAGATTGTAACAGGACCCTGTGAATCGTATAGCAAACGGCGTGTATTTCTAGAGAAATTGATCCCACGATCGTGAACGATTTATTATCAGCTTAAGGTCAGTGTAAGGTCAGTCTTTCTATGCCAGTAACGATACTAATGAATTGGCAAGAACAAGACAAACTTAATCCGTACTTTATGCATTCATTGCCATTTACGCATTCTTTTTTTGTACTGCTCTCTTTAACTTGAATATTTTTCTTCGATAATTCTTATTTAAGAATCATTAAGAAACCAAACAGCAGTCCACATAAGTAAAATAAGTTTGCAAGAAAAATAAAACTTTATATATTTTATTGAGTGATCATTAAATAAATTGCTTTTCATTTCTTCTTATAGTCACTCTATTTCAAGACAGTTAACTAGTGAATATCAACATCATGTTTGGTGTAAATGTCACTTATGTAATAAAATACGACAAATAAGCAATATTTTTTTTTACTTTAATATGCATTTTATATTAACTAAAATCCTAGTTGTTGCTAGACCTATTTAACTTAGAATATATTAGTTGTGAATATTTAAGTTGCAAGTTTAATTGCCATTCTTTTTTTTTCAAACTTACCATAGGCGCCGAATATCTTGAAAGATATTTCTTGTTTAAGTTTATTTAACATTATCAATCAGTCAACATTGTCCTATACAATAAGTTGTTTATTCTGGTTTATTACACCGAGAAGTATGGCTTTGTCTGCCAACATTGACAAATCAACACAATCATTCGACCAATTATTCGACTTTTCTTTTTATAGCAGTAGCGTTAGTAGGCCTTGGTTATAACTAGTGTCTCAGTAGAACATTTATACGGAAAGATATCCGAAGCACGCACATTAATGGAAATAAGTGGGCTATGATGGCTTAATTCGCTCACCTGAGTACTGGCACGATGAAGGTCATACTGTTGTGATAAATTTGAGAATTAAGGTATCTGAGGAATACACATGTATGCGCAGAGGGGTTTATTATCGGTTTGATTTTATGCAGCGTTCAGTTCAATTGGCTATACTAGTTGGGCAGTTGGGGGGCGGTGTATTCTCTCTCAATGTTCACAGATTATTTTTCTTTATGTATTTTGTTTGACACTTTGAAATCATTGACAGTTTTGACAAAAGCAAAAACATAATATTTCTATGTCTTTCGGTAGGCAGTTTTGGAGAACTAGTTGCGCTAAGGGCAAATTTGACCCTGTTTTTAATACGTTTCTGTGATAAATCTAATGTCATCAGTGTTCAACTATAGAAGCATATTTAAGTTTTTTATCTGGCTGTGAAATGTAAATGCAAATCTGTGTCATAGTAATTGTTTTGCATGAACACAATTGTAACAGTGCATGCATGCTCACCGGCTTGTTGTCATGACTGGATGAACTATTGTGTTTCTGTCATGCATAAAGAAAATGTTTGCATTTTCGTGCACAAACATGAGGCTATAAACTCTGGTGTTTGAGGTCCGATCAGGTGAATGTTTGGCTTCTGCTCAGACCAAGTCTCTATCCGCATAAAGTCCATTTTTGCATTTTGTTAAAAAGAAAGGGCAATAACTCTGGTATTTGTGATGCAATCAAGCCCATTTTTGGCTTCTGCTGCGATCGTATGTGTACACATGAACTGTGGAAATTTAGTCAAGATGACAATGAAGTCAGTATTTTAGAAAAAGACGAATCGAATTTGTTTTATTCAATGACTAAAGGCTGAATAAGGACAGTATCTCAAGCGCTTCTGGTGCAATTTGGCACATTAAGATTCAATCCCAACTTAGATTTTATAATCCTACACAAACTATGCAAATTTAGTCAACATTTAATACAACAAGAGGGCCTAAGTGGCCCTGGTCGCTCACATGAGTATAAGTAATATAATTAATTATAATTAATTAAAACTTTAAGTGTGTGTCACTTATACGCATTTAAAATATGGTGTTTGATTAGCTGATATTGCACCAAATATTTGGCTGCCTCCTCTTGCAAAACGTGTGACATTTTCTCCCACAAATGTCATGAATACCTTAGTCATTAACAGAAATGGGCAATCAATGATAGCATAAGAGGATTGTGGCAAAAGACAAAAAAAATCAAGGGAAAACTAGAACGTGTTTTTAACAAACATATTGTTATGTATATCCCAACGGCTTGTAGACCGTTATTTTAATATTAATAACCTGACCACTATTACTCTTTTTGACACCAGACCAAATCATTGTATCCTACCCTTTAAGTGTTCGTATTAGTGGGCGGGAAGCAACACACAGCCTCCTCGAGTAACATTAAATTTGAATCATGTGCATGCGAAGACAATGACGTAACACCCAAGAGCACACATATTACAAATACGTTTATAGCTTGTACAATAATCCTCAAAAAACAAAAGTGTTCTTAAACAAACACACCACATTATGGTATCTACATTTAGAGAAAAATACATATGAAGCATCATCATAAAAATTTAATGAGCGTTGATGTTGTTTTTTTGCTATGAATCATTACAAAATCTTAAAATCGGTACCAAAACTTAAAATCCTTGCAGCCTGTAAGAGGCAAATCAATATCACCGGCGGGTATTCGGAAAAGACATACATAGCTACATCAAGATTCATGTGTATCAGATGATATTACGTTATGCTATAATCATTTATATTATTGGCGATTATATAATATACTAAAGGTCCTTGCAAAATGTAATACCAGCGGTTGTCTAGTAGACAGTACGGGAAATTCAGACATCAAAACGACGTCAATTTTATGTCACTTAAATGTGCACCAACAACGCCCGTCACGTATAATATCAACTCTGAATTATGCACAGTAGATCTAATTTTAAATGTGTTGAGGGTCATCCAAAAAACATCAATGCGAAATTATTTTGAAACACGGACAGTCGTTTCTAACAAGAACATTTTCGAAATGTTCTACATAGCCAAATGTATAAGGAAAACTGCCAAGCTTTCCGGTGGCCGTGTTTTTTTTCAACAAATCATACTGATTTGAGGAAATTGCTAGAGGGTCTTTTTAAATCCTGTCAGGGGTTTCTGACAAAAAGATTTCAATGTTTTCCATGTAGCCATATAAGAAAAACTACCACACTCCTTGGCGGCCATGTTTTTTAACGATTCGGAATCCAAATGATATGAAGAAATGTAGATAAGGTCATCTAGAGAAAGTTTATGTGAAATTATCCACAATATAAAATGGCACCGCCCCCTGGCGGCCATATGTTTTTCTTAATAGAATAATTTTGAAGTTATTTGGTTTAGAACCACCCAATGAACATTTCTGTGTAATTATTTTAAAAACCAAATAAGTGCTTTTTGACAAGAAGATTTTTATTTCACGTTTTCAATATAGCCATATAAGACAAAAAGGCCCCGCACGCAGGTGGCCATGTTAACAAATCAAAATTATTTGAAGTATTTTGGTAAAGAACCACATAATAATCAAGCATACCAATATTGGTTTGCTTCCACTAGGCGGTTTCAGAGATTTTTTAAGTATATTGGTGGCGGACGGCGGACAACTACTAACCACAAAAGCTCAGCCTTGAGCACTTTGTGCTTAGGTGAGATAAAAATACATTAACAGTCAAAGCTGCATGGATAATACCAATGAAACTGTTACATAAATATTCAATTTTAGGTCATGACTTACTTGTGAAAATTGGAAAATATTTCTTGGTTGAAGAACGTTTCAAATACCATGAATACAGAACCCAGAAAATTCTTGGCGGACGGCGGACAATTACAAACCACAAAACCTCAGCCTTGAGCACTTTGTGCTTAGGTGAGATATAAAAAAAAAGTGGATCTTTGACATTCAAAAATCCATGGTTAATGTCAATGAAACTGTTACATAAATATTCAGTTGTAGGTCATGACTAACTTGTCAAAATTTGAAAATATTTCTTGGTAGAAGAACCTTTCAAGTACCATGAATACAGAACCCATAAAATATATAATCATGGATAAATCATGTGCATTGTTATACGATATATAAGAATGACTGACAGTGCAGTTTACTCAATTGTCTAGTAAGCTGCCTAACGATCAGTCTGTATGGTTTTAATTGTTGGGTCATACGTGTATAAATTGGCCAGTTGGAGAAGGGTTTGCAATTCCTGACATAACATGTCTCTAGGATTTGAGGTCAAATATGATTCAAGTGAACAATTGCTCTGGTCGTTGGGTTTCTTTCTGATATGATTTTCTGGAAAAGATTATCTGGATATGAAACGTTTGTACTAGGGATGGCAAAATCTCATTATGACCACCACCACCAACACCACCACCACCACCACCACCACCATAATCACAAACACTAGCATAAGCACCGTAGCTTACATCATTGTAATACACGTATTTATAATTAGCATCAAAAATCTGCAACAACATACTCATTAAGAGAGAATACAAACGCAGCTTTCAAATGTTTCCCTAAATTAAGAGACAAGAAAAAAAAGCAGTTTTTAGTTCCTACATCTTTTATTGTGTGATATTAACCGCCAACAAGATTAAGAATGCACTGTTATTTTAACTGCAATTACACTGAGGACTTCATAATAGGCTGAATAAATAACTGACTGCATGGAGTTTAAATGTCAAAGGTAACATTAACAAGCTACGTTATAGCAGCAAAATGAATTCGTATTGACATTTAATGCATTCATCAGCCAGTCATAAATGTTATACCAGGAATTTACTATTTTGACTACAACTGTGGAATGATTGTCATAGTATTGAGTTTTTTTGGATTAACACTGACCAAAATCTATTGTCCAAATTTGCCGGGGGACCAACAAATGACACATTGTCGTAACTGACCCAGTATTTCGACAGCAATTAGTATATTTCTGGAAACAGTAAACAGACCAATAAGGCAAACGTTTGCATTTTGGCAGCAATGTTTTTAGCAAAAAATGATTTTTAAGGAATTGAACAGATGGTTTTTTTAGTAACATTTCTGTAAAATTTGTTTTAAATCAGTAATATATTAGGCACTCTAAATTGTCAAAGTTATCATTAAAACTAAGTACAGCAAGCTTCCCCAAGCCTTGATTGCAATGTTTTTTAGAAAACAAAATTTGAAGGAATTCTGTATAGGGTCTTGCCAAGAACACAGAACTTTGTTTGCAATATGTATGTTGTTGCCAAAGTAGAAGGACGTTGCCTATTAAGCCACATAAGGGCAAACTTCATCAACCCGTGGATGCCATGTTGTAATATTGAATCAATTATTTCAAGTAAGTTGGTAAAGGGTGACCCAAGCAACATTTTCGCTAAATTATTTTGAAATAAAGACAGTAGTTTCTGACAAGAAGATTGTCAACATTGCCTATAAAACCATTGCATGGCAAACTTCCCTCCACCTGGTATCCATGTTTATTAAAGTATCAATATTATTAGAAGACATTTCGTAAAGTGGCAACCAAGGAATATTTCTGTTAAATTATTTTGAAATCCAGAAAATGGTTTTTGGCACGAAGATTGGCAAAGTTGCCTAAATAGTCAAATAAGGGCAAACGTCCATTGCTCTTGGCGGCTATATTTTTTATCCAATCAGAATAATTTCACCTAAGGAACATTTCTGTTTAATTATTTCTAAATCAAGAAAGTGGTTTCTGAAAAGAAGATTTTTAAAGTTGCCAATTCGCATTTCCCCACCGTGTGGCAGCCATGTTTTTTTAACGTATCAATATTATTTTAAGGAATGAGCTAGAGGCTCACCAAAGGAATATGTGTATGAATGTTTTTTGAAATCAAGTACGCGCTATTTGCCGAGAAGATTGTCAAGGTTGCCTATATGGCTATATATGAACTAACTTCCCCACTCAGTGGTGGCCATGTTTTATAACAAATCATAATTATTTGAGGGCATTTGGTAGAGGGTCACCCTGTGAACATTGCTGTGAAATTACAGTCCAACAATTGGTTTCTGACGAGAAGATTGTCAAAGTTCCCTATTGAGCCATATGCGTCAAACGTCCCCAAAACTCGGTGGCTATATTTTTTAACGAATCAAAATTACTTGACAAATTTTGGTCACCCAAGGAAAATTTCTATGAAATAAGCTTGAAACCCAGCAATATATTTCTAACGAGAAGATTGTCAAAGTTGCCGTGACAGCAACATACTGTCGCTATTCCCCACTCACTGGCGGCCATGTTTTTAACGAATTAAAATTATTTGAAGAAATTTGGTAGAGGCTCACCCAAAACCCATATCTGTGAAATTATTTTGAAATCAAGCCAATTTTTTTGCCACGAAGATTCTCAAAGTTGCCATATAAGTCAAACGTCCCCACCACCTGGTGGCCATGTTTTATTACTAATCAAAATTATTTGAAGGAATTTAGTACTGGAACATTTCTGTAAAATTATTTCGAAATATTTTCGCAAGTGGTTTCTGACGAGAAGATTTTCAACGTTGCTTATAATGCCATATACAGTCAAACTTTCCCGCCCCCTAGGGGCCATTTTTTAACGAATCAAAATTATTTCAAGGAATTTGGTAAAGGGTCACTCATGGTGTTTTCTGACAAGAAGATGTTTAAAAAATTATATTTTTAAGTTATTGGTTGCCATGGTTTTTGGTAAAGGAACCTTACTTAATATTATATTTATCCCGCGTTTTACGCATTAATTCTGATTTTTTGCATTCAGCACTTTGCTTTCCATTTAGCCATGAACAAGTTCGGTGTACTAGTCCCCGTTTCAAAAATGCACAAACATTAATAATCGATTTAATCATCAATATAATGTTAAATTAAACAATTATCTATCTTTGAGTATGATTTCATTATGATTTGTTTGCATATGTCTAAGGTGTTTAACAAATACATGTTTAGTTTATGGAACTACATTTTGTACTTTTTTGGCAAATCACACACTGTTACTTTCTGTTTCTAACAACGAAGATGGAGTTTGTGGATTATTACCAGCATTCTGCATTTCGGTAGACCTAACGAGAAACTCCGAATATCACAGACTAATTAATATATTATAAGTTCTAAATATTGAATGTAACCTCAAAATTGTAAAGGCAAAATAGTTTGATCGTGAAAAAGAATGTTGCTATGAGCTAGTGCTGAAGTGACAGGATGGGTGAGTAGTTTCTGTTGCCTTAAAGTCAACATTTTGAGGCCAGGTCAGAGGCTGCCAAATAAAGATTGGGGCTGGAACAGGGTTAGTCGATACTGTGCTAGAACGAATTGTGATCTTGTGATTTGGATATTCGGACATTCTGACAGTAGGTGTCCATGCAATTGTTGTAGGCAACGAAATGATGTTTTTGAACTATCGATTAATGTGTGTTTTCCTTATTTTATGACTTTAACAATGCATGTCATTTTTTAGCATCAACTCATATTTAGCTAGTTTTTATTCTTTATGTTCATTAAATTCAAAATCTGACAGAAAATGCGCAAGATTTACGCCACGGACTGTTATCCCACCGATTTCTCTATAAAAGTGGGATTAAAAACAAAACAAACCTTATAATTAGTCCTTAATCACGACATTTCTGTAAGAACCAGTGTTAGAAACATTGCTTATTATATAAATATTTTTCTTTATGAACATGCCACATGAAATGTCAAATCCAATATGCATATTTCTATTTTACAGGTAACCCGTTCGGCTTCGGCTCGCTCCCAACTATATTTGATAAGATAAGATGTATCAATATTTACTTTGCCCATAGCACATTGAAATATTTATTTGAACGGTGACCTATATGATAGCAAACAACTTTCGGGGATATCGCCTGAGTATGTCGTAAACGTGTCAAAGTGCATGAAATCGGGCAAAATGTTCTGACAAGCGCACTTCCAGCTACAGGTTAGATACCAGTAAATCATTGTGTATCCCTCCGGGGTCGTGCCTATTACTAAAGAGTTCCTCTTCTCTTCTGGCATAAACGCCATTTAGCAATCTCAGACATGGCTTTTGTGGTTATTTCTAATATCCTATGCGTGTCTGCAACATTTTGGTTCATTTCATTGGAGGCTAACTTGACAGGTGAACTTTTGGGGTGTATTTACTGTGGTATGGGGCTTTTGTCGAAATATGACTGCCGAAACCCTGTTTTCTACAGTTGCCTGCATTCAAGTGAGATGCATTTTCTTAGAAGTAATATGCCATATCTTTTTATTGCAAATTTTGGAAGAGGACATATTGATCTTTAAATTGATACCAGGCTTGCACAATCTGAAATAAAGGAAATGCTAGAAAAATGCTTGGAAAGTTTGCCGTTTTATAATGGGACCCTATGGGAATTGGAATTACTGGTATTTAACCTACAGTTCGTTAAATGGGTTGTTCAATTGATTGGCGTAAATAGCAAATTTAATTGTCAACATATCGTCAAAAGTAGATATGTCGAAACGGATTCCTGGTTCCGCCAGTTAAATTTCGCCCTCACTTGACCGCGACGATGCGACGATTTTAACTGTATTTCCTGCAGATCTCGCACTGAGCAATTTCACAGACACGCGAAATTTGGACGATAAAATCTGACATTTTCACTTGTCGCGGTGTTTTACACACGATAATTATCGCCCAAATATCGCATCGTCAAGTTGTCGCATCGTCAAATCGTCGCCCCGGACTATATAAATGAGATTATGCCGTTTGCATCGATATTTATTATTTTAACCACGCGCAGTCAGACAGCTATAACCTTAATATAAAAACATATTCAGAGTTTGTGTTTTCGTTATAGAGACTACAAAACGACCATATATTTAATATCAGACTTCATGTGCAATCGTTTTGATTAGTATGCAAGGAAAACAACTAATTCATGAAACTACAGGAATTCAATCCTGCCAACAATTACACCAGTGGCGACGATGCGAGATTTTTGCGATAACTATCCATGTGTAGAATGTCATAACCACGTAAAATTTGGACAGTATTATCATCCAGATTAGTTTGTCCACTTTTTTTGATGTACGAGATCTGCAGAAAAAATGTCGCATGTTCGCCCTCGTGTACAGAGCAAAATATAAAGGGCTGAATCAGGATTCCGTAGTGACATTTATGGAAGTTGGTTAACATGAACATGCTGTATTTCTGGTTTATAATTAGGGCCCCATTAATTACATGTATCAGAAAATATATTGTGTTTTCACGTATTATATAACATATAAGTATTGATATCAAATTAACATAATTAAATTCGACAAACAAGTGATTATGAAAATTTCTACGCACTCCATTTGACGCCGTAATATACTATTGTGATACGATCGTCACTTATATCTGCCGAACATTTCCGATCTCATTAAGAATCCGTACTTTAATAAAGTAAACAAAAAGCTCAAATATAATTACAACACAATATTAATATTTACTGACCCCACGCAAAAATGCAAAGTTTTACAGAAGCATGTAAGAAAAATGAGAAGAACTTAAACAAATGAATGTGAAATGCATTTGAGCTCTAAAAAATGTCTGTAACCGCCTATAATTAGCGAACGTATATATTAATTGTGAAATTAATCAGTCTGACCCTTTGACTACTCGACTAAATATTTTAATGATGAACGGTGCTATTAAACATGGCGTTTGGGTACAACTTATCTGAAGATAAACAGCGTATTTTCAGACCAAGTTATGGCAAATTATGACACTAGATGACATATTTATTATTACTTAGATATATGATTATAAATTTTGTCGAACGTCTTGATTTACAACATATAGTTTCGAGATACACAGATAAACAGCGTATTTTCAGGCTTAGTTATGACATAATTATGACACTAGATAACATATTTATTATTATTAATATACTTGTATATGATTTTTAACTGTTGTCAAACTTATGGATTTAAAATATATGGTTTCCGATATATTGAAAACTTAAAACCATAACATGCAGACACTTTTATTATAACTATGACATATGATATCACATGTTTAAACCTTCTGATTAAAATATATGGCATTCGATAGGTCGAAATGTTATTATCCTATTAAAGGTGCCTACTCTGCAATCGTTATAATGTATATCATTGTAACAAAATCAAATAGACATACTGTGATTTAATTTTAAGCAAAAACAAAGTAAATAATGCGATAAAATATATTTAATTTGCTTATGTTATCTCCACAGTATGAAGGTAACATTTCACTTGCCCATTTATGGCTGAGTTATACACATACATATTCACTGAAATAAAATCATTGCTTTTCAGATTTAATATTAATACACAGAATACCACATTATGTTCAATTGCAAATTATATACTAAATTATTGTGCACCCAATCGTTTTTATTACGTTAGGAATGAGCCCGGTATATGCCGTTACATTCAAGAAGGCAAAAATTTAAACTAAATAGAGACTTCGGGTTATGTTTTCCGACAAATATTGCCCTTCCTATTCTTTAGAACTTCTTTTTTATCTTGTTCCCAAACACCTCTGCCTTTGCTGTTGACAGGGTAACATCCCCAGGCCATGCGAGATGCCAACACCGTCGCACTTTACAAGAACAAAGAGATCAAATCGACTTCCAGATCTTAATTGTTAATTACTCCTCAATTGTATAGGAATGGCATTCGCGCCCTGATACAATAGTATCCCGGTTAGGCTTTAGATCTGGCCTTCCGACAAAACATTAAATTTTTTTAAAACGGTCAGCTGCAAGAGAAGTGTTAGGAACAACAAATACCTGTATTTTGTTGCATGCATAGACTTAACAAAGGATTTCGACCTGGTATGTCGCCGTGTTTATTGGATCCTGCAGAAGACAGGCTGCCCGCCACAATTACTAGATGCCGCCTCATCGTTCCACAATAACAGTAACAGCACTCTCAGTTTAAACGGTGCAACTTCGGAGTGCAGACTCTCCATCTCTCCACTGAGTGAACATAAATGAAAATGGCTGACATATTCTCATTCTCGTCGACCATTACCGGTACGTGCTCCATTGATGCAGAGTTGAACAGAAGACTTATCAAAGAACCAGTTGTTATGAACAGGCTAAACCAGAGAGTATGGCATAACTTCATTATCACGGAGAAGACTACGCTTCATTTTGACCAGGCCAGTGTGAAAAGTACGACATATTATGCAGTTAAATAATCAATAGTGAGAGACGACTATGCGAGCTTGGATAATGTCGATGGAATAGATGAAGGAAGTGTTCAAATGGATATTCTGTACAAAGAGCTATCAGAGGACTCATGTCAACAAGGATGCCCGCGCTTTCGATTGAAGAACGTCTGAAAGAAAGACATGAATCTGTCCAATATCGATACTGGCCACTGGGAATACACTCGGAATGCTCTAACTGCCATCTTGCTGTCCGATAAGCTGTGCGTAATGCTAAGGAGGACAGAAACACACTAGTTGTAAAGAAGAGAGCCCAATATAAGGTTGCCTTAACAACATGCAGCATATAACTGCAGTAAATGAAACAAGGGCTGTCATTAAAGACTTGGATTGTAAATCCACACACAAATGTTCAGATTAAGTGGTTGCTACAGCATAATCTTATCATTACGGATGAAATCCATATACACGCATGATGAAAGGGACAAGAAACAAGAACAACAGATTCAGCGTCTGTTATTACGCTCTTGTAAATAGTGAATGGGTAAATAACCTTTAGTATTAATATACATTACGAAATACGCGTATTACAATTAGAAAATAGATGGCGATCTCTTGCCGGTTGATGTCAAATAAATGCGCCCAATTTTGATGGCAGTCTTTACGAACCATGTGTACCGTTGCACAACGGCCAACTGTTCACGAACGCTCAGTTTCCGAAACTATAACACATGTGGGTTGCAAGAAATCTTGATCAATATTACTTCAATAGTAATATATTTCTTCTACACGAGGCCTAATCGCAAAACTGCACGTTGTTTTCTGAATTATATGTCCTGCTTATGGTTTGTTAATTATGTCATGCACTTTACAACATTGCAAATAGCGTTTGGTTGTAGGTACTATGAACACACAATATGTGCCATTCCTTCTTTAATAGCCCTATATATTATATATAACGTTAAGGCGTGTCGTGGGAAAACTGGGCTTAATGCATGTTCGTAAAGTGTCGTCCGCTATCAGCCCGTGCAGTCCGCACAAGCTTTTATGGTGTTTTCTGTATTAAGGAAGTCTCTTATAAACATAAGTCCACTGTAGGAGGAAAAGCGTCGTCCTGGATTAGCCTGTGCTGACTGCACAGGCTAATCCGGGACGACACTTTACGCACATGCATTAAGCCCGGTTTTCCCAAGACACGCACTGTTATATTTATTACACACAACGTTATGGTATATTGAGCATCTGGAAAAATATATACAGACAGATACCTCGTTCACAACCGTCATACAAATAATGAGTCAAAAGAATGTCCACTTTAATCTAGAATTAGTAACAATGCGAACCCAACTCAAATATACTCAAATCAACTATATATTATATATATTTAAATATAATGATTTAACCCAATCAATATAATACAGACAAACCTGTGATACGGTTAAACGCCTATTAAGGTATTAACTTCATTTCACTTTTCACTAATATTGATTTTTGCAGCGTTAGATAATATATTGATCCTTCAATATATGAATGTGTATCTCAAGGGAGATATTTACCTAGCTATAAACATTTTAAGTAGTTGTGAAATCTTTAAACTATAAAAGCGCCCTAGTTCCACAGTCTATATTATTTTTGTATTTCATTTTCTCATATTTAGCAGATACTAAGTTCTAATTACGAGATACTATGTCCTAATTAGGAGATAGTAAGTCCTAATTAGGAGATAGTACGTCCTAATACGGAGATACTAAGTTCTTATTAGGAGTTACTAAGTCCTGATTACGAGATAATAAGTCCTAATTAGGAGATACTATCTCATAATTAGAAGATACTAAGTCCTACTTAGGAGATAATATCTCCTAATTAGGAGAAAGTATCTCATAATTATGATATAGTAAGTCCTTATTAGGACATACTAATTCCTATTTAGGTGATATTAAATCCTAATTAGGAGATAGTATCTCCTAATTAGGAGAAAGTTAGTCCCAATTATGAGAAAGCAAGTCCTAATTAGGAGATACTAAGTCCTAATTACGAGATACTAAGTCCTGTAATAAGTCATAATTAGAAAATACGAAGTCATAATTAGGAGATGCTAAGTCCTAATTAGGACATAGTATCTCGTAATTAGGACTTAGTATCTCATAATTATGAGTTAGAATCTCATAATTAGGACTAAATATCCCTTAATTAGGACTTACCAACTCCTAATTAGGAGATACTAAGTCCTAATAAGGATTTACTATCTCCTTATTATGAGATACTATCTCCTACTTAGGAGATACTGTCTCCTACTTAGGAGATACTATCTTCTAATTATGAGGTACTATCTCCTAATTAGGACTAAGTATCTCCTAATTATGAGATAATGGAATACAAAATAATAATTTAGATTGTTGCACTAGAACACTTCCATATTAAATTTATAAATCAGTTGTTTACCGTATTCCACATACTGTCATATCAGTTGATAGAAAATGCGTTGTGTATAAGAATATAGCTGGGTCGGCCTTGGATTCAAAATTGCATACCTTGTAATTTCCTTGTTTCGTTAAATGTTAGTGCATTAATTCATTAATAATTGACAGTTCATAAACACGTTTTTACAGATCTTTTGAACAATCTACATTATTTTGTATGTCGCATAATGCCGCAGCAGTGTAGATTTAACCAAAAAAAACGCATTTTAATGATTTTTCCGATAATTTAAGGTGTATACAGAGGTACTTAAAAGTATTCTTCGACTTTAATTTTAACAATGATAAAGGCAGTTATCTACGTATTTTGTTGAAGCCACACATGAGGTGATAAAAGCCAAGTTCAGAACACGCAATTAAAAGAATGATCTTACAGCCTGGGGATATGTTGTAGTATATATTTTAGATGGTATATACATGAAACACCGTCAGGAAGCATTTCGGTTGTTTAGGAAAATTAAATATAAAAACTTATCTAAGGTATCATTTCAAGTGTTTATAAACATGTTCTTTATGTATTTGCCGATTATCGTGGCACATGCTGAGTGGCTTTAATGAGAAGCGATTGTGCCAACCACAGCGATTGACGGAGAGCCATGTTGTGACCGAGGTTTATGGTGGACACTATTGTATATGTACCAGTCTTTGACAAAATCTGTATAGGTGACAATAATATCGATTTAATGTTCTTTACATATTCTTAATCTCCGGTGTTTTATTGGTTGAATGTTATAAAATAGTGTGTATACCGGTATTTGCATGCCTTGGAAATAACTGTCGCTATAAGAACACACAATACCAGACAATTGATATCACATGAACATAATTTCACTTGCAGCTAATTCCTCCTGAATCAATATATGTCATACAGCATGTCGTACAGCCTGATATGCGTTTAACAGCAATAAACAATAATTTTAATTAGATTACAGTTTATTTTTCAAATAAAAGAACATATACATGGACAAACAGTAAGCATTATTAAAACTAGTAAAAAGTATATATTAAAAGGAAGTTTTGTAACGATTGTCTTATTGTTTCATTGACAGAAACAGCATACACGTAGAATACCGAGTATATGCACGACATGGCTTCTGTCGATATCCGACATTTGGAATACAGCCTTACAGATATGCACGACATGGCTTCTGTCGATATCCGACATTTGGAATAGAGCCTTACAGATATGCACGACATGGCTTCTGTCGACATCCGACATTTGGAATACAGCCTTACAGATATGCACGACATGGCTTCTGTCGACATCCGACATTTGGAATACAGCCTTACAGATATGCACGACATGGCTTCTGTCGATATCCGACATTTGGAATACAGCCTTACAGATATGCACGACATGGCTTCTGTCGACATCCGACATTTGGAATACAGCCTTACAGATATGCACGACATGGCTTCTGTCGATATCCGACATTTGGAATACAGCCTTACAGATATGCACGACATGGCTTCTGTCGATATCCGACATTTGGAATACAGCCTTACAGATATGCACGACATGGCTTCTGTCGATATCCGACATTTGGAATACAGCCTTACAGATATGCACGACATGGCTTCTGTCGATATCCGACATTTGGAATAGAGCCTTACAGATATGCACGACATGGCTTCTGTCGATATCCGACATTTGGAATAGAGCCTTACAGATATGCACGACATGGCTTCTGTCGACATCCGACATTTGGAATAGAGCCTTACAGCTATGCACGACATGGCTTCTGTCGATATCCGACATTTGGAATACAGCCTTACAGATATGCACGACATGGCTTCTGTCGATATTCGACATTTGGAATAGAGCCTTACAGATATGCACGACATGGCTTCTGTCGATATCCGACATTTGGAATAGAGCCTTACAGATATGCACGACATGGCTTCTGTCGATATCCGACATTTGGAATAGAGCCTTACAGATATGCACGACATGGCTTCTGTCGATATCCGATATTTGGAATAGAGCCTTACAGACAGCATATTCTATGGAAGTCAATTAGCGAGTGCATAACGACAAAAGTACATTCACTCGTTTTTTCTTTAGTATTTTATTAGCATTCTTGTATTTAAAATATTTTAATATGTTCGTCTTTCATCACTCTATTCTGGATGGTTTTTCACGTATATTTCATGCGTTTATTTTTATTAGTCTGTGTTTAACGTACAAAAGTGATATGTTTATCAACTAATATGTCTGTCTGTCTGTCTGTCTGTCTGTCTGTCTGCCTGCCTGCCTGCCTGCCTTCCTACCTGCCTGCCTGCCTGCCTGCCTGCCTGCCTGTCTGTCTGTCTGTGTGTCTGTTATATGTGTCTGTCTCTCTTTCTGTCAGTTGTCTGTCTGTCTGTCTTCACGCATAAGTTCTTATCGAATATTCTCTGCAGAATTTCATGCGGCCATCCCTAATAGATGTTTAGCCAATGTTTAGGCCCCAGCTGTCTTTAGCCAACCAGAGACAAAAAAGTGTTGGATAAATCCCACACACCGTAGTAAAGTGTTGTATATATAACTCCCGATTTTCTCGTGCGCAAGTAGCGGTGTAAAGGCCAAATAAACATAATTTTATTGAAATCGAAATATGAAATTAAAAATATACTGTTTTCAACATAGTCAATTTGGAATAACTAACAGTTAACTTACACAAAGCCAACGTGATATTTAAGTATAAAACTTGTGATGTGTTTCACGTATTTATCTGTTTACCTATTTTACACCCGTGATAACTTCTAAAACGTTTGTTAAGATCGAGGATTTGAAATAATCCTACAACAATATATATAGTAAAGTTTAAATATTAATGAGACAAACAGGAAATATCTATAACAACCGTAACATGTTTATTAAGAGTTAAAGCAGGGTTGGTTGGTGGATTTTATGGAATAATAAAAAGTGTAAACAACCGGGTGAACAGACGACGCATCATCGAACGTAAATGCCGAGCAATATTACATAGATATACTACATTATTATTATTATTAATGTTACAGGTATTGACACATTGAAAATACGCATTGAAAACCTTTACTTATATCAATCTAGATGGTATAAAACTAAAATAAAACTATATAACATACACAATTTAACAAGGATATCAGTGAAACTGATGGATGTTCGTATATACATGCCTTCCAGCCTTCCTACTTTTTCATACTTTTCCAATTTTTTCCTACTTTTAACAGGTTCCTACGTTTTCCTACTTTTCTGCAAAATCCTCCTACTATTCCTACTTTCTGAGTGTAGTTAGTGATTCAGAGTTTAATTTTGATTATTTTTTCCTGTTACTTTGGAAAAATGCTGTTGCTGATGCCTCCCTGGTAATGTATTCGTTTACAGATTTTTTCAGAAAAATGTTTACCTTAAAGTTTTTCATCAGGAACTTTACTTAGATGCATGTGTGACGGCAGCACATTGAAAATTGCGATGATTTTTCTTCAAATTCTTTTTTATTGACTGCAAAACATGCAATTTTGTTAGTTTTTCCTATTTTTTGGGGTGAACTATGCTGGTTGGCCTGTATATAATGCGACGTGGATGTCAGTGCAAACAATGAATATGAAAATAACTACACAAATTATTTGTCAAAAAATATTCATATATCAAACTTAAAAATAAATAAGTGTACGTTTTAAACATAAAACGGAGATTTTAATGTAACGTTTTGGGAACTATAATTAGTATATTAAATCAGACAACCTGCATTTTGCGACAGTTGTTTTACATAGCGGCTGATATTGAATCAATCGTGTTGTAAAAACTGATTTTAAAGAATCAATTAAAGAAACTATTTGAAAACAACAACAGACATGCAATGAATTTAAAAAGGAAAGGTGAATGTCTTGAGTTATCGAATAACTATCGCAAAATACATCATCTCAACCTTATAAAAACACACTTACATAGGTTACATGTGTTTTATCAATATATCATTGTTCTTCAAATTAACCACTATCAAACAAATAATATTCGGATGTGTATCATGCAAACATGTATATTTGTAAATGTAACATATTATGAATCTAATGCTACATAACTAGACGAGCAGCCTCATGCAGGGATTAATCAATTAAACCTTTATTAAAATTACAGAATACCAAAAGCTGTTTAAATATAATTCATTATTCTTAACTTGAACACTGACGTTCGTTTCATAATGTTTTGTCATTATTCCATGTGGGTACACTTTTCATTATATTTCTAAAAATGTATTCACAATGTATGATGCGATATATTGTTTGACATGAATTATAGCCCCAATGGGGACGGGTGTTTAATGAAAATTGTATGTATGTTTGTATATTTATAACACATGGCACTATAATAAATATAATTATCTTCTTTTGTATACAGTCCGTAAAATTTGAAACGATTTCCAGAACACAAAAATGAAAATACTGTACTTCGCATATAAAGTGGATACACAATGAACGACAAGGAAGTAAAAGTTATGTAGACAAAAATATCACACACAAGCACATTTTTAATAAAAACAAATATTTAATGTTAAATCATACATTCACTTGCTGACACATCCCAATCAGTCTTACATTATTTGCGTAAAGATTTTGACAAATACAACATAGGACAAGATCCGTTGGGTTATAGAACCCAGACATGAAGGAAATAAATAAATAATATACAAGCCAATTGTGTGTATTTACATATGATAGCTGTTATCTCACATGTCATGTAATTAAAATGTTGCTCTAATAAAACATGCTTTAACGCACAAAGAGAACACTTACATGTGTCGTTAATGTGAAACATGTAACAGACCATATACTCACACATGAATAAACGATCATAAGAACAGACACTTTCGCAATATAAATGTAGTAGTTGGAATTGAACATAAAGTAATGAACAAACTGTGTTTAAAGTAGTGCAGCATTAATTATGCCACCATCATCAATTATGGTGGGTTAATATCAGGTTGGTCCTGTACGTGAGTACGTACGTGTCTACGATTGTACGAAAGTATGATCGGATCCTTGTCTCGAACACTATTTTGTTCAGCATGGAAGACTGTTAAAATAACTTGGCAGTATTAAGATGAGCATCTTAAGACGGTGTGTTGCGCATTAGAACCATGCCAATTTAAGGTCACAATTCAAGGTCAAATATCAAATATAAGAATTGACTCTATGGACTCCGTCCGGAGCATAATTTTGTTCAGCACTGAAGGATTTTCAATAGCATGGCAGAAGAGATATGCATTATGAGACAGTGTGTCGCGTGCGCGAACCAGGTCCCAAGGCTCAAAGTCAAGGTCATATCTAAATGTCAAAGATCTAATATAAGAATTTTATTTATGGACACTGTCCGGAACACGATTTTGTCCAGCATTGAAGGATCTTCAAATGTCTTTGAAAAAGTAATACCCATTATGAACCGATGTTTTGCGCGGAAAAAAACAGGTCCGATATCAAATTTACATTTTAAGGTGAAATTTCAAGTACATGTTTAACAATAAAAACCACTTATTTTTTTATGGAGTACGTACCTTTTTTGTAAGGACTCTAGATTTTAAATAATTGATTGGATAATCTTGGTACCTCTCCTTGCTTCACACAAGAGAAGACATTTTAGTTAAACAGAAATTACAATACAAAATGACAATTCTCTGTTTGCAGATAATTTGTGTATACGAGTATATAGACAAAGTGGTGCCATATAGAAAAGGTTGCATTATAGTAACATATTAATTACATTAATGTTATTTGGTTCTTGCAAGTGTTAAACTGTTGAATGGGAAAAACGTGACCAAGAATATATGATTATTATTGCAAGATACAATTGTAACAATGTGCCTTCATTACACAAGAAGTTGTACCGACACAATGCGAAAAATTACGCCATATTAATAGGCATATTGAAAAATACAAAAATAACTCTGTGAAGCAGACAAAATAATAAGATCTGGTTCAATCAACACATATTGTTGTATCATTTTCTAAATACATTCCTTAGTCAGTACTATGTTGTTTTTGTGCATTATAGGATACGTGAATAATTAATTTACTCAATGCCATGTAGTACGTGAGTAAAGTTAATTAATAAGTGCCCTTACCAATACATAAAGCGTTGCATCATCTATAAGGCATCAATAGTGTTGTGTGTTTTTTTTAAAACGTTATATCACGTAATGTTGAAGTCAGCAAATGTGTTAGAATAGGTCACTTGAAAGTATTTCTCATGCGAAGTCACCATATCCCGCCAGCGGATAATACGACCGCGTTGGACTGGATATGACTTTAATAAGAATGCCTGGTACATGTTTAAGACATGTTGCCTGATGAATCGTCTGACCAACTATCTGACGAACTATCCGATTCATCCAACGTGCTGAAAAACAAATCGCATAAAAATTGTTTTGCAATATTTATGTTGTGCTTTATTGTTCAATACATTCAATATACTTATAATAATGTATATCATGATTCAGAGTAAAGAAGTGAACTGTGGTTAGTTTGTGTTGTTCCCTACCCCATTAATGTTTTTAAATCTAAATTGTCTTTACACCTTAGAATATGTTGTCATATTAAATGATGTTTATGGAATGTTTATGTACCCTTCTCCTAAATGACATTCGTTTGCATCAACCAAATTCATTAGTTGTGCATACTATAATTAGTTTTTATCCAGATACACACTGCACATGCAACAATGAAGAGAAAAGCAACACTTGCTTCTGGTGCAGCTGACCCTTATACTATAAGTATAAAAGTACGTTATCCGGTCAACCACATGAACGAAAATGAACCATGACATTGATCAACGACATTGGGTCATGCGCACACTCCGTTTTTAAGCTAAGATATACAATTAGACATAATAAACACCAGTATTGGACGTATGACTTAACATTAAATAGAGAAAAATACACGCGTTAGAGGCGTGACACAACAATAATATATACAGACGAACTACTGTAGTTTTATTTAAAGCCCAGCCATGCCTTGCAAGATACAAGACCGGACAGGTACTTGATCTCCTGCATATACAGACGTAGGTACACTCGACCAAAGGAAACACAGATACATAAGCATTACAGAAACGCACAGAGGAGATATTAAACACCAATACAATTTAAAAGCGCACTAAGATCGTCAAGTCAGATTATTCCTTCAAAATCCGGGACACAGACGGTGACAAGGATGAATACTTTAATCTTATCATTATGTTCATAGAATATTTGCGTGAAAATGCTTACAAACAAAGAGACAAAACCGGCAAAATTAATACAACTATAAGTGTCAGTACATGTACAAAACAATAAAAACAAAGCCGTTGTGTTTACTACTGCGATAAAAGAGGAATTAAACTGACCTTAGATATGTCCGAATAATTGACGGAAGTATTTCCCAGGTGTAAACTTCGGCATCATGTTGAAAACCATCAGACGAGAAGTTGTCGATTCTGAACAATAATGGTATGTGTTGGTGACCTAATACTAACATTACAAACAAGACATATCTAACGGCAATATAATCATATAAAAGGACGATTTGGATAAAAATCATAACTTACATTTGAGTCTGGATATTTGAAAACATATGGCTGTTTTCAAAACCTGCGACGACCTGCGTTCTCTCACCGGACACCTGGTTAGCTCTGAAAATATACGATACATAACAAGTAATATACATGCACATACTGAATAAACTACGTACAGGGAGCATGCATTTTTGATTTAGTTACTCCTCAGGTAAAACAGAAACCACAGTGGTCAAGGCAATTATATAATTGTACACTCACTTTGCGCGCACAATACCGGTTATATATTGTATAAAATATAATTTCATATTTTGAGTTGAATTTCATGGTTTGAATAGATACAGAAAATTCCACAACGACTACTATTGTAATATTCATATTTTAACAAAGAAGGAAATACAGTATTGTTTCGGTTTGTGAATCAATACTTACATTGCAAACAAAAAAATATTTCTAAAAGGCCGGACAGTCATATGAAACAACGAATTGATAGAAAAAACAAAACTTACATTTGAAACGGGGAACTTGATGAATTAAGGTCGCTTCCACAACCTGCATCCACCTGATTTGCGTGCGTTTCTTGGTAAACTCTGAAAAGGGCATGGTACAGAAAAACTTTCGATACACACGAAATAAACTAGGTACATGGAACATACAGCTTTTCGTTAAGTTTATATGAACAAATAAATGAATAAATATAAAAGGCGCTGAATAAAATACAATTCAACTCTACAAACGTAGAACACTAATTAACTACTTATGGTCCTTTGAAACATGCACATTCATCAGACAAATTAAAACATATTGTTTTTCACGTTACATGTTTAGACATTACTTCCGTTTGATTTTTTTCAGCCTTATCTATAGGTGGTAAGCAGATTTCAGAAATTTTGTTAACGAATATATTACTTTGCATCGTATTCCATATTATTAACACAACAACGTCATTTAATGAAATATACCAGTATGTTTTAATCAAATATTTATCAATTAACGGTTTTCTTTTCGCTGCGTGTTCAATATATTGTATTATATTTCACAGAATACCGATATGTCTATTTGAAACGACACTATCGCACGTACCGAACGATCGATAAGTCTTATATAACTATATCCGCGTGTGTCCATATTCAGATGACGTAAGAAACTAATGAATGTTAATTCGCTCGAGAATACTAGTAAACTACCCTATACAACGCAAGCAAAGGTTTATACAAACAGACACGTATACGTTTTCTAGTATGTGCTACTACGTGTCATTGTATTTCATAGCGTTGTTTGTTTTGAGGGTAGACAAATCTACCTGCAAGCGGGCACTATAAATTCGAAATGCTGGCTATTACCAGTCTTTCGCTTTCGAACATTACAACGTGTAAGTCGCATTGGTTTTGTTAATGTATAAAAAATCCACCGCAGCAATATCCTCCAGTGTTTTATATAGTTTCAGATTATTACAAGTTGGGCTGGGCAAACTGTCTTGTCAAGGCTGCCTCCAAAAATTATTAGATCGAGTACACAGAATCACACGGTCAATGGTGGTCGTCATGACGAAGTTGGGCCAATAGGGATTTTCTAGGAACTGGTATTTATTGACTTAGAAAGACTATTAATTTTACCACTTACAGCAAGATAGCCCTCGTCTGGTAAACATGAGATAACAGTTATTTATTAGTAAGAAAATGTGTTGATCGTAAAAAATGATTATCACATTCGTTCTATTAATAGTTGACTCGCTTAAAATGACCCATTAAACTGAAAATCATATAGCCTTTGTAGAATTATTAAGTTTATATATCAAAGTTACAACGAGTCGCTATACTGAAAAACGTGGAAGGAATTTTTTATGACGAGTGGCAAGGGATAATGGCTAGTGTTTTTAACACAAACGATTTGTAATTGTTTTTATTTTAACTACTTTCGGCTTTGTATTTAAATACATGCTATTTCCAAAACTACAACGTATATTATTTTGTCATATTTATGCTTTCAGCACACTATAACAGGGGCTGCAGTATTCTAATTACAATCCATTTATGTCTTGCAAGTTATTGATTGTTTTTGTCTCACATGCAAATTAACCGATCCTTTTTCTGATACATGATTACAATGGTCTTGTCCTTTACTAGTATATTCCGTTTTTATGTTGCAACTTGCTTGTTTGCATTAGTAAAGGGTTACCAATCCAATCTCTTTTTACTATTGTCCTATATTTTAATATATATGCCCATGTCTATGTGCATACTCTTTTCACATATAATGACTGAAAGTCCTCTTTAAAATAATTCTCACCGATGTATATATTATATTTATATAACCAGCATTTGCGTATTTTTTTTATATTTATTAACGTATATGTACGGTATGAACGAGATGCCCTTGACCCGTTTAATATCTATTGACGAGGACAATAAAACGATAGACACACAAACAAACAAAAAGAACGAGAAAAAAATATTATCTATCAATATTTATCATCACAATTGTAAGTGTACACAGCCGCAGGATGAGGCTCAACATCCGCTTGTTCTAAGACATACGCCATTTAGTCTTCCAAAAGGGTTGAGTTTTCCAGACATTTTTTCTATGTAACATGCACATACATAACATGGTTTCATCTCAGTTTCCTGAGCGGTCTGCCACATTTGCACGATGTTTTATCTATTTAGTTTATAAATTATTGATTCATGTTTGTCAAACCTTATATTATTTTGTTACTTCATATATGACACAAAATGTATTATGAATGTGAATGTGTATTATTGCGCATTGTGATCATTGTGTTTACAAATGCCAAGTCTCTCAGTAATATCATGTTATTTTTGGCAATTTGCTAATATATATGGGTATACAGTTATTATCTCTGTTGAAAATAAAATAACTATATTACCAAACGTCCTTCTGGTGTCGTAGGAGGTGAATTATTAAATGAGCTATTTTAATCATACCTTTTTGTTCACATACTATGCTAATGTTAAAGACATGATTATGCATACCAGCCTTGACACATATTCTGCTAAACGTACTAGGAAAAATACTTTAACATTGAATTGTAACTTGTCGTTGAAAAATCACTTCAATACCTTCAATGCACTTTGAGAAGTAATAAAATCGACTAATATTGAAATAATAATCACTCATTAATCAACTACAACAATTAGTTGTGCTTTTATCACGAACACATGACCAACAAATGGAAAATGCGCATGCTACTAACTTAATTTGCCATCTAGTATTTGTTCCAAATTCCGATGACACTCTATAACAAATTAAAATATAAATGTTTGACCTTGTGTTTGAACAGTACTTCCGATTTATATTATCCATTCATGAATTGTCAACATTGCAGACAAACTTAACAACAGCTTTCTTGTTTTTAGAAACTTTAATACAACAGCAGACTGTGTCGAAAATAACATAAATTAAGATTGTTTATATGTTGTATTAAATGTAAGTTTAGTTAACGTATTTTTATAGTATTTTCTTTTTCTCTCATACACGTTTTTTAATTTATTTGCAACAAAATAAAAATGCCTACCCCAAAGTCCAATATCTATGTAAAACTAGGTAATCGGAATAATGACATCATGCGTATTTATGAGGTTAGGTATTTTCTAAATAAACAGGAAATCGTATCACATGTCTACGGACATATATTAAAATTAAATAAATACACAAAAGCTGACCTTTGAGTCTCTGTATTGACAGCATCAAAGTCTCTGTTGGAACTTGCTTGCTCCTGCTCGTCGGTCTGTGTCATCTGGTTACATCTACAATCACTGTAATTCAAACGCAAGGCAGAACTGTATATAAGAATCTGCTTCAAAGTAAAAGTCAACACACTACCTTTTTACCTACACTAACGTTTCTTATAAAAACTTGTTATTGCGATTATGAGACCTCATTGAGAAAAGGCGTAACAATTTTCCTAGCCTGTAGGTGTCATTTTCTGCTTCTCTTTATATGTTTCAACAGCAGCATTCAAAAGGTTATCCAACCTCCTTGGCAATCGGTTGCGTTTGTATTTTTTGTATTTAATATCTACACAAACATACAAAAGACAACCAGAATGAAATAAGAAAAATACATTGTAAGTTGAATATGTCATACATTATTCATTTAACCAAATTTATTTCAGAGATAAATCAGAAATATTTAATTATTATAAAAACATCAATATATCACACTCACTGAATGAATTATTTTCTTTGTCTACATTACATCCCGTTGTAGATAGTTTGATCAATCGGTAGATCAGTACAAGTAAGTTTAACGGAGGACAAAGAAATGGCCTTTTATAATATTCAAGCACAATACTATATCGATAAAACTTCCACACTTTGTGTGAATTCTTTTGAACCGTCTTGAATGTGTAGCTGAAAGAAAAAGAATTTCTCATGAAAATTGGGAAACATTATTTGATCTTTATATGAATGGTAAATGACTTTGAAACTAGAGAATTAAAGAACCTCCTATTTAATACACAATGAGGAAAATTGACCAAATGCCTATACAGTGCAGTATGCAATAGTGAAAACAGAAAGACAAAAAAGAATAAACATTATTAAACTCCATTAGTTTTAAGCGGTTTTAAAGATCATGTGGATTTGTATATTCACGAACAACCATTACCTAAATTTGGCAATCAGCAGGTTCAATAGAACAATGTTTGTCAACAAGAGATACACTGCTCCGAAGATTGGAATCATCCAGTTTTGCTGAGGGCATTGGTCATTCGTACCGTCAGAAATCGAAATACTGTCATTGTTTGTATTATTAGAACGCCAAATACTGTCATTGTTTGTACATTGTATCCCGTCTTCTCCTACAGAACAGTTTGCATTGTGATTACAAGGAATTTTCACAATTAGCACTGTTTATTTCCTCAACATTATTTCGCAGTAGGCCTTTCCAGGTTTGCACAAAAATTTAAATTCCTCAGTTACTGTTAACGGATTAATTTCCATTCACCGATAATAACAAACAATTCGCAAGCTTAACCACGTGCTCTTTAAAGTAAAATAGTTTGACCGTTAAAAACTTGATATTCGAGTGTAATGACTGTATAAAATACTAGATTGATTAACAAAAGATTGACATTTGTTAAAACGTTTATTTGTAACCTTAAATGGTAAACGTACTACTAGGGCAAGGAATAAGTTGTTTTCTATCTGCTTATGACGTATCTAGACGCAATTCATGTTGAAAGAAGAAACAAAATCACCTTCAAGGTAATCAAACAAAATGTCGCCAAATATCTGCCTGTAAGGAATAAACACTATGTTCTTCAGAACCAGCCACGACTTTTGTGCGTTAGGAAAAAGGTTTGCTTGGTAAATTATTCCGACGCTGACCAGGAACACAAGAAATATTGGCAGAAACTCCCGCAGGTCGAACAACTAGAAAAAAATAAACATGAACATTAGTTTGATACTAAATAGAATAAGGCTTACACAGTGCAATATGTTTGATACATTCCCATCGATGAGTAAATTGGCTATGTTTTGCATTTTTATTTATTCTAATAAAACACTGAAAACAAATATACACATACATAAAGCAATTATTGATATGTAAATAATAAGCCTTAGTAACATTACCATTTCCTTTATCATTATAACCTTCGGGCCAATTGTCTTCAGTGCAAGGAAGAACTGCATAGATCGCAAGTAAACAATTGCCAGAAAAACGCTGAAAAAATGTTGTTGTATATTTAGCTAACATTCCAACGCGGTGTTGATAATAAAGACAGGCGCATGGACTTTATTTTATTATGTTATTCTGATACAACATATAATTACAATTGGACTAATTTGGTCTTTTTATGAATGAAATTCATAACGATTAATACATAATCATCAATATACATAACGAACCTACCTGTAGGCTGCACGTGCATACACAAAGGAGTGTCCAGGTAATCTTGTACGCAAGATTACAGCAACGACGAAGAAAATATACATAACTAGGTCAACAAAGTTCCAGTTGGAGTTGATCCATTTAATCGCCCTTTTCACTAATCCTGTTTTATTTTCTGATACCAACTGCGTAAAATGTGTAAAATATACACAAATCAAGCCAAGCCATAAAGCGTAATATTAGAAACAGTGTAAGGTCACCAAAATATATCCACAATATTGAGGATTTGTCCATATATTAATTGCCTGCTGTAGAAACAAACATATTCACAACTGAGGAGGTCGAGCAAGTAAACAAAAAAAAAACAATACAACATACGAAAAACACGAAACAGAAACTAAACACAAAGATTATCAAAACAGGAGACACCGATTTGAAAAAGTCAATGTAATGCATAGGTATATATTATGTGGCGCGCAAAACCTCACATTTGGCCGTTACTGAATCATATTATGTACACATTTTTACACATGATGGCCGCGAGTATTGGAAGGCAGAGTGGAAAGAAACTTTTTTTCAAAAAACGTAAAATCTCCGAATATAAAAGAAGGCACTCAAACGTAGTAAAATGTTTTCATTTACATCGTTGCAAAACGACAAATCTATTGCTCTATAACACGTAAATAGCATGTCAAATATTTTAATAGCGTTGCATAAATATGAAAGTTGTCTTTTTTGCGAACTGTTTATAACATTATTGAATTTTCCCTCAGTATTTCAAACATGTAAAAATGTGTCCTCCATATCATTTGGATGTTGCATTCACTCTTTTATGACTAGTGTAGAGGGATTTTTCTATTAGCCGATGCAGTTCTAGGATTTATTGATTCGGAATTACTCGCGGGACAATTTCACAGCATTCGATTGGCAATTGAGAAGGTCAAAAGTTGGGTTAAACAGAAACGCCCCCAAAAAACAACGGCCAGTTATAAGTTGACTGTAAATGAACGTTTTGCATGAGGATTTCTGTAAAATCAAATTACAGGATATTTGAATCAAATTTAAATGATAGGCAGAAAAGTGGTTTTATGTTGCAACCAGTTTCGTAATAAAAATCAGTTTTGCATTTATTGTTGCAAAAGAGGTTCCAGTGATATTTAACATGCTAGCCAATCAGTTTTACAATAAAATCTAGAAATGTAATTAAAATTTATATAATGACGGTATCACTGTACCGCATTTGTTGCAGAATCAAAATATGTTATAAGGTGACCATCATTTGTAATTGAAATAGCCGAATCAGGAAATTACATTTTATTACTACAAATGTGGTTGCGATTACAAAAAGTGTTATACAATTGCTAGCCACCCAGATTTGCAATTAAAA
The DNA here is from genome assembly GCA_027627225.1 of Congeria kusceri. NCBI lineage: Eukaryota > Metazoa > Mollusca > Bivalvia > Myida > Dreissenidae > Congeria > Congeria kusceri. The sequence goes on from CM051031.1 coordinate 40,287,690, forward strand.
GAGCACAAGTATCCCTTTTTATCGCACATATGACTGTAAGGAGTGCATCGCAGTGACATATTTTATATATGGAGGGTGACCGGTTGTAATAATTGTAACATCGCTATTTTACCAGGAAACATTCTACGGTTAATCTTAACTTTATCATGCAATCGTGTGAGTGCCAATGATACATCGGGCATGTTTTGCTTATAGAGAAAGATAGTGTTTTATTGCATGAGTGTTCCTAAAACATGATTTTAAAAGAATACATTTATATTAATCATTGTATGATAAATGAACATATTACCTGCCAACTTTCATCAGCAAACATTGTGAACATCCATCCCCAAATAACATATTCTTTAACTGAGCATTCTTCCTTCAGATCAATCAAAACGAAGTGAGACAGCAACCCCAGGAAAATCAAATACGATACCTGTTAAAATAAAAACAACATACGCATTTTGATTTTTACATATTAAATGACATAAAATAAAACTAATTTCAAACACATGTTGGGTTCAATATTTTTTTCCTTTTCAAAAGAAATTCAAAGTGTATATCCTTCTAAACAGGAAAGATAACAAACATATACTGGCCGTCTTTACCCAATAGTCAGAAAGTGTAATGAAAACTACTAAATAAGATCATAAACTTACAACATTTCCTGCAAACACCGAAATTGGAGCTGTGTAGAAGTAATATAAAGCGTCTTTTAGGCCTATTGTGCGTTTTTTGTCATGTCCAAAACACTGGATTCTGTAGAGTCTTTTCTTTGTTTTTTTCTTGATTGATGTCGTGCCTGGGCTCACCTTATTTGAACTTTTACATGGGAATAGACTCACACGTTTTTTAGTTGTGAACGAAATGGTCGCAATTAAAGCTGGCAGTAAAACAGACACAGCAATCTAGATAAAGAAACATATAAACAATGCGTTACTAATGCTTTATAACTATTTCAACTGATGATCATCCATAAACAACACTATTTTCCAACATATTTCTTAGCCCAGAGTGTTTTTTTGCCTTTTTATATATAATGTTTATTTTTTATTTTGGTATCTATGACAAAAATATGAAAATTGTCAATTTGACAACGTGTGAATAGGTCCCTTTAACATGTTATCATTTGTAATATCTTTTAATAATACTGCTTAATTAGCCTTATTTTCTGTTTTATTATGTTAATTAATTTTCAAATGTCTAGTATATTTTATAACATCATTAATTGTAAGTATTGCACGTTTTAAACAGGTTTAAACCGTAAATGAATTACATTGGTCATTCCAAAGCGGCAAAACGAACAAACAAACATACAAGTTAAGGAAAAATAAGATGACATTTCTTTATTGATGTAAACAGTGTATTATTATTTTTTGAAAGAATTAAAACTTTTTCAATTGGCGATAGTCTTCAGTCATCGCATAGTATTCAATGGACACAGTTTATATCAAGGTGAAACAAACGGAGTGTTGTTTTCCAATAAAATATATATCACTGTCAGTTATCAATGTCCCCATGGCACATTGATACTGATTGAGTGAATTGTTTAGTGAACAGGCATATATTTCCTCAAATGGCATAATTAACTTTACAAAATAGTGTTGAAAAGTCGTCCTTCCGCCATTCAGCCATTTTACAACTATAGGTCAGTTTTATTTTGATCATTGACCTAATGACTCAATGTTCAATAGGGATCCTCTACTGGTCATAACCTCCTTACCTACATGTTTACGAACCTAGGGGAACGGTCTATGTTTATTACCTGGACAAAGTTTTACCAATCTTTAGAGTTCCATAGTTGTTGCCGAGAACATGTTTCGGAACTAATCGTCTGTTTGAAAATGACCGTTGACCCTTTGACCAATACTTGATAGAGTTCCACAGCGATAGCCGACCTACTTAACCAAGTTTGTAGAATCTAGGCTAACGGATTATGTAGCTATTGCCTTGAAAAGGTCTGGTCTACCGATAAACCGCCCTACCGACAATTACAAAGGAATGTACCCTCGCTTCTTGGAAGGGGTATAATTAAATATATAAACGAACACGAAACTGTTGAAGTACGTAAATCCGGACACTTATGCTGGTTTTTGGACTATTTCTCTCGATATTTGCATCAAACAAAAATTAAAAGTTCGTTATAATAAGTAGGGTTTAATCTTAAGTTTTTGTCAACATATTATTGAAAACTGCTGTCTAAAAGTATTTGAATGATGTTTTTAATAAAGGCATGTAACATGTTTTGAAATACGGATGGAGAGTACCTAAATCCGGACACTTTTAAAAATACAGTTGATTTCCAAATACTAAATAAACATGAACATTAAACTACACTTTGTTCTTCAGATTACTCGTGTTTCTTCCTTTGTTTACCCTTTTCTGGTATTAACTCTCAAAATTTTCTCCGTAAAAGCTTCATAAATCGGAGGTACTGTTTTGAGTTCAACTTCCGCGTGTAAATGTTTACATTTGAAAGGAATATGAAAAAAATAGTAAGTATGGGAATTAATACCTAATACATTCTGTTTAAATTCGACAAATGTTGCTGAGAAAGGCGTGTGCATCAATCAATACCATTGAATTACTGGTATAGATCATATAAACACATTTTTTGCCGGTGTCAGGATTTACGTACTTTCCGGATTTACGTACTTCGCCAGTAACACTCTTACATAAACATCATAACTTTCAGTGCTCCTTCATAAATAATTATTTTTCTTGAGTGTCTGTACCTATGTTTGTTCTGGTATGTACAATGTTACCTGCAGCTTATTAACGTTTTGACTGTTTTGAAGAAAATGCACTTTGTCTCGTCATCATTTCTGCCAAATCATTTGAAAACGAAATACAAATAATTGACATTAAATTGCGATCTTTATCTTAAACAAACAAACATGGGTCATGAACGCAACACGTTTGGTCATGCGAATATTTATCTGAAGTTAAATTTTTATCCGCCCAGGCATTAAGAACTTTTAGAGCGGAAACAAAATACAGACGTAAAGACGTACGGGCGAACATGCGTGATTTCTGTATAGCCCCCACAAGCAATGGGGGGGGGGGGGATAAAATTAATGCTGTTTTTTATATTTAACATTAACATATACCTTTAACCAATAAGTATGTAATGCCATTTTTCCTCTCCAGTATTTGTTCAGTAAAGTCTGGCAGCATGTATGACTCATAAATTTCATGTTCTTCTCGGCAAGGGTTAACAAAGTGTCTTTACCAAAAGACTTTTCCAGTGGTCGAGTAAGTAACTGTTGAGACATGTGCTTGCTACGTTTTCCGACAGAACGTCGCAGGCCAATGTTTCTTGCATTCTGTTGGAAAAACGAGTTGAGATCATTTCTGTTGCAGGTGTATTATAATGCAATAAATATATTAATGAAATAAATATATTTATTGAATCATTGAAAACTTTTATTTAATAAATTATGTCATAATTTTATATTATATTATTTTATATTAAGCATAACTGTCATTGGTTAAATGTAAATTTTAATTAACGGTAAATTAGTATCAGATAGAAATAAGTCTAAGATAGGGTAGAAATATGGAACAATTTTTTTGCTAACACAGTAATACTTTAATTGACATTCACGCATGACATTCAACTGTATCAAAAGACATGAACTTCTTGGTCAAATGTCATTCGTTACATTTGATTCATGCAGAAAACATCTTATTTAATCATAGATATAATCAATTTGTAGGTAATTGTAATACTTTATATACTTTTTGTAGTGATATATGTATTTTGTATTTGTGTTGTCATAATATTTTATACATGTATTTAAATATTTTATCGTCGGAACACATAGTTATCTAATATTGTTCCAATTGTCTAGAATGTCATTCGTTACATTTGATTCTTGCAGTAAACGTCTACATTATGTTTATTATATTAAATCATAAATATAATCCATTATAGAAACTTTCTTCTTACTTCGTTGTTGCACGAAATAACCCGAAAACGCCCATATCGGCAACACTTTTCTTAAACTAATCATATAATATAGTATACAGGTATTCGATAAATCGTATTTATGAACAGATCATAATTAAATGTCTTTTTAGGCATTTTTTTTTTATGGCATTAACATGTAATAAATTACGTTAAATGACCATGTACTAAAACAATGATGATATATTTCATGTTGTTCTTCTTAGGGATAATCCACAACGCTATATACATGTATATACGAGTGTTGTCATATATTACGCTACGTATCCAATACAATAGTATGAAACAGTTATGCTATTTATACTCTTACTGTGCGTGGTCCAATAGCTTATCTGACATCTCTTCTTCTGCCTGATCTTGGGCTTTCTTCGCCAATGCCTTAAGCATTGAACATGCCAATAATGCAGCTGCTGCAATGTTGTTTAACATAGTATACATTTATTGGTATCATAATTATTTATATCTGTATCTTTTATAATACAATTACACAAGTTTTGTTCATGATTTAGTATTCCAATCAGTGTGCTTATAAAACGACAAGACATGGGTTCTAGGAACTGACCTGACCTTCAATCGCAATAATAAAGTCGTAAACGACTGTTGGGATTATTTTTTAAAGCGATTAAATGTGTACACATTTCTATGAATCGTTAACGAAAATGAAAATTCAAAAGTGTAAATGCAAATCAATTAGTGACCCCAAACTATGTTCCGCAGTTTCATGTGATGGTGTGATTGTTGTTGCGCCCTTTTATTTCTTCAATTACTTCTTGAGCGTAAAAAATACAGCGTGTATGATAACACTACTAGTATCCCATTTCTAGAAAGGCAAGATGAGAGAGTGACCATCAATAATTTTACCAAGTGAAGACGCCGTTAGGCGCTAAATGAAACAGATATGTGTTTTGAACTGTGCTACAAGGAATATATTTATGTGTGAATATATTGTTATACCAACATGTATGACATTTTCGACACTGTAAGTTTTCCGAAAATAGTGGGAAAATTAATTACTAAGATACCACTTTGACTTTGTTAGTACTAAAGCGTAACGATGCCAAAGACAAGACAAGACAAGACAACAGTTTATTATGTAAATATAGACCTCCGGCCCAAAAGTACAAATTACAAACATATCATAAATTGAGTTGTGTTGCGTCAATTTTGATCTACATCTTTCTTTTTCATTATTTCATTACAAAAAATGCTATGGTTTTTAGTTTTCTGTCATATAAAATTTGCATCAGACAGAAATTATGAAAATTATGTTCGCCATTGTACCATGAAAAATATATATTTGCCTCTCTTGGCTACATTGAGGATATTTAAAAAAAAATGCACGAAACTCGTCTTGTCCCTACAATGAACTAAACAATATTTACAAATACGATTTTCTCTTGAAATCCCTACATGTCGAACAGTTTCAATGGCTAATTTACGACTAAAACAGCGGAATCTAGCTAATGGTTTTCGAACAAAGAATGTTAAATTGATATATACATATTTTACTGGATTTAACATAGATTTAAAGTGTTTGTATGTATCACATCTTGTGTGAACTTCTATGCTTTCTAACGATTTATGTGTTTTATAATCAATCAATCTTCGTTTAAACGACAGTAAAAATAACTCTACTTTTCCTACCGCTTGATTAAGCCAAGCAAAACCCTACCCATATCTGAACAAAACGTGTTTTGCAGATGTAACCCAATTATTTCTTCCTATATCATCTTGTCGTTTTAACATTATAAAAGAATTTTCGGATATCTTCTGCCATACTAATTAACTTACACCAATATTTAATGCATTTTGCATGATGTTCTATACCAAAAGGTAATCTACCACATTCTTCTGATGCAACACTGTCATTAACAAAGTTATTTACACCAATAAAATCTTAACAATACTGAATTTGAACTTGCTCACGATATCTGAGAATTCTATTCCCTATATTTCCGATCAAGTATAGGCTTGAACATGGAATCAAACAATTTAAAACAATCAGTATGCGACAAATTATCCAAAAGATTTAAAGGTTTCTGGTAAGGTTTAATAACAAAAATGAATGTTCTGGCCTGAGTCGCAAGTTTTTCGTTAGCTTCTGTCCATGATAACTTTGGCGTCAAAAGTAGACCCATATATGTATACACTGATGTGACATTTACTGGCTTGTCGTCATAAACCCAATGTTCGCATGATCTAAGTGGACCGCCGTTTCTAAATATATTAATTGCAGTCTTTTGTTGATTAATTGTCATACCAGTGTTTTTACAAAATTTAGAAATGGAGTATTAGTGTGATTGTAGCTCAATAGAAATGTATTGTACATCCAGTCATTTCGGACAAGTAAACCATGCATCCAGCTAAGGATCAGTGGTGCGAGCATGGGAAAGGGGAGCATAGAAAAATGTTAGCTTAAGACGACGAGAATTCCATCAGACAGTGATTCCATGTGAATTGTGTAGGACTGACTAGAGCCCCTATGGAGAAGTGGTGCAGTACTGACAGTAAACTAAGAAAAACGGAAAAATCAGCACGAAGTATTATTTTGGGTGATATGAAAGTCTTTGAATATTTTTCTTGTTTGCATAGCAAAAGAAAAGTAGTTTATGATCTTAGATTATTGTACTCGTATAAGTTTGAACATCATTCAACACATTTATATTTAGTTAAGGGAGCATGCGTCATAGTAAGTTTGAATATGTTTAGAAACATAATGTGTGGTTGTAACACAATATACACAAATCTTTATTTTCTAATATTCAATGTGTGTTGTTAAATAATCTCACTATATTGTGGCATGTATTATTGTTTAAAACTGCGAATTATTTGAACAGTAAATAATGTCTTCACTATTGATGTTAATTTCTGTCTTTATGTTTGTCTAATGTAAAATTCCTGACTTAAAAAAATAATTGGTAGTTTTGAAAGAAAATGCCGATAAAAATATGACTGGCGTTCATTAATGTGTACTGGAACACTCGGTTCATTGCTTTCCAGCGTTACCAGTTTGAACTAGCTTTGAAAACAATTAGCATAACCATAACCTAAATATCCGTTTTAATTTATGCAGATTTGATATTATTTTCAATAAAAATAAAGCAAAACAATCATAAATGTTTACAAAATGTGGTCCCATTTAGAGCTCAAGAACATATATCTAGTTAAAATCCACTTCAGATCGGCATGCAATCTTATCTTAGAGCATACATTTCTATTGTTTTTAGACAAGAGATAAAAGACTGGCGAACATTGGATACTTTTGTTACACAGGTCATCTACTCCTGTCATGAATTTTGCAACTTGCAGTATTTTGGTTGACCCAATGCCCAGCGCAGACAGCTGTCTTTGCATTCAGTGAAGGCTGAAAATTTAGCAACATTACTACAAACCATATGTGTGTCACCAATATAGATATCACTGTCTGCCATGACTATGTCACCAGTATTAATGTTGATCATGAAATGTTTCGACACGCACTTATCGCAAGTCCCCCCACAATCATCACTTTCAAATGTATATAATCCGTCAATATTCTATACTATTTCATTGTTTATACTGTGGCCACATTTTTGTACTTATGACAATATTTGGAAGTGTGTCAGTAAAATTGTGCATCATTGTTTCCCTACAAACAAACAAGCAAACAAATTACCCATTACAAAATGGTCTGAGGAGACACAAACATTCGTCAAGATATGTCCCTCGATTTCCGCGTTTCGTTCAAAACGATTGTGGCATCCAATGGTGCATTAATTGCCTTTCACCTTTGTGATAATTTAGCTCCAAGTGATCACCGAAATGCGTTGTATTAATTAAACAGTAGTAAAGTCTCCAATTTGACTGACTTCGGTTGTGTGACGTCACGAGAAAAGCGTCTATAGAACTTCGCGTTTAGGTATTATTTTACATAATTGTTTAATACAACTACTAAACAGAATTTCAAAACTTGTATGTTTCATCCAATCGGTGTGCATGAACAGATTGAATATTTATGCTTTAAATAAATTAATGTTTTACATCGTACTTATGCAATTATGTAGTATTCATTGTTTTGGAAGAGTATAACAAATATAAGCAGTTTAAAATTGATAAATTCGTAAAGAAACATACTTTTTTTTATAAATGCTCATTCTCAACTGCGAACAATCGCTTATAATAGAGAATACGAACCTATTTTGTACCGGATTTTTTTCCACATAAATGTGCACAACTCTCGTCGGTTTAGTAAAATGCCGAAGAAAAATAAATCCATTGCACTAACAGGGTCTGAAACAAAATCGTCTTAATCGTAATGAAACGAACTATTTATATGTTTTAAATGTATAACTGGTGAAAACATTAGTCAATTACAAAGACAGTTTCTATCTGATCATCCCACAAGAAACTGATTGATATGAACATAAAGCTTTAACCAAGAACTTAATAATAATGAATTTATATTCAACAATAATATTTTGGAGACAACAAGAATGATCATTTTACCGCCTTGTTTAATTTCTTTATATGGGTTGTACTGATCGTCATCCAGAAGCTCTGCTATCAGCTTTCCCACGTTAATAAGGATTGGGTCACTTTTGGGTTTCTAAAAAAATAAAACCATGTGTCGTGTATTAACATGAGGTATGTTTCAGTGAATGTCTAGAAACTATCTTCAGTTTACAAATTTATCTCAGAATGACTTGGATTGGTCTTGTTAAAGGTCAGCAAACAATGTTCGATAAAATCTTAACAGTGCTTCGAATGTTAAAACTGAAAAAAAATACTGAGATGCTTGATAATTTCCGGTTAGCCACTCGGGTATGACCGCCATCATTTCTTGATGACGTAATAAATCACCAATGGCCCCGTAATTACTATAAACACTGTACCCTACTGACCTTACACTGGCGAATGTAATCATTCAATATTTGTCCAACTGGATTGGAGGAGTATGTAAGATCCTGCAAATAAAATACTACACATTGACTTGCAAAACTGTAAAGGGAATTATATCCAAGTATAATGAGTTTATTTTACATTAAATATTGATTGGTTAGCTAAGCACAGTGTACGCAAATTCATACTAAATATTAATTAACCGCAAATTGTTTTGCGCATTACTCAGCGTGATTGACCTGCATTAATTTATATCGACCATTTAATTTAGAATGGGTATAAATGCTAGAAACTTCGACGGACGTAGAATGTCTTCACGTGATACGCTTATACTCCCTGAGTACTTACGTTTGCATAAAGACCGCAAAGGGTTTCCTTGTTCATGACCTTTTCTATTTCGATCTTCTTATCAAACAGAGCCACAAAATCCATTTTGTCGAACATTAAGGCATGCAACATGGCGTTCTTTATTGCGTCATTCTGAAATTACAAGCATTGTGTAAATCATATTAGTAAAGTCATGTTGCAACAATTGGTCACGTGCGTTGTTAAGATATTATAAATAGTTTTATGGTGTTTTATAAATGCATGTTTCATTAAGGTATTATTTAATATTAATTTCGAATGCAGTTGTATGGAAAAGACGGATTTTTGAAATATATATTTAACAATTAAACTATGCACATTCATGTAAACAATTTTATAAGATGATGAATCTGTTCGACCAGTCTTAACGTTACACTGACCGTTCAAAGGTGGTGAAATGTAATGTGTGTGAATTGTGTAGTAGTTTTTAAGCTACCCACATCAACAAAATTTGAGGCGTGTCGTGGTATAACCGGGCTTAATGCGTGTCCGTAAAGAGTCGTCCCAAATGAGCCTGTGCAGTCCGTTTTCCCACTACACGCCTCATTTGTTTAAACAACTTCAGAATACAATCGATACACTTTAAATCTTTATATAAGTCATATAATAACTGAAAAAAGCTAGACGCGTAATAAGACGATTTTCTATCTAAAGATTTTATCAGATAAAAGTAGACATAATGTATGTAGTATGAAGTTACTGAAATCTAAACGCATTTAACTTACTTCAATGGATCCATTGCTTTTCAAAAGTCTATGGGCAATGTCAATTCTGTTCCAAAATACTGCGAGTAGCAATTGAACTCCTATATTTTCGCTAGAGGCTGTAAATAGAAATTGATATAATGCTGTTGTCCTGCAAACAGTAAGAAGTAGTAATAAAGAAAATATATTGAATATCAACAGTCATGACGCTAGAAAGATATTTTTCACACAATGTGAATAACATTAGTATTTTTAATGCCTCTAAAAAGATCATTAAAGATCTTAAAAGTACCTTTAATCAGCGCAGTCAAAATAGTATCGTTGATATCTTGCATTTCTTCTGGATCGAACACGTTTACCTGAATACACATGTATGTATTATAGCACAGTTACTTTCGACTTTGTACAACACGTAGTACCGATAATTAACGATAAAGAAACACTAAGCGAAACTGTTTGTTTATAAATAATATACAAAATTAAAATACAAACACAGAAATATATATACAGAATACATCAGTATAAAATGTAGAGTTGTTAGGTTAGGTGACAAACATACGACCAGACAAGGCGCGTACACGCGTAATTTACGCACAGAAAATCATAAGATACGCACACATAAATACAATCAGGGCGTACATTTACGCACTAAATTTAATATCAGTGCGTACACATGAACATGAAAATCAGACGAAAATCCGACATATATTTGTTGAAGGTGTGGATGTGCAGAAATTCCACACATAATTTTTATCGTCTTCTTAAAATAATTATTACATTGTAAATAATTAAACGTTACTATATTGCATTCGACCGCACTTTTAAACTAAGCACATTTCCATCTTGTCGTTTTACTTCCCGACTGAAAGTACATTTACCCCAATACATTTTGGACTGAATGTACATTAACGTTCATACATTATTTTTTGAGTGTACATTTACCCTGTACTCAAAATGTTATCTGGAGCTCTGGTGATAAATTGCAATAAGATTATCAGTGTATATCAACTGTGTACAATAAATGAACAGCATTTGATATACCAAATGATCTTTAAGTTTGTTGCAGTCAACAGTATCTTGTTTCTCCTCATCACGTTGAATCATTTTATCATCGTACTGCCGTCTGCCAACGCTGTTATCCAAATGAAAAGAAAAAATATATTGTTATAATGAACGGTAAATGCAAATGAAAGCCAAGTAAGAAGGTATTTAACTCAACATAAGACTATAAAACTCCAGAGACAAGTTACCTTTCTTAAAATGTTAGTATCGACATAAGAAGTAGATACAATACGACCACTGTTGTATATACTCGTATTACATGTCTGAATTTTTTTAAAAAGCACTTATGTGTATAACTTTGAAACATAGGTTAAGTCACACGAAATAAACGTATACTTAACGCACCATCTGCACGTTGTGGTAAATGTGCGACTGTCTATAGTATTCTTTAGTATTTGTATCATGACTATTATCTCGATAATCTATAATCTTTGTTTGCAATTGTATGACGGGTTGACAATAAATATCTTACCTTTTACTATCCTTTTCAGCGTACCATGATATGATTGCGTCAGCAACCCTTCCAGACCTTTTTATAGCTATCACAGGGATATTGTTGTCCATAGCTTGATAAACCGTTTCCAGCGTGCCCTTACCACCACCAAGTACCAGTAAAATTACTACAAACAAATAACAAATATTCACTCAGCAGTTGACATTCTTGCAAATGATTCTCAAGAACAATACATGAGACTATACAATAAATGCATATACCTTGACAAAATATTAAACATGTATTTTACCAACAAAATGGCAATTTATGGGTGTAAGTAGTTTTATTTTGCGGATAGTCGGATACCAAATTAAATAATGGCTTAGTGTTTATACATACGGCTTCTCTGATCCTCTGAAAGCCTTTTTCACATTTCACTTTTAAATAATCAAATAAGTTATAACTTATGCGTCTAATCTAAGTTTGAAATAAAATGTTCTCATATACACGTTCCATGTTCAAGGTTTTATTTAATAGCCATATTACCAAGTGATATTTTGAAAATTAAATAATTCTTAGAAAAGAAAAGTATTGATGATAAACCTGATGTATCGTTTTTACTCTTCTTGCTTTGATCTACAATCCATTTTTCGAGGTGTGATCGAAACAAGATTTCGCCTCCAAACTTTGTCCCATTATCCACCAACAGAAAGTGAGTATGGTTGCGATCAAGAGAAACTGGGGTATTTTGAACCGATGAACGACTCTTCGTGGACAATTCATCTTGATTGGAATCAAGAGGTACTGAGGTCTTTTCATCTGTTAGGCCACCGTTCGTTGGCACAGCATCTTCGTTGGAATGAGGAGGAAATGAGGTCTGTTGATCATCATCATTGAAATTCTATATTGTTAAAATAAAACGCTGTTAAAATAAAGCGATTTAAACATTTTATTACATAACATAGTAAATAAACTAACTAGACATCTGACTATTCAAATACATAGGATGATGAGTAAGACGTCGAAAGTATATATAAGAAAAAAGTGTCTTACATGTAATCTAAGACAATACAAAAAATATATTTAGCATGCCCATGCTATAAAATCATCCATATTTGCTTTTTCAAATAAGTTTACTTATAATTATCTTAATATCAAGAACGTATTGTGTTTAACACTCTAGATTTAACCAAATCCATTTACATTATTTATTATAAGAACAATATTTGACGGCAATGAATTACATTAAGGCTATCTTTTTTTAGAACCCCTAATGTGGCGATGCCAAGAGCAACCATATTGAAATCTTCTTCGATTGCTTCCTGTCTGTGATTACAAATTGCATCTCCTACAAGTCTCATGACACCTTTATTCGTGCCACCCGTGATGAACCATGCACCTAATAAAATACACATTGTGTTATAACATAACTGTAATCAAAATGATATTGAAATGAAATTAGGACTCATTTTAAAACGTATATAGAAGTTCATTAAAGAGTAATGAGTTAGAACATAACTGTAACAAAAATGATATTGCAATGAAATGTATATTATATATACTGGTCAACATACAACAGAAACTAAAACATTACGTGTTTTGAAAAGTGTTAAAAATGCGCGATTTAAGTTTAAAACTAAACTCGGATGCTTTCTACAATTCAATTTTGTGCTTCGAAACTCTAGACAAACGATAACATTAACAACCCAATAAGTATTACAGAATGTCAAAAATGAAAACTGTTCTAAACTTTACCTGTCGTTACGGCAGCATCTATCAATATTTTTTGAAAGATCTGAGTTTGTGTTTTAGTTAGGTTTAGATCATCTGCCCCTCCTGTAACTGATATGATCAAATGCGGTTTTTTGAGCTTCCAGTATGCAGTAAGAAGTTCCCAAACCTTGTCTATCTCACACTCTGGTCGAATACATATATACTGTAAAATGATACAGGAAAAAGTGAAAAAACGTACATGTATATGCCATCAACAACATAATTAAATGTCAATGTTGTAGGATGTTGTATGGTCAACTTAAAGGTTTGGTGTAGCTTTTTAAACTGCCAACTTGCATCGGTTGTTCTTTTTGTGTATTACCATGATTTGTGTTCTCACCATTGAGATGCCATATCAAATTCTTTATTAATACGTATTAGAATGTATATTATATTATTAATATTTTCCAACCATCAAAAAAAAGAACTACAGTTCATTTACATACATAACTTATTTAACTCAATACTTTGTTTATCAGGTATAACGAACTGGTATTTACTAATTGGGTACAAACATGTATCAATGAATACTGATGTAAATTGCAATACTAGTATGTACCTTAAAGGGAGTATAACAAAAAAGGACCCTAAGGGGGCAACATTAGTAGAACAAGAATATCGGTAGAACCGATGGATGCTCCCCGATGCCGCTTTGCCCTTTAAATGTGTCCTTGACCTGAAACCTAAGAACCTGATTCATACGGAGACATGTGTTCATGTTGAGGCTCACATTCGTGTAAAGTCTTCAAATCAATTCAAGAAGTTAAAAGTCCCGACAAGCAAAACTTTTGAGCTTTACGTATGCCATTGACCTGTGACCTACAAATCTAATTGATGCTCGCAACACGCCGTCTTATTTAGGCAAATATTGAATTGTGTGCCATTTAATTGGCAAATAGCTCAATATATGACCTTGTCATAGTCCGGACAAGCAAAAGACTGATTTTGATCTTTGACCTCTAAGTGTGACCTTGACCTTTGACATATGGATCTGGTTTACATGCACTTTATGTTGTCTAATTGAGATTAACATTTATGCTAAGAAGTTTTTAAATCCATGGCAAGCTAAAGCACAGATCAGCAAAGTGTCAATTTTGCCTTTTGACCTCTAGATGTGACCTTGACCTTTAATATAGGGACCTGATCCCTCCATCCATGGCCAAGTTATAGTGTGGACAAGTAAAATATTCCAATTATTAATCAAAGGACAATTACTCCCTGAAAATTACCAACTGCAACGACCTGAGAAATTTGCGCATGTCCCCTTGGTAGGAATGCTGCATATAAAGTATTTGAGTTGTTAGTTCCTGAGATCTCACGCGGAAACGAAAATATTCCATCAAAATGTATTTTTTTAAATATAAAAAGTGCAATAACTCCCTAAAAATCATCAGACCGGAAACATCTAACAATATGCGCATGTCGCCTTAGTATGGAAGCTGAATATAAATTTATATTAAAATCAGGTTATTAGTTCCTGAAATCTCGCACGGAAACGAAAATCTCCTTAGAAAATGTCATGTTTCTAATCAAATTGCAATAACTCCCTGAAAATTCTCGGACTGGAACAACCTGACAATATGCACATGTCCAACCTAAAGGGATGCTGCATATAGAGTGTGATTAAATTTGGATCATCAGTTCCGGAGATCTCGCGCGGAAACAAAGTATCGGATGGACACAACGGACGGACTGAAGGACGGAAAGTCGGAAGGACGGACGGACGTCCGGCCAACCATTATGGTGGATAAAATCATCGGGGCAATTCGTTTCACACCAGGACAAACTAGATTGCAGTCAAATTAGATTATAATTTGACTATAATTATGCTCCCTCCTTTCGGGGAGCATTAAAACGTAAATTAAGCTATTATTATTGGCATATAATAAAGGATAAAATAACATACCTTTTATATAAAAACGTTCACCCATTCTAAATAAACAATAATAAAAAATATATATTATTTAGTTGGTGTTTCGATTGGTCTATGTTTTGTAAACATTTTGTTGACATAATTGCGAGTATCTTCTATCCCAATATAGTTTGCCTGTGTACTATTCACAATTTAGGACAACAACGATGGTTAGAACTACTTCTCAGTCTACAACACGATACATCACCAGCAGTACAGGTTCACCAAGGTCAACTTCATGAAGCTACCTGACAATTATGATTTGTTCTTGCCCTGACAATTATAATTTGTTCTTATTACTCAGACGTTGCGAGTCGAGTTGTCGTTTTTCCCAGCTTTATTGTTTATTTGTTTTGAAAAAGTCTCATTATGTAGTTAATTATCCTAGCGTGTTTAATGCGCCTTTGCATTGTCTAATTTTAAATGTCCATGTCTTTTTCGAAGACATATTCCTTTTATGAACAACGCTTTTCTCGTATAAGAATCAATCCCTATTTTACCGATGAATTAAAAAAACATGTTTTAAGATGACAGTTAAGAGCTGCTCAGAAGTCTAGATGCAATATGAGATCCACAGGTGTACCAGTACAGAAAGGTGATACATTATTTAAAAGTAAGAGTAAACTTTTCCCTTTACAAGTATTAATTTTAAATTTTTTATAAGCGAGTTCATTTTTATTCAGATTGTTAGACAAACATAGTCCATTAACCAAAACTGTCGATAGTGTATTGAATATCATGGTTATTTTATTTCCGCACACATTTTCAATAACCCTTTTTTTTTTTCGCCCTACCTATAAACAAATTAAGTTCCAAACGTCGTTGGTAAACATGGTTACACAATAAAAGTGATTATGAACATTGTTTTATCACATGCTAAGCCTTGTTTCCCGTTTAATACAACCATTACGAATATTTATGTCTTACACATGTGGAAGATAACATTTTGAGCGTTTTCATTGGCTACATTTTCTTTGACTGACCAATCGCATGACGTTATTCTGGTGAAATGACGCCGTCAGCATGAAAAAATGACGTCACGTCAGTACACAACTTTGTGAATTAACCAACTTATTTTGGTAAAATTAGAAGGGTTTTATTTCGTTTAAAGCATTTGATAAAAAAAGATCTGACACTCGTTGTCATTTCATACCATAGTTTATTAAACTCGTCCAGGAAAGTCGTTAGTAAGCTCGCCAAATGCTCGCTTACTAACAAAATTCCTGAAATCGTTTAATAAATTATGGTATGAAATGACAACTCATGTCAGATACTATATTTTCAATAAATACAAAATAATTATAATAAAAATTATGTATTACAAAAACGAAAATATGCTTGTAAGGTCAAATCTATATTTTGTTCATACTCAGTACATTTTCTTTATAGGTCGTTTAATATTTTCATCCATGACAGAATAAACTTTTCCATGTATTCGAAACATGTGTTATTCAATTAATCTTAAATATATAGAGTCGAATAATTTGCTTTGTATGGAAATAAGCAAATAATGTTTGTACAGGGTGCTGCTAAAACGGAGCTGAGGGGAGCCCGATGAGGTGTTGTTTTCTAATACCAGGCTTTTATCACTTGAATACTTCTTATTAATTTTTAAGCATAGTCTCCTTATTTGTCCTTAAAACAATATTTGCGAAAACATATTAATGTTGAAGATATTCAACATTCATCTATAAGCCCCATGGGGCAGCAGCGTGGAACCAAGAAGCAGCAGGGAGCAACACATTGTCATTTCGCTCTGGATCAATCGTTATGTGTTTAAATAATAATTAAATATATATCCCACCGGTGCTTGCTGGAGTTCATCATTGCATCGGTTCTTTTCATCAGCAGTGGAAGCTTCGACATTTATAACACCGAACGATTCCTTTTTACTTGATTTTGTTGATATTTTTTCATCAAGACTACAACGAATAATTTTATATCGTATAAAAACGGTTAACTGTAGTAGTAGTAGTAGTAGTAGTAGTAGTAGTAGTAGTAGTAGTAGTAATAGTAGTAGTAGTAGTAGTAGTAGTAGTAGTAGTAGTGGTAGTAGTAGTAGTAGTAGTAGTAGTAGTAGTAGTAGTAGAAGTAGTATTACTAGTAGTAGCAGTAGTAGAAGTAGTAGTAGTAGTAGTATTAGTAGTAGTAGTAGTAATAGTAGTAAAAGTAGTAGTGGTAGTGGTAGTAGTTGTTGTAGTAGTATTAGTAATAGTAGTAGCAGTAGAAGTAGTAGTAGTAGTAGAAGTAGTAGTAGTAGTTGTTGTTGTTGTTGTAGCAGCAGCAGCACCAACAGAAGTAGTAGTTGTAGTACTAGTAGTAGTAGTATTTTAGTAGTAGAAGTATTAGTAGTAGTAGTAGTAGTAGTAGTAGTAGTAGTAGTAGTAGTAGTATTGGTGTTCGTGGTTGTAGTGGTGGTGGTGGGGTAGTGGTGGTGGTGGTAGTGGTGGTGGTGGTTATGGTTGTAGTAGTCCACAAGTCATATAATCTTCGATTACCAGTTGTATATTTTCATTTTCAAGAATAAACAACATTATCTGACTAACTGACAAGTGTTCAACGTATTTTATACTGAAATGTAGTAATACACAAGAAACGTGGAAATTCCACGAAAACCAAATTTTTCGAATGAATGCATTAAAGTCAGCACAAAATTTGTAGTAATGGTGACTTTGACCTTGACCCCACCAACCCCATACACAATCCGAAGCAATGTCTAGATATAAGATATCTACATATGACTTTTCATTAAAATATTTCAACGTCTTCTCAAGCTATTTAGCGGAAATTGTTGGTCTAGTTTTAGTAATGGTGACCTTGACCTTGATTCCACCCACCCCATATGCAATTCCAATTGAGGTCTCGATATAAGGTATCTATGTATTAAGTTTCATTTAAATATCTCAATGCGTTCTCAAGTTATTGAGCGGAAACCGTTTTTCTATTTTCAGCAAAAGTGACCTTGACCCCTACCACTCCATATGCAATCCCAAGCGAGGTTTTAATATAAGCTATCAATGTATACACTTTAATTAAAATATCTCAATGTCAATGTGTTCTCAATTAATTGAGCGGAAACCGTGTTTTCTATTATTAATCACAGTGACCTTGACCTTCACTTCACCCACCCCATATGCACCCTAAGTGTGGTCTCAATATACGGTATCTATGTATTAAGTTTCATTAAAATATCTCAATGCGTTTTCAAGTAAGTGAGTGAGAACCGTTTTTCTATTTTTAGTAAAAGTAATCTTGACCTTGACTCCACCCACCCAATATGCAATTCCAAGCGATGTCTCGATATAAGGTATCTATGTACAAGTTTCATTAAAATATCTCAATGCGTTCTCAAGTTATTGAGCGGAAACCGGTTTTCTAATTTTAGTAAAAGTGACATTGACCTTGACCCCACCTACCCCATATGCATCCCAAGCGAGGTTTTGATAGAAGATATCTATATTTGACTTTTCATTAAAATATCTCAATCCGTTCTTGAGTCAGAGAGCGGTGACGAAAAGTGCTACGAATACCCGCCCGCCCACTAAACGACATACGCCAATCTAATAACCGAGAGTTTTCTTCGAAGAATTATGTTAATAAGTATAATTTAGAAACATTAGCAAAAATATTACCTCTCTCGGAATCCCGTCTCCGTAACGAATTCAGCTAGCGATTTCTGAAGCAAAATAATAAGCAACATAAAGACAATTACTACACACATAATTTAATGTTATTAGTGAGTTCAAATATCGTGACACCCCTATTGTACATTGACCATTTCGACAAATAAAGAAAAAATGAGCAAGGGACAAAAACTCTAATGCAAAATCGAATTTCTTCAATCTATATCACAAAGATTTTATATCTCATGGTCATATACGTTTCAGAAATTTTAGTTCCTAATAAAATTGTTATCAAGATGTCAATGGGTATATTTTGTCATAAAACGGTCGAAATCTCTGGTGTCTCTGGTTCTTTTTCAAACTGTTCTGATATTTTGTACTGATTGTGATTACCGTGCGAATGTTTCTTCTGCTTGTGCATCAGAATTATTTTTTCAAAACTGCAGTTGATATTTCTTCTCTTTTATTACATAATGTCTTTGATGTTTATTATGTTGCTCTGCCGTATTGACAATTCCATTCTTGATTTAAGACTCAAGATAAAAGAATCTTCTTGAAACTATTCTGCGGATATAAACATTTTATTTGAATCTTAATTGGTATTCTCCAACTCTAGTTACTGTATTGCATTATTTAATTAGCATGCTTTGTTAATGGCTAATGAAATGAGCGGCATTCCTAATCTCCAGTATTGTTTAAGTCTGTTCTTGATTCTTTAGTCTAAGAATTGCATGGTGAATACGTGTCTAGGTAGACGTTACCTCTTGTTGAATGATAATAAGTATGATGCAATTAATTTAAATACTTGATCACTCCTTAAATCGAACTATATAGGGACAATATTTATTTTCATTTGCCATTTATGTCTTCTTTATATGTCCTATTCGAACCCAAAATTTTAATGTCCTACGTTGAGTAATTTGAAGATGCTTTCCTAGTGCTGGTGTGACTGAAACTCGTTTTCATTCCAACTTAAGACCTTTTTCCTATGACATTTTGAAAATGAGTCAAATGTGTGTGCTTATAATTTTAATGAACGTAGCAAAACATGCACACTTTTTCTACAATTGAATACATATACATATATTAATATGAACACAAAAACTATGTACATTTTATCAATCATATTTACTAATTTCATTTTGTACGTTACCTTTTTCTTGCTAGACTCACACGGTTCCTTTTTTGTAGATTCTGACATCGTTTTCGCCGAATTTCTGTCTACTTCATTGTCCTCATTAACATCATGTATGCTTTTTCACAGCATTCGCTGGTCATGTACCCTTATTAAAACAAAGTGTTATGATGTATTAGCGTTTCATTTAGACGCCGTTACATTGCATGTTTATCTTTTGATAAACGAGTGAATAAGTGCTTGTACGACGACGGCTGTATGATAACATCTTATTATGAAGCCGTATTGTACAATTGTATATGCAGTTTTATGTAATCAATTATCTCAAAAATATTTCATGTAAATATCTATAATATTATACAATAAGTTATGCGATATGCGCATTTCTTAGACAGGCCTTTCTTGGGCAGCGGCGACACCAAATGCAAGCGTAAGATGAACGAAGTACGTCAATTAGGTTACTATGTAATTGCTTTTATTATACCACTATGCTGATATTGGCCTGATACAATGGTGCTTGGTACAGACATATTGTTTATATCAGTAGCGTTTTTAGCAGTCAATGTTTGGAGGTACGCAATAAAACTCGAAGTAAACATTTTCGGTACAACTTAATCAGTTTTAATCAAACAAACCATTTCATACAAAGAACGTATATTTTTTATTAGTTGTAATCAGCATAAATCACCAAAACGTTAATTTTTTTAAATATTGACATTAATCCGCACTTTGGTAATGATATGACGTCATAAATAAAGCAAAAAATCATCCATATACAATTATTTTAATGCATTTAAAATAAATGCACTATAAGTCACTACACAGCATCAGTTTATTTTGAACCAAACACATTTTTACCGAAATTTGAACACACTATAGTCAATGTTGACACGATCTAAAAAATGTCGATTTCAATACACAACTCCAAAATGGCGATGTATGTTCTCCGATGAAATTGATCGTGGCAATCCTTTCAATTTGCATTTTAAATATTAACTGAATAAACATGCGTGTAATCTATGTATTCGTAGTAAAAACAGCTCATTCATCATTACGAAAGGTTAATAATAAGGTATTATACTGTCAACTTTTAGAAATCCATAACTAAATGTCCGTAAACATGTAAAATCCGGCTCAGCAAAATCAGCGCTGCTCTTAGTTTTTAAATATAGAAAAATCAGCTTGTTTGGTTTAATTTTAAGAAAAATTAGGCAAGCCTCGCCGTTATATTATTCTAAGCCTCACCTAATATATTACCAAAGACCAGGCAGTAACCTGTTATTCTCTATATAACAGATCATAATGATAGATAATTACAAATGACGAATACAAATAACGAAGATTTTGACGGGTTGCCTGCTCAACTTCAAATATTATAATCATTACGTGTTGAAAACGTATTGTGGTAGAGCGCTTTATGATTTTGTCAATTATGCCAAAGATCCACGATTTTCTATTTGTTAATTAGGCAAGTACGAATAAGCAAAACTATTAAGACCAACGGAGTGAACCGAGCTTGTTATCGCTGTTGTACATCTCGTTGAATATTTTGGTGCATTACTTTCGATTCATCGAGTGTGGGGTTAGGGCTGTCTCACCTTAGGCCAATTCAACATTTGTAATTATAAACGTTATACAGTTACAGACCAACGGTCACCGTAACATTTTAAACAGTTGTGTTTGTAGTGATAATAATGAAAACAAACAATAAGCGAAATGGTCGAATATCGGAAGCGCTTTGTTATGTTAGTTAAAATATATCGTACTGCATGTGTCGCTTAGCTAACATGTAAATTATTCAGCACGACTTTGAAACCGAATCACTAGGACTCAAGGAAAGGTATACCTTGCATGAGTCCGTCACAGAGAAGATTGTTGTCAGAGAAAATTGTTGACATTTATACCGCACTGGGTAAAATATAAAACCACAATGGATAGTTTAACCGACTACACAACCTGATAAAGATTCGAGATTCAACATATTTAGTTCGTTACTTAAACATATGCATGTTTTTCGTAACAGGATCCAATGAATAATAATAATAATCACATGATACCTTATAACATATGTACATATATACACAGTTTATAATACTAATATGTATATTAAACAAATAATATATATTATTCCTAGTTCGCATAGCAACAAAAATGTCCAGACAAAGTTTTAAAAAAACGTGTTTTAATAAAGTACATGCCCAGAGGAGGGACTTGTAGATTTAACAAGAAAACATAAGACACAAAAAACGAGGCAGTTTAATATGTACAATATGTAAAGCTGAGAAAGCCATTGACGGCCTTACAAATAATGTATTAGCAATACATCCGGACAAGAAAAAAAAAGCATTTTCAACCATTTTCACCTATACTGGCCTAAGGCAAACAAGTTTATACCATGGCGTGCGTGCGAGCGTCCGTCCATGTGTGTGATTTTTCTTTAAACGACATCTCCTCCGAAACCGGTAGGCCGAAATATAAAAAAATTGAAACTAAAAATGTTTCTTGGGTGGTCCTCTACCAAAGTTACTCAAATGGTTTTGGTCCGCTGCACAAGATGGCCGCCAGATTTATAATTAGAGCAATATTTAAACAACATCTTCTCCTAAACCCCTTGGTGGAGTGTCAAATACTTTTACACAAATGATCCTAGGGTAGTCCTCTACCAAAGTAGCTCAAATAGTTCCGTTCCGTTGAAAAACATGGCCACCAGGGGGGGGGGGGGGGTCCATTTTTCTCATATGTCTTTATTGGAAACTTAAAAAAATCTTCTTGTCAGAAACCACTCGTTGGATTTCAAAATAATTTCTTAGAAATGTGTCTTGGGTGGTTCTCTACCAAAGTTGCTCAAATGGTTCAGCTCCGATAAAAACTTGGTCGCCTGGGGGGCGGTGCCATTTTTCCTTACATGGCTTTATTGCAAATTTTCTACATCTTCTTGTTAGAAACCACTGGTTGGATTTTAAAATAATTTCACAGAAATATGTCTTGGGTAGTCCTTTACTAAAGTTGCGCTAGTGGTTCCGCTCCGTTGAAAAACATGGCTTCCAGGGGGCGGGGCCATTTGTCCTTATATGGTTATATTGAAAATCTTCTTGTCAGAAACCACTGGTTGGATTTGGAAATAATCTCACAGAAATGTCCCTTGGGTGGTTCTCAACCAATGTTGCTCAGATAACTCCTTTCCGTTGAAAACATGACAGCCAGTGGGCAGGGCCATTTTACTTTGTATGGTTAGTTTGAAAACGTCGAAGATCTTCTAGTCAGATTTCGAAATAATATCAGAAATTTTCTCTGGGTATTATTCTCTACCAACGTTGCTCTAATGGTTCCGCTCCGTTGTAAAACATGGCCGCCAGGGTCTTGTTTCATATATGGCCATTTTTCAAACTTTGAGTTTCTTGTCAGAAATTACTGGTTGGATTTTGAAATAACTTAGCATAAATGTTCCTTGGGTGGTTCTCTACCAAATTGCTCAAATGGTTCAGGTCGGTAAAAAAAATGGAGCCATTTATCATAATATGGGTATGTTTAAAACTTTGAAAATCTTCATGTCAGAAACAACGGCTTGGATTTCGAAATAATATCACAGAAATATTCCTGAGGTGGTTCTCTACCAAAATACTTTGAATTATATTGATTTGTTAAAACTTCATGGCCGCCAAGGAGCGGGATCTTTTTTCCTTATATAGCTTATCATGGTCCCTTTGCTTCTGACACTCCTTACTTAATGAGCCAGTGTAGCGTTACTGCCACTCGTGTGCCCTCTTATTATAGGCATGTTATAACATGAATATCTTATGCTCACTCTTTTCATATAGCAAAAAGCGCGCATGAACAATAAGGTAATAACTTAAACGAAATTAATAAGGTATAACATATTAATGAAATTATACATGTTTGTCAGTTAATCACAATAACCAATATTCTGTGTTACAACATCAGGTGTTTAAATAATAATTCTGATTGATGAAATAAGACGCGTATGCCTGTTATTCTAGATATTACGAGTCATTGGACACTGGAAAATCTATAAATAAAGACCATAATGTACAGAAAATGGAAACTGCCATTCGTGTCTGTAAGTAATTAATGTCATCTTAATAAAATGAAAACATTCTTATTTAACTTAATAACGTTCTTTTGCGTTGATGTAACGATTATGAATGTATGCATTTGTAGAAAAATAAGTCCACCCATGTTTTACCAAATAACGTATTGATTTGGGTAAAAAATAAAAATTCGCTGTTCATGTTCAATTACCCATTATAAGTTTATCAAGTACAAGTACGTATAGGCATGCCGTACTAACTGAAGTATTTTATTTTAATGTACCCCACTCAAGGTCACATAGTAATATTAGCCGATCAAAAGAATGTGCTTACTGTGCGTTTTTGTATTGACGATACAGGTATGACGGTCTAAATTGCAAACTTCTATATCTTCTTGCTTCAATTTTGTACTAATCTATAGACGTGCAAATGGTCTTTTGTTAAGAGATTATTACAGTAACTGCGTTAACACATGCTTTGATGTTTTTAAAAACATAGTTTGACGGCTGTATGTTTTTATGTACGAATTAGCGTATTGCATTATATTGAACTGTCTTAATTTAGGGAAAGAAATGAATCACACACATTCTCTTTACTTTTATGTAAACAAATAAAAGTATTCTTGCAAATGCAACGTGTACTAAATTTTAGTTTTTACATGTTTACAGACTTTTTATTTAAAACGGTTTAGTTCTAATGTGGAATTAAATGAAAAATTGTGACCACATGTGTAAGGTGGCATAGATGTGACATATGCATGCTTTTATTTATGTCGTGGGAACGAGATTTTATCTCGTGGGAACGACATAAATAACTCGTGGGAACGACATATTAAGTCGTGGATACGAGATAATTAACTCTTGGGAACGAGATATTTTTGTCGAGGGAACGACTTAATGAGCCAATCAAATTCCATGTTGCTTTCGCAGAAGAAAAACACTTTCTTAATATCTTAATCCAGCGTTGAAATACGATATTATGTAAGCGTCTATTGTATCAGACATTTTGAAACATGCTTTCAAACAACGTGTATTAATTATGTCGTTACCACGAGTTAAATATCTCGTTTCCACGACTTAATATGTCGTTCCCACGAGTTATTTATGTCGTTCCCACGAGAAAAGATCTCGTTCCCACGACTTAATATGTCGTTCCCACGAGATCAGATCTCATTCCCACGAGATAATATGTCGTTCTCACGACTAAATATGTCGTGGGAACGACATAAATAAAAACATGCACATGTCACATCTATGCCACCGTACATGTAATACTCGTAAGACGTATCGTTTAAACGAAATAATATAATTAATTTTATAGCATCGTTTTCTTGTTTAAAAGTTACTTTAAAATTTTTATTTCTTAGACAATACTCTTAAAGCGAACCTGATTCGGAGGGGAAATCCACCTGAGAATGGTTTTATATTCACAAATTACGATACTTTAAACAAAATAAAACAAACAAAAACATTCTACCCGTACCATTGAAATCGCCACTTGTCAATCGAGCAACGAAACAATTGAGTTAAGACTTCACGTCGCAAACAGATCTTTGCCAATAGATACAAGCGCATGCGCCCTGTTCAAATTAGTTTATTTATTATAAAAGCGTAATCCGCATGATCAGACACCGTACTTAGATATTGAGCACCGTAAATGGTGAAACGAAAAGCCACATTCTGATTGCCGATCAGATTAACCCGATAGATCGGTAAGTGCTCGGTATTGATCAACAGCAGTGGTCGTTTTGTTTTATCTTAACTGCCTACTTACTCATACCAAAGAAGTCAAGAAAGAATTGGAAAGCCAAACGCTTGAGAATCAACCGGTATTAATTTTCATCGGGTGTTATTTAAACACACAGATTATGCCTATGTCATATTTTACCCGACACTTGGCCGGTGCCACGATTTCTAGGCATCGTTCGGCGTTGAAATAGCGGCAGAAAAACCGGTCAGAAATATTCGAATTTTCCAGAAATGTTGAACAATTTCTTAGCATATGTTTGTTCAGAGTTTGGTCGGCACTCATCCGATGTATCGATGATGTCCCTTCTGTATGCATGCAGTGTTCTTCCGGTAGCTCTTAATGACTGGTTTAATTAAAGGCACTTGTTTAACGCCTGTCATTGCCCGGGCGAACAACAGAAGTAACCCGACCCATGTAGTTCTCTTTGTTTATTGCATACTTGTATATTGTGTCTTAAAATTACTTGATATGAAGAAAAACGAATGAAAAGCCTCGTTTTGTGGGTAGAGGAGGCTGTCTGTGTAGTGATGTCATCATTAACCTAGTTGCCTTAGGCCTTTGAACTGTATCTTTACCAGAAAAAAAAACAATTTGAAAAGTTTGATCTAGACACACTTCTAATCTGTTTTTGTGTCTTGTCGCCATGGTTTAGCGAGTAATTTTCTTGTGTTTGGGAAGATTCTTTTGAAGAGAAATTTTTGTCAATAACAACCATGCAATTATGTAGTCAGATGAAGTGTTTCTGCATTTGTATGTGATATTTTACGCGAGCATTATGTCAACAGATCCAGACTGCATGAATGTTTTTGAGGGCATGGTACAACAGGTTCAACAACTGAGTGTACCTATGCTGTCTTGGCCACTGTTTTCAGATGAAACATGTCTGCCACTGAATTCATAATTCCCTTGATATGGACTGCTTTTAATTTGATGTTATTCATCATAGCCATTTGCCAATGATCCATAGTTGAATTCTCAATATTGCTCCACTGACCTTGATATGTCATGTTGTTCACGTGACCACTCCAACGCCATTTATCTCTGGCATATGTGGTTACTGTCCTTTGATATAGTATAATAAATATTACTTTAAAGATCTGCCCTTGGCAATATTCTGATCCAGTAACCAGCAGTTCAGGCATAAAATTAACCGATGTGAAACTGGAACTTTGACAGATAGTTTCATGCGCGCAGGACTCTTATTTTCAAGTAAATAAAGTTGAATTGGTAAAAAAAAAAAAAACATTTGGAATAAGCTACAGGCATGAGGCAATCATTCCCATCAGTATCATGTAATGTCTGGCCCTAATTTGTTCCCCGCAAATATTTAGAACTGCTGATTTTATATCTGCTAGCCTTTCCGCTGTGAGATAAGTTTTGCTATTTGCGTCCAATGATGTAAATTAATGGTTTAGCTGATACAAGTTGTGATTTTGCTTTTTTATCATAAACAAGCTGTAAATGAGATTGAGAATAGTAGTTCTGTTTTACAGAATGATTTTTTTTATTTGTTTATCCTCTAGTTAGTTTGCAAGATTTATGTTGTGTTTACTTATGTATGCAACTTCTACACATACTAGTTTCATAAATACTCTAGGTGCACTTGTTGAACCGAAACAAAAAACCCTGATGATAGCCCTTGAATATCTTTATATGAAAATAGGCTTCTTTTACGTTATTGACCAAACTCATTGATTTACTAGATTCTGAACTTTTCACAAAGTGTCCATTATGAACTTCTTTTTGCAGAGATACTCGTTAAACGGTTTTATGTTTATTAGTTCTTATGTTCGAGTTCTTTTGGATTCAATGAATAGCATACTGTAAAGTCGTGAATAATGTTGTTTGGATCTACAATGTCTATAGCTTTTTTTTTCTAAAATATTATTAATGCCTTGTATTCCAATATATACCCTTGTTTTATTACGTCCAGAATCAATATGTCTATTGTTATCTTCTGCCATACGGAAAGGAAATAAGACAGTCACCCTACAACAGGTATTACTGGAATTTGTTTCATTGTACTTACAAGGTCATTTTCCATCTCCAAACTTTGCAGCAGCATTTCATCTGCATTAGGTCGCTGAACTCGCGCGTCATGTGTAGCTGTTGTAGCCACCTCGTGATCGTGAATCATATTGGCTTTTGTGTTCAAACTTTCTATCTATTGGCACCTTTGGGATGCGAATATTGTTCCAGGTATGCTCGACGCAGGTTTTGTACTCTGATTGTCAATGGCAGACTTTTGTCTCTATCTTTGTTTATGAAATAAAATTACTATCCATTCGTACCGATTTACAATTTTGTAAATTATGCGTCATATTATGACACATATTACCGAAACTAAATGATTATGAAAGTACACTACCGACATCTGTAGCAAGAATACGTGCAGAAATTCAATGTTTAGAATCATTACAGGCTTTTTTTGAAAGATGAAAATATTATGCGTCTACTGACTTTTCTAATCATTAATCACTAAGTTTGCCCGAAAAAGATTGGATTTACATTGCTGCTTATCTGCAAACAATTTTTCGGAGTAGAAGTACCCCACCCGTCATCTAAATGTAGAATAATCAAAATGCCTAAAGCTCTCTATAATTTAACCAAGGCTTGCAAAACCTTCTAAAATATATAACCAGCACAACTACAAATGTTTCCTATTTATAATCCAGGAAAACCCTAAGTATTTTTGATTTTCAGAGTGAATGTTTATGTGATTATAACCTGACTTTAAATTAAATTTAAAACATAAAAGTTCCATTTGGACAATAATTAGATGCCTCGCTACAGCCTTCAAATTTAAATGTGAATGTTTTAATAAAAAGATCTAAAACTAGCCTTTCTGTTCCATAAATATGTAAAGCAATTGTCAGGGGATTTACGCAAAAATGTTCATTTTGACACTCAGCTATACAGTTTTTATTCAGCTTTTTCAGCCAAAGTTTCATTTTATAATGATGAAGCGTCATTTTTAAGCAGACCGGCGATGGTTGAGATAAAAATAAGTAATTTCAAATTCGTTTTTGAGAATTTCATAAACTTGTTAACCCTGAAATCAATATGCTATTTAATACTGTCTTTAACGGAACTAGAAGAAACCGTTAAACTTGAATGTTTAAATAATTCAAAGAATGACGTGTAAACTCAACTTCAGAATGTTGTGCTGTCTCGACTGTCGATAGTGGAAGTTTGTGCCGAGGCTCTTGGACAACTGGACCTGACGGATGTGGACTGTTGCAGGACAAAGACAAGATTTGTGTACGGGCAGCCTTTTACCACGTGGCCTGTGAGGTGACATGAGAAGCACAGTCCGATGACGACCAGAAGTCACTGTTGTTGGATTAAACCTCCTTGATAACGTCTTGACGCAGATTATTTATATCTTGCTGAAGAACGACGAACGACAACTGCGCCATAGATTTTAGACCTACTGTTGCTCACGTCATAGGCATGAAATCGGCTGTTCCTGTTCGCACGTGCGATAGCACTGAGGAGTTTTGCAGCATCATCGTCACTGTCAGGCAACG
Organism: Congeria kusceri; assembly: GCA_027627225.1. Lineage (NCBI taxonomy): Eukaryota > Metazoa > Mollusca > Bivalvia > Myida > Dreissenidae > Congeria > Congeria kusceri. The sequence goes on from CM051031.1 coordinate 40,316,856, forward strand.
AATACTCAGCGTACTCGAGAATGGTGTCCCAACCATGCCTGTCGGAGCTGTCTGCAATATTCAGCAACTGATTGCGTTGCTGTAAAGCTTGAACCTATGATCTAATTAGCGACGTCACCTGCTCAATGTCTCGTAGTTCGCATAACATTTCCATCTTTTCAAAACTACCCAGTGTCTTAGTATTGGAATTATACTATTGTTTCAAACTTTTGCTTTTAAAATGAAAATCGTGGACTGTGTTTGCGTTTCACGAAACGTAGTGCGAAATGTGTAAATATTAAGTCCGTTTGATTGTTCATAGTTTTTTGTAATTCTCTGTTGAACAACATTTGCTGCTCATTTGCTGTCGTATTAGAATCCTCCGTTAATCTTAACTGTCTGACAACGAAAATATATCGAATCACGTGTTTTCACTTGAGTACTCGAATCTCCAATGACACTTTACCCGCTAAAAACGAAAAAAAGCACTGTGTGCTTACTGAAACTTGAAGAAAAGAAACACACTTAAGTGTTCGATTGAATGTAATACATATATGTTTTTGTTTGTGTTTGTAGATAATGTTCATAAAACACCATCACATATTATACATGCATTACGACACTAACCGCTAATAGATATTACATATGTATACATGTAGCGTAATGAAAACTTGTTTAAATGGAGGTTGTGTGAATTCGTAACGCAACGGTGAGGTTGTTTTCGTTTGATTTATTTGTTTACTTCTTCGTAATCTGAATGTAATTAACAATGGATTAAATCCAAGTTGTGAATGTCTGTCTGTAAATATGTCTAGAAGTTTGACCATTTTTACACTGTTGTTTTCACGACAGTCTTATATAGTGGGAACTGAAGGTTGGCCTCATGGATATACTTTTTCGACACGACAAGTGAATGAACTACTGCTCGCATCGGCGTAGCAACATATTAACACATGCGGACGGTATAATTTGTTTCTAGTCAGTACACATACAAGACTAGACTCGATTTCTATGACACAAGATTTCATATTATTTTCTGACATGTTGAAAACACAATGAAAGCAACGAGAAATTAATCCAGGGGACACTGATCCCAGTCAAAATATAACATACAATATAACAAAATGTTTCGTGCTCAGTGCATTCAGATGAGCTATATATTCACATACTTTTTATATTACGGACGCGGTAAGTTTTTTTTATGTTTTTTTATATATATATGTTAACTGTCATATAATGTGCAGGAGACACGAGTCAAAATATTACACAAAATATAACACATTTTGTTCGTACTGAGTGCATACAGATGAGTTATACGTTCACATACTATTTCACATATTCTCAGAATAGACGATCATTTAACCTTAAATGATATCGCAGCTAATTTCCTAAATCAAGGGTACTATTTCTATGCAAACACCTGTATTTTTTGCAAGGTATGACAAGTGTCTATACAACTTAATTATTTGCTAGTTTGAATATGTAAAACAACACGCAGATTTTTACGGATGTTTATTTCCATTTCGTATACAACACCATGTCTCCAATGACGTTAGTGTGAATAAATAGTCACACAAATATTGTAGTTGTTATGGTGAGCACGTGAATATACATTTAAACAGTAGTGGGTCTAATAGTCAAGTTAACATAACCACAATTTAGTGTGTACCTTAAAATAATTAATTGAAATTTGGTTTTCTCCAGCTACGCAAGATTCATATAGATGTTCACGATTTGCGTGAATTATACCTATTGGAAAGTTAATATAGCTAAATGTCATACACCCTGACCACATTTTGAAACTTCAAGACAGAAAAACACAAATCTGGTTTATAGTTCAATGCCACGTACAATTAATGAATATTGGATGTAAGAAATTGGTAAAGGTGTAATATACGTGTACTGTGTAAAGTGAAATAACGCGCACACTATTTATTCTTGTTTGCTTCATTGTAAGCAGTATTGTAAGCAGTGTAGTTAAGGACAGTACTTCAATTCTTTGTCATCCTTCTTTATTCATATAGAATGACGTCCTAATCTCCGGTGCAGGGACCTTTTGACAGCATATGTGTATACATTTTTATAAGGGTTGATTTCAGATCTAGGTCATTTATCTTTATACAACAGTATGGTCCATTTCATCCGATGCAGGGACATTTTGGAATTGAATGCTTTTGTTCAGAATAGTGTTGTACTAATTGTTTTAGGATCCCAACATGATTGTTATAGATATGGATTTTCCCACAAAATATGTCTTTACAGTTTGTACAGTTGTTGAATATATTACTGTTTTTGTCGGCTAATTGTATTTACTTTTGTTTTAAAAATCAGCATACAACATGTATTGTTAATTTAGTGACTCAGGGTTGCCACTTTGTTCAGAAAATGAAATTCCCTGACTTTTCCCTGACTCTTCCCTGACTAAATTATACTTTTCACTAACCAATACCGCAATATTTTTTCGGCCTCCTCCTCCTATATAGCCGTCCAATCCGCTGTTTATATTTATTTTGTTTCAGATATATCAAACACCAGAATTACCTGAAACTTAAAATGTGCACATGACACAATGGGTAACTCTGCTTCATGGGTGCTACTAGGTTTTGTAACCTTTACAAAGGCAGAACGAATGTTCATCACTTTTGATATTACTGCAAACTTATCTTTGTGATGCTTTCCGTTGGCATGGCTTCTAGGAGCCTGCTTCCCAATATTTTCAAACAAACATCGTCCACCACAAAAAATACAACATGATTTTTTGAAATTTGTTGAATCCTTTCTTACCCATGCCGAAAACTGCGAGTCAGTCAACCAAGCATCATTTAATATTGGTTGTTTACTCATGTTTGAAACAAATTTACTCATATCTGAAGATCGATTATTATTCATCTATCAAAGTTTAACATTTAATTTGAAGCATGCAAGTTTGATTTATCAACTATAAAACCATTTCGTCATCTGTTTGATTTATTATTGACTAACACACTGTAGAGTTAAGATGCATGTTACTACTCTGGAGGCAAGGGTTGCCAGGCCTTTCAGTCGTCAAAAGTCACAAAATTGATTCAAACACATTTACATTATGTTTATACACAATCACACCAAAATGTGGAAATACTTATACATACTGCTTAGAGACTGTCACAGCCACTGACAATTTTTAACATAAACCCAGAATTCAATTTTCCCTGACTTTTCCCTGACTTCTCTAAAATTTATTTTTCAGTGACCATTTTCCAGATTTCCCTGACAATTCACTGACATTGAAAAAAAACACATTTTTCCCTGACTTTTCAAGTTAAGTGGCAACCCTGTTAGTGTCTTTATTTTATTGTTATATCGTAATAGTGTAAGATTAAACTAGCGAAGTGCATTACTTGGTATCACAAAGTAAAGATCTATAAATAACTACGAGGTTACGCAAGACCAAGTTTTCAGTTGGTGCTTAAGACGCCGAAACACAAGTATGTGTTTTGAAAAGCTGCCCAATTTTTTATAAATAAGTCAAATATTGCTTTGTGTAATATACTGTACATATATCAGTTAGTCGTAACTATTATTTACTAAGATTATAATCGACGTTTGACTAATGAAACTTAGTTTATGTACACGGTACGCTTTACAATTTGAATTTCCCTCTATTCTGTCTGACAAGATACGCCATACACCGACGCTACTGAGTCATACGTACTTCACCTCTACACTATATTATCAGAGAGCTACGCATCAGTGCCTCTCTGCTATGTCCAAATAATCACAGTAACCATAAAGATCAGCAGTATTTTTTCAAGATATTTAGATTTTTTCAAGATATTTAGATATGGTGTTTTAATACAACCGATTTACATATACTGTAGTATATACTGAATTTGAATCAAGTTTTTGACCTATCTTTTGTATTCACATTTTGTTCGTAACAGATAACATCATCAAAGTTATCATGTAGAATAGTTTTATTTACATGTTATGTGACAAAGATTAATATTCAGAAGACATATTTTAAATCTAACAGTGTGTTTGACCAGTGCAAATGATATATTACGTTTAACAAAGTGAAAAGTACAGATACTTTAAAGCTGTTGAGTTAATATTAAATCACTGAGGATTGTTACAGAACAATAACATAGCATACACCATACAATATTAAGTACACATGTAAATCACATTAAGAACATGTTATTCTGCCAAGTTGCGAGGTTAACAGATTAATCCATGGTGTGTCACAGTACATTTGAATATTCACTATTTTAAATCATTAGCCTTAATCCAGCTATTAAATATCTTACGGTAATATTTCCTCGGGTCTTTTTCACTTTCCACTTTCAATGTCTAATGTGGATCGATGTTTTCTTTTTGTAGTTGGCTTTGATAAAACGTTCCTTTGATATCCTCTTGTTGCAAATCACGGAGTCGGTAAATGGGTAGTGTCCCTCAGTGGTAACGTTTATGTACTTTAAACACTTCGCCGTAGTATGTTTCGTCGTACGCTTTTCAAATGACTGATACGCACATAGTCCCCGATATTGAACTTAAACGGTTTAAGCTTTACTTTCGGGGTCTTAGATTTGGGATTTTGCGCCAAGTATGTAGACAGACGCACTTCCTCCTGGTTATTGTCCTCCTCATCCGATATTTCCAGTTCAAATTAGTCTTTGAATTCTGTCTTGTACTTTCTGGATACACGCTTTATGGCTGAATTAGCACTGATTCCTTTTTGTATTAGCATTTGCATCTCTCGCACTATTGTTTGCTGTCAATCGCTTTTCTGCAACGGTAATATATACGACCCCAACAGACATTCGTATTTCTAAAAGAACGACCGTTCGTTATATGGCCGTATACGGTCATGTGCCATCTCGTGGCATCATCGCTCTCTTCACCATCATCGAGGGATTTGTTGTACATTTTCTGGTATATGTCGTTATTAACGTCTACTGCTATTTCCCACAGCGAAACATATCCCTTATTGTCTTCAGTACTGTCATCGAATCTAGTATCTTCCTCGGCTATTTTTCTCTTATTTGACGGAATATGTTCTTAGTTGTCGGGGCACCACCCTCTCTTAACGTGCCTCTGTACATCATGAGGACTGTCAAACAACAGTCCACAATTATCGCAAGCATGTCCTTTGTCAGCCATATTTCCAGACCCTTCTGCTTGGTTATTTTCTTTAGCTGTATTGCTTTCTTCTCCGGTGTGCACTGTTTGAGTTTCTGGTGACGAATGATCTTCCGGGTTGAAAAGCTCTTCTTTTATAGCTGATTTTCATGGAAAAACCAACTTCATCTGCCCGCGTCAAGTTATGTTTCAGCCTGTTTGTGTCTGAAGTAAATGGCTTTAAGTCAACTAACATATAACCATATGGATACTTGATAGCTTCCTCGAACGTTTTCATAAATCGGTCAGTGTGATCCGGGTACATTTGCCTAGCCTGATCTACTGGGCCGTTAAACAGAATTTAATAATGACAATTTCTTCTTGGGTCTTTGTTTCCAAACAAGTTTGGGTCGATAGAAATCACTGATAATGATCTAAGAGGCGACTCCTCAGTTTAAATCAGTGATTCTCTTATCCTTTCCGGCTTTGCTAAACAGGTCGTCCACAATTAGCACATTGTTGAGAGTGGTATCAAAGAAATCGTCATCTTCTAAATCCACATGGATGCCTTGAATAAACTCTACTTTAGGTACCACTTTCTGTTAAACTAGTGCATATAGTAGTTGCCATCGCCTGTAAAGCCACACTATTCTCTGCACGTCTGGTTGAATTCTCCTGCTGTAATTCTGGAGCAAGTCCTTTACAAACGTTGATTTCCCACATGCTGAAATATACACACTGAAACTACGTTCTACGAGTGCTTTCTATATATAATTCACGAGACTGCATGTGGCAAAGTGCAAATGATAGGGAAACAATTTTGATAAACCTGATATATTAAACAAAACATCACAAACATACAATAAATTCTTAAGCAGTGTTAGTTAAGTAACATTAGCCTTATTTTGTTTTTATTTTTAGTTAAACAAAGAAACAAAGAATATATCGTTATATAAATCGATGAGGTATGGAGCAGTATAATCAACTAATTTTATTTTCTGACGAATTGTATTTATTAAAGCTCCTTGCACCACTCTCGGTTTGAATTATCTTCTAATTATTTTCTTTCATCTTGCTCGATTGTTTCCACGTTGTTTTGATATATGCCCAGACTATATATGTAAATGGTTATTTTGCTTCAATACTACTGAATGCATGTTCTAATTGCAATGCGGACATGTGTAACTACGCAGATAATTAAAAGAAGTTTATTTCTAGCAATCGTTTCCCTTCTAGAAAAGAATGCGCCATTCATGTATTCCCGATGAGTTTATCTACGAACGTGTTAAATTGTTGAACAAATTATTTATTTGTTTGCATAATGAGTTCAACAATGCGTGTAAAAAAAAATATATTTAGTTTTTGATGTTTTTGTTGTTATGACTTTAACTTTCCAGCAAACAGTTCAGACACCTTTCATAGGTTCTCAAGAAACGTAGGAAAAAGAACTGCCTGGAAGTGGCTAAACGCTGGCCTTCGTCGACGACGGAATTGATACGTTTCATGCTGATCTTGCATATGTAGGTACATATATCTTTTTCTAATGTATACACATTAAAAGAGATGTATTGCTTATGTACAAAAATATCTATGCATTTAAATAATTTTACTTTAGACGAGCAACTTTATATAGTTCAACAAAAAATGTCAAGTCAACACCTGGGTTTCGTAAGGGCAAACGTGTTTTGGTGATGTTATAAAATGTGTTATGCTTTAAAATAAAATTTACGTTAACTTTGCCAACCCAAAGTCGTAGATAAAACCCAATCTGTCAGTATTACACATCAGTATAAAACTAGGGAAATCCTTAAAGCTTTAGTATATGTATATGTTTCATTAAACGTTCCACGCGTAGAAACACGGGACCAACTAACTATTAATGCCACAATGTTTTAAAATTGGTCCATTCACAGGACGAACTTCTAAGCTTGGATTTCATCAATATTGTGGCTGATCCCGACCTCAAAAACTACTCTGATAGGTAAGTATTGCCGAAATAAAATTGAATGAGGGTTTTTGTTTATGCATTTCACTGGTTGTTATTTATGTATATATTTCACAAGGCTTCTGAAGCTTCAATAACTAAGGATGTAGTGTGGTTTTTATGGGCGTCTTCTAAAATCGAGCATAATTGCTACATTTGCTAGTATTTGCATAAGTTAAAACAACATTCAAGATAAGTTGGTTAAGTACAAATGTAGGTTTGTTATTGAATCACAAGGCATTCTCCGTCTTAAGAGAGCAATGTTATTGATGTTTTGGTCGTGCTTACCTCGAGAATGTATGTAATTTAATTTTTACTTTCGATTTCTCTTTTTTAATTTGTAATCGGCATTGTTGCCTTTTATATCTTTAAAAGACACACAAAGGAATAAGAATTTTATAGAAACGTTGTCTCAAAATAACCAACGCCAGCTAAAGAACAATATGGCATTTGCCATTTACATAGTGAAGCAGATCAAAATACAATTATTCAATATAAATTAATTGCCATTTTCTTGAAAAATAAAATGTATTTTCTGCACTTCAACAACTGGATTAATCAATGTTGGTAACAATAATAAGCCGCTGAGTATGCCAGACCAAATGCATAATACCTTCTTATTTTACTCTTGGGCAAAATCTAGCACGCAGTCAAACTGACTATCCGAAACTACAATTAAAACAATCTCCTAAAGCCTTCTGTCGAGAACATGGATACATTTGAATCTCGTGAACATCATTGAACGTGTTTGCATTTAGGGTTTGAAATGCCGTTAAGGGCGGTTGTGATTGTTGTGATCGTTGTTGTTGTTGGTGGTGTTATTGCTGTTGTTGCTATTTTTTAATAACGATACAAACATAAAAGTTCACAAAATATAATATACACAAATCTTGACACAATCTGTATTTCTTCAAACACGAAGATCTATGTATAAAAAGCGCTTACTATGTTTGCGTTTGTTGATTTTTCTCTAGTATTTATTTTCCAATCTTACATGTTGTTAAAGAATATTTTAACTGCCGATACCTGAATCTGTTTGAACGTACAATTATTTCAGGTTAGTATTTAAAATGAAGTCATTTTTGTCATGTATGCAATGATTTTACCCGGGTAAATATATATATCAGTTACATCTTACACGACGTTTTCTCTGTGTTTTGTCTTCCTTTTCACGTTGTATTTGATATTCTATCAACAATAAAACATGAAATTTATACAAAATTAATCCGCATTTAATTACAAACAACTTACGAACAAATCGATTTATAGTACTTTAACATTATTAGTTGCATTAATTTTATAAATCCAAAATTTGTATATGGGGTAGGCATATTTTTAAGCTGTGTCGTTTTAGCTTTTCTCTAATGGGTGTTTATGATTTAAATGTCCAAGGTCAAATATAAGAATTTAACTCATAGACAATGTCCGAAGCATAATTTGGTCCACTGGGAAAGGATTTTTAAATAACTTGGTGGAAGTGCTAAGAGTGATGAGACGTTGTGTCGCGCGCAAGAATCAGGTCTCTAGGAACAAGGCCAAGGTCACACTTAGGTCCATGGTCTATATAAGAGTTGAAGCCATTGACTTTGGCCGACGTATAATTTTGTACAGTATGGAATAATGTTCAAATTACTTAGCAGAAGTGATAATCATTTCGAGACGGTATGTGGCGTTCAAGAACCAGGTCTGTAGCTGAAAGGTCAACGTCACTAATTAATGTCAAAGGTCAAATAATTGTCCCGAGCATAATGTTCTCATGCAAGCAGGGATTTTTAGATTAATTGGCAGAAATGATCATAATCACCAGTTGGTGTGTCGCATGCAAGAACCTGACTTTTAGTGAATTACTTCCCTTTAATCGTGAATGTGCAAAGCATAATTCAAAAATGATAAAAAGCATTTTGTTGATATTACACAAAATTTAAGATAGCAAAAGTAAGTGGAGCATACAAGAACCATAACTTATAATTGCCCCAAAGTTTTAATTATTGCCCTATATTGATTTTTTTTATCAAAACTAAAAGTATTTTGTGATACCTCAACTTACTTCACAGAATAAAAGAATACATTAGCAGAAAACACAATATCAAATGGCATTTCTCCTTTTGCAAAATAATTTTTATGCATGCAGACAAATCGGCGACATGTAGAAAAGGCTGCACATGTCGGGGCGTCCGTGTTTGTTGACACATCTCTAGTTTGCCAATTTATTTGGATAAATAGTTAATAAACTTTCATATTTAGTCTTATACTATAAACGGTTGACGTGCAATGATTTTCAGTATGTATATTACAAGTATACTGGCATTTCCGAATTCAATGATTGAAAAGATGCATATTTTTTATAGTATCTTGTACTCTGCAGATGTAGACCAATTGTTTATTAGTTCAGAGGTTAAAGGGAAAACACATGTAGTTACCTTTAAATATTGGACATGTAGCAAAACGTACGGCTTTGGTTTAAAAAAAAACAATAACTAAAACTTAAATATCAGATGAAACTAAATGCAATGGTTATTATTATTTACTTTGCAATAAAGTATGGTTTGAACCTTGATCTATCTGATAGCAAATATCTTTCAAGGATGACACTTAATAGGCTTTGTCATACACGTTCCAACATGCATGAATTGGTTCATATCTCAAACCTTTAAGGAACGATTTCCATGAATAAAAAGTTCAATCATAAATATATACATACTTGCGTGGATTATGATATAAATAATCAATATAAATAAAGAGGCACTATTTGTATTAATCGGTATATTTATATTAGGAATTATCTCAACAGCAGATTAATGCAACAAGGTTTTCTAAAAAAAAATGCAAACACATTTTATATATGGTTGATTTGAATATTCATAATAAACAGAAAATAATTGCATAATAATTATGAATCTAGCATACATTATGTTTAAAAGCTTTTTGAATATGATTTGTTTCTCAGTATAGTATTTGACCGGGCTTCTTTGAAAAAAGATCTAATTTAACTTAAACCTAAAAATACCTTTTGCAAATCTGAGGGATGAACTTCAAGCAGTTTATTTGCTCATAAAAACATCGTGCAGTTACGTTGGGCTAATTATGCCGGTGAAAGCAAAGTACAAACATGAACTGTTGCAACATTATAAAAAATGAAGACATACTCATAACTCAGTAAATTTTAAAATACTCTAAATTATGGCAATGATGGATAGGTTTAGCATTTTTATTAATGTACATGTACAGCGCTTTCACTAGAAATCCCAAGAGTTATGACTCAGAATTGAAAGAGGTAAATGTACCGGTATTTAATTATTTATCCAAGTGTGTCCATAAATCCAGAGTACATAAGAATCTTATCAATTCACAGACATTCCAATGACATTAGAAACTAATCAATTCACAGAGCCTCAGTAGATTTTTAAAATTAATTATATCTATTCATATTAAAATACTAATATTTTAGCTTTCAACTACAACCTTTTGTTTGTGATTTTCTCATGCAAACATGTCAATGGAAAATGTGTTTGTTATTAACTATAATCTGCCATCCTGAATTTGTTCCAAATTCCTATGACACACTATAAAACATATTGGTTTGGCCTTGTTTTTAGCAGTACTTCAGATTAATATTATTCATTAAAGAAGTGTCAACTTTGCAGACAAACTTAACTGGAGCTTTATCATGTATTATTTTTTAGAAATTGTGAAACTATAGCATACCTCTAGTAGTCTTGAAATTTTTAATTTTCCTTAAAAATACTTATTCATTTCTAAATTCTCCAGACTAGCCCTTTGACTATTTGACAACGAAACTAGTGCGCATCCGCGCTTGAAATTGATATGCTATCAGCCTCAGATAATGATTCAAACAAGTTTTGGTACAGTTGAATTTAATCTGTTGATAAACTACGCGGGATCAAGAGTACCTATAACAAAATTCAATCTTGTCGTTTGCAATGTCGATTTAACAATGCGACTGTTGTATTATTTATATTGTATCAACGATATGTATTTAACCTACATTTTCAGCCAATCAACCTGCAGATAAACACCCATTACATGTAAGATTTAAGCATTAACAGCATGATCTTAACGGATGGTATTTCTGGCTTTGATTGGCTATTTGGAACTCCGCCTTGTTAGAATTTGTAGTAAACATTACCATATATGGATATTTTGTATGCACATGTTCTGATGATGTACACGCGCAGGACCAATCAAAATGTAGGTTATGTTTTAAGTAAGTAAGAACATATTAAGTAAAATCTTATTTGCTAAGAAGGGACTCGCTTCGCTGTGCTCACTCCGCCCCTTCTTAACCAATACGATTTTATTTAATATGTTCTAACTATAACATAAACCACAGTTGGTGTAAATCAAACGTGAAATGGGACACATTAGTACGATATATGAATTTTTATTTTCAAACTTTCCGATTGAAAATATGTGGATTTTGCGATATCAAATTAACGATGATTTAGTAACTCTGTACACGTTGAATCATGTACAAAGTATTTCAAGGTTTATTGCCGCTGTATGTACCGGCAACTGCCGCAGAGCAGTGTTCAGAGTACCTAGTTTCCGTTCCTGACTTGGAGATGGTTGCAAAGCGATGTTCTAAATACTCATCAAACTTGTCACTACCATTTCTTGACGTCAAAGAATATATGGCGCCTTTACACACATCTTTCCTTTCATAATTTTTACCCAGAACACATACGTATGTATAATTTGGCAAGCATTCAGCCAGCTATATTTACATGCTCTGAAATGCTGCTGCAACTCCTGTCATGTTTGTAATTATTACAAATGAAGACTTTAAAATTGGGAGTGTAAAATATTATCAAGCATTAATGCCGCAGTCCAGAAATATGTAACTAAAATAAAACTGTGCAGAAATCGCTTCAAATGGACATCTTACTGATCAAAATACAAAAAAAAATCGGTACAATAAAAACGTTTCGGTAACTTTTTAGCCGGATTTTTCAACGAAAAATCTCGGCTTATAGATAAGCAGAAACCGATCGGTTGGGCGGGCGGTCGGGCGGTCGGGCGGTCGGTCAGGCGGTCGGGCGGGCGTTGCGATGTCGTTAACAATTTGCGTTAAAGTTTCGTATTTCTATCATATTTTCCAAAGTGCTTGGTCAATCTTCATTAAACTTTACAGAATTGTTCCTTGGATGGTCCTCTACCAAACCTGTGAAAGTGATTCCGCATCACTGCGCAAGATGGCCGCCAGAGATAGAAATAAAATTATGTCTAAACGCCATTTTATTCTAAACCTGTGGCTAGATTTTCAAATAAATTTACACAAATGTTCGTTTAGTGTTCCTCTACCAAACTTATCAATAGTTCCGCCTCACTGCACACAATTGCCACTAGAGCTAAAAATAGAATTTGCGTTAAAGTTTCGTGTTCCTGTCATATTTCAAAAGTTCTTGGTCAATCTTCATGAAACTTTACAGAAATGTTCATTGGATGGTTCTCTAACAAACCCGTGAAAATGGTTCCGCTTCACTGCACAAGATGGCCCCAGAGCTAAAAATAGAAATATGTCTAAACGCCAATTTCTTCTAAACCTATGGCTAGATTTTCAAATAGTTTCACACCAATGTTCGTTTAGTGGTCCTCTACCAAACTTATTCAAATGGTTCCGCCTCACTGCACAAGATGGCCGCCAGAGCTAAAAACGGAATTATGTATAAACACCAGTTTAGAAATATGCCTAAAAGCCATTTACTTCTAAATCTATGGCTAGTTTTTCAAATAATTTCACACAAATGTTCGTTAGGTGGTCCTCTACCAAAATTATTCAACACAATATTTTAAATCTTAAATTTTCAATTTCACATTTAACCATGAATAACCATTTAAGGAACATTTTCATCCATCTTGCATTTGATCATTCTTTCCTCCCCCCCCCCCCCCCCAAAAGTAGCATGTCCAGTGGAGAAAAGTTCCTTTGACGGACACTTTCTTAAATGCAAATACACAGCATACAAACAAACAACTGTCAGTAATTTCATGCAATTCTCTAGTCCAAACTTTTTTCCCATTTTATTTTGAGACCGAATTTTTGCCAAGTCTCACCAAACTGCATACATTTTTTATCATCGACATGAAACTTCCATACTTCTTCACCAACATTGACTTTTACATGTACCCCCGTCGGCAAAATAACAAATCCGGCTTTAATGCGGATTCGGCATTTTTCTCTTGTTTTCGTATAGTTTATGTGTTCGATAGCTGGTGATGCCTCTGAAGTAAATCAGCATGTACGTATTATTGTCTATTCCGCTTGTATCAAGCGTTTTCGAACATAGACATAATAATATGCCTTTTGTACATAAGAAATAGTTTTCAGTCAAATAAATACCATAAACATTCATTAGTCATTAATCATTAGTCATTAATCATTAGAACTATTGCCAATATACAATGTATTGAATTAAATTCTATGGACTGCGGCTTTAAAAAGTGTATAACGCAATCGATGTGACTTCTCATCAGAAAATTTCTCAATAAAATGCGTGTATGATTTTATAACACTAATCGTGATAATTTAACATTAATAACAATAAGAAAGCCAATGACCCCTGCCATATGCCATCAGAAAATAACGTGTTCTGGTATTCGACTCACAATACAACAAACATGATTCAATATTATACATAACGTACATTTGTGTAAAATAGGTTAACCGTTAAACACGTGATATTCGAGTACAATTATTGGATAAATACTAGATTGATTTGCATTTGATTTACATTTTCGATTCTCACCCGTCATCTCCCTCACTGTGATTGGAATCAGTTTCGTTATGGATGCCTCTAAGCGAAATGATACATTGTTAACAATAATAAAATGGCTAAAATATCAAGTTGAGAAACGCACTTTGGAAAACAAATGCATTTTACAACTATTTGAACTGTTGAAATGATATTTACATATACATTATATTAAATATAAATTAATCATTACAATGTAGTTATGAGATATAATTTTGGAAAGCTACAACTAGTTACTTCCAATTAACTACCGTATTTAGCACATATTGGTAAGCATTAGAAATATTCTCTGTTGACTGGATATGTATCCACTTTATTCACCTATAAGAGCATTTTTCGTGATTTGTAATGCCATTACCACATCATGTTGAGGAGATTTAGTAGTTGTGTATTTTGAAGATGCTGTCGGCAATCAATATTAACCTCAAACTCTGTTCGTCTCAGTTATGTTATACAGAATGCACAATACAATGTAATGGTTCATAATGTTCCTCGTAAATATCCGCGTCGGTAAAAATGAAATAAGCAAACAATCCTGAAACATGCATACAAAAGCGAAACCGGTGTAGACCATCGTCCACAATGGCAATCGTGGTCTGTTTTCCTGAGAAGCCCTTCTCCCCACGCTTCCTGGGTGCCTGGCGATTGGTAGGTGTGCTGAACAGGTACAAAGCAAAATACAAGTTTACGTCCTGATTTAACTGTACGGTTTTTAATATTCTTAATACTGGAACATCTCCTGTATACATGCACAAAATACTTATAAGCTGCAATTGAACATTTGTATATTGACATAAACATGGTTATCAAAACTATATTGTTTATGAATATGCTAATAATAAAAATGGATAACAATTTTACTGAAAAGTATGTAAATTTTATGTGCAACAAACGTATACTGTTTATAAAACCAACGATCAAAATATGAGTTGCTCATTTAAACTAATGTATGTGTGGATAGTATATTTGTTAATACTACTACTAATGCTGCTACTACTACTACGAGGATTGTTCAAATAATTCGTAGACTGGCTTATGAGTGAAATGTACATCATAATAAACAGGAATCTATAAGGAACATATGTAAACATTTCATAACAAACAGTATATTTTTAGCAATACAGCAACATTTACAGGTCAGGTACTAAAGCGCTTCAACCCCACAGCGTATTTGTTATGTTGACGTCGCTGACGTCATAACTCTTTACGTCTCGTACAATGCAGTGTAAGTGCCACACATTGTTTTTTCTTAAAATGTGTTCAATAATACACAGTTACTGCTCAGATGTTTCTCATTTCACCGTATTTTATTTGTTGTGTGTATATATTTTCGCAGAAAAGCATATACTTAATCGGGTTTGTTGATTTTAATATTTGTTAAGACATTTTTATTCAAATCTGAAATTAAAAGCAACTCAATATGTGAACAATTAAAGAAATAGGAAACAATGCAAGCTTATAAAAGTATGCTGGATGTGTTGGTTGCTGAAACCTCGATCCTGAACTCTCTTTGGGTTTCCTCAGCCTGTGTGATGACACATTGTACAGTTTAACAATACAACTCTTATTAGGAATTTTCACCTCTTGGTTCTAACAACCTGCAGCATAGCTTGTTTAGAAAAAAAAGGTCATGATACATTTCGCATATTTAAATTTCATTGTTTTTAAATGACAGTATGATATAGACAGTCTCAAACCTCTCATCGGCTATCTCCGCCATCTCTGACTGTCTTTACTGTAACGTCCAGATCTTTCAATTTACGTCGTCTGTGGCGTGCCCACATATTTCCGGTATTTCCATCACTTTTTCACTGGGATTTTCTTTATAAACAGTTTTAGTTCCATTTTAATAAAGTGCTCGGTTGATAAAGTCTCCCGTTTAGCTTTATTTATCATTTCGTACGTTTCCGATGGGGTTTTGTCAAGTTGTACACAAAAATTGAAGTCTAAATGCATTTGCGTACAATATTTCATTGACATTTGTCGAACTACTTTGCTCGCGTTTCAAATTTAAAACCAGGTAACGTGGAAATTCCACGAAACCAAATGTTTCGAATGCAATGCAAAAAAGTCAGTACTATAACAAAAGAAAGTTCTGGATGCAAAGTGGTTGTCATATAGCTATGGCAAGGACTATTACGTTTAAGGAATTGTTTATTTATTAACAAATTAGGTCATTTAAGAATACTGGCACTGAACAGCTATATGATAACGTATATAAACAATATTTCAGAAAAAGCTAAATTTACTTTGTCACCACCCACAAACTCATAGGCAATCCCAAGCGAGGTCTGGAAAAGGTATGTATGCATGAAATTTCTTCAGAATATCACAATTATTTAGCGGAAACATTTCTATTTTTAGCATCACTGACCTTGACCCCACCCACCCCATACGAAATCCAATGCAAGGCCACAATATAATGTACATATAAAGTTTGATTACAACAGCTCATTTTGTTCTAAAGTTATTAAGAGTAAACTGTTTTTCAACTGTT
Source organism: Congeria kusceri (assembly GCA_027627225.1). NCBI lineage: Eukaryota > Metazoa > Mollusca > Bivalvia > Myida > Dreissenidae > Congeria > Congeria kusceri. Next base: position 40,333,186 of record CM051031.1, read on the forward strand.
AGAAATGGTGACCTTGACCTTGATCGTACTCACCCCATATGCAATCCCATGCCAGGTCTCAATGTAATGTAACATATATGCAAGGTTAGACTACAATAAATTCAATTAGGTCCTAAGTTATTAAGCAATCACTGTTTTTCTATTTTTAGTAACGGTGACGTTGACCATGATCATACCCATACCATATACATTCCCAGGTGAGGACCGAATATACGATGACTATATTTAAATTTTCATTACAATACCTCTATACGTTATTGAGTTATTGAGCGGAAACTTTTTTTCTAATTACAGTAACAGTGACCTTGACTCTAATTCAAAGGGAGGTCCCAGTATATGGTATCCTTATATGAAGTGTTTTTACAATATCTCAGTTTGTTCCCAAGTTATTGAGCGGAAACCGTTTTGCTATTTTAGTAACAGTGACAATGACCTTGCCCCACCAACCCCATTTGCAAACTAATGCGAGGTCTTGATATCAGGTATCTGTATCTGAAGTTTCATTACAATAACTCAATTCGTTCTTAAGTAATTGAGCGAAAACCATATTTCTATTTTTAGTATCGGTGACATTGATTTTACCCCAACCCCATTTGGAACCCCAAACGAGGTCATGATACCAGGTATCGAAAGACAAAGTTTCATTACAATAATATTTTTTTTTGTCATATTAATAGTAAATAGTTTAACGGTCAAAGGATACCAAAATAATTATGTAAAATAACTATTAAAATGTATTATTAACGAAATGATAGTCAGGTTACTTATTTATTGGATCATTGTACTACCAGTAAAACCAGTACTGTATCAGATATCTTCTTCTTCCAATAGTTAACATTTGTATTGTTTGATTCCAATCGGTGACGGGTAAGCTGCATATGAGACGTTGCCATCTTCTATGACCGAAATAAAAAATGTCACACATATACATTTATTTTCATTATACTCGGAACATTTACTTTTTAAAGGACTATTTCACAGATATGCAATTGACAATTTCTTAAAGTTTCGTCACTGGTTCCAAAAAGAAAAGTACAATATTGCAAGGAGCAGCGAAATGAGACTCCCGAGAGAGCTTATTTATTAGAAATCACGTATCGTGTATTAGTTAACAATGATTGCAAAAACTATATAGCGTTTGTAACGCTTTTCGTAGATGTTGTTTTTTAACACGTGCATTACTTACATGGCATTAAATGTACACACCTTAGCATGTAAGCTCATTTGGCCTAATGGTTGGATTAACAAAGTTTTGATCAAGATGTCGTGGGTTTGAGTTGCGGTGCAGGCATTTTTTACGTTTCTTTTAAACCGAGAATAATTTGGTTTGTTAGTAATGAGTTTGTAAAGTTTAGTCATGTTTGTCAATTTAAAAAAGATAATACGAAAATTTGTTAATAGGTCCCTTAAGAATAACATTTAGAAATGAGGGCTTAATCTTAACAAATAATCAACTATATTGCAGAAATTGTGTTACATGTTGAAATGTTACATTTATTTTAAGACAAGAAAAAAGTAAAACAAGCAACGGTGCTGTTTTCCATTTAGCGGAGAAAATGCGAATGTGTAAATAATTCTATTTTCTTAAATGGCTGACGTTCACTGAACTTCGGTATCAAATTGTATTCATCGCATGTCAACATCCACTTGTTTTATTAATGATTTTATTTTCTGATGGTGATACAGTTTATTTACGCTTGCTGGATAATATTCAGAAGTCAGACATATAGTATTTAGTTGATATTTGAACTTAAAACGAACACAAATATGACCGAAATAAAAAATGTCACACATAATTATTGCATACAAGAAACACAAGAAACACATTACTATAGAAAATATATCACTTGAAATTACGGCAAATCATTTGTTGTCATTGATTTTAAACCGTTGTTTAAGACATATTTTTATTTCATGCTATGTGGTAAATGAGTTAATGAGTGGAGAATACCAGTGAAAGATAACCCGATAAGTTCACATAAGTTCGAGTAAAAAGATAACATTTGATCATTTCACTCTGGGTTATATAGGAGCTACTTTTTACTTTGTTTTGTTTTGTGTTTTCGAAAAGTGTATACAACTTTCTCGGCAGTGTAAACATCGGTCTTTTTCAACAACAGAAAACAATTAACAAAATTATATAAAAAAATAACTAAGCGTCCACGACGCAGAAAGTATGGAACTATGGAACTATTGTCACCACAACGTGAACGACAATTTGGAAAGCATTTATGACGTCATATTTATGAGGTCAGAATACACAAACTTGTGACGCTTCAGCTTATATCGAGAATTTGTTATATATTTTATCGTCCAGTTGTGGTAATATAAAACTGATGTTTTATATGACCACACATTAAAAGAAATACGATCTTACACTGAAACCAACAAATATCCTCTATCACCGAGTAAAGCCGCTTTGAACATTCAAAAAACGACATTTTATCTTAGGTCAGTTCTGGAGACCAGGGTAGCGAATTCAGTCCGTAAACATCTGATAAAGAGCTGGAGTCCTATATGGTAAACAGGCTGATTTGGTTGTAATCAAATGTAATCTTATATTTTTAGTATGTGAACTGACTGGAATAAGACTGACTTCGGTGAGTCAATGTACACAATAAATAGATGAACGAATGGATAAATGAATGCGTACTTGTAAATTCATAAATAAATAATTAAAATACATTGTTCATGATGTTAAGCTCCAATCGAGTCAAATTGATGATATTGAAATAGTCCTTGATTGTTGACTGGAAAATAATTTACATGTACATGTATTTCATTTATCACTGCGTTTAAAAGATGATTCATGAAAGTATACTTTGTAATAGAAGTAATAGGCAATACATTACTTTCCGTTCTTAGATATACGCGTTTCTTTTTTCAACTCAAATGTACACAATGTGGTCAAGGGCGAGCTATTGTTGTTAGTAGTTTACCGCCGTCCTTCGTCGTCGTCCGTCTCCAACACTTTTCTTTTCGCCTGTGAAAGTAAATTGCTAAATGAAAATTAACCGGTAATTAACTATGACATTTCCTTGGGTGGTTCTTTATCAAATTTCTTTTTTCTTTATATGATTATATTGCAAAGTTTGCAATTCTTCTTGTCGGAAACTGTTGTATTTCGAAATATCTGCACAAAAATGTAACCCTCTACCAAATTAGTTTGATTCGTTAAAAACATGGCCTACCGGGGGTTGCATTTTCCGTTCGTGTCTATACTATAACTAAAAAAAATCGTCTAGTTTGAAGCCACTTTTATGATTTCAAAATAATTTCACAAAAATGTCCCTTGTGTAACTTTCGTCAAATTATTTCAAATTATCTTAATTCGTTGAAATATTCGCTTGCAAGGGATCGGATTGTTGTTCCTTATTAGCAATTTGACTTGGATTTGTTTGTACCGAGTGGAATACACGTGAAGGTCTTGTATGTTAGTAATGTCTAAACCCCAAGTAAAATTGTGTTATTATGGAGTTGATGACAAAGGTTTATTCCACGTTTCAAGCAAATAACTTTTGTAGTTCTGAAGTTACAAAACTTATAACTACATGTATAAACTTTAACTAAAAAATCTATGAAAAAGAGGCATAGCTCTGTCAAAATACAAAACAGAGTTAATGAGAATGTTGCCCCTAAAAATGGAGTTAATGATAAAGGTATCTAATAAGTTTCAAGGGAGTAACTTCTGTAGTTTTGAAGTTTCAAATATTTTGAATATAAACTTTAACCAGAAAGTCTATGTTAAAAAGGGGCATAACTCAGTCAAAATAAACAAGAGGGCTATAAGGCCCTAGGTCGCTCAACAATTTTTTCAAATTGGCCTGTTGACCTAGTTTTTGAACCCATGTGACCTGGTTTCAAACGTGTCCCAGATATCATTTGAAAGAATGTTCTGAGCAAGTTTCATGATGATTTGGCTATAAATGTGGCATCTATAGTATGCAAAAGCTTTTTTTTCAATTTGTCCTGGTGACCTTGTTTTTGACCCGACATGAGCTAGTTTCAAACTCGTCCGAGATGTCATTGAAACAAATGTTCTGAACAAGTTTCATGAAGATTCGGCTAAAAAATGTGACCTCTAGAGTATTCACAAGACTTTTCTTCAATTTGCCCTAGTGACCTAGTGTTTGACTCCACATTACCCAGTTTTGAACTCGCCAGAGATATCATTGGGACAAATGTTCTGAGCAAGTTACTTGATGATTGCGCTATAAATCTGGCCTCTAGCGTGTTAACAAGCTTTTATTTCAATTTAGCCTGGTGGCCTAGTTTTTGACTCCACGTGACAAAGTTTCGAACTCATTCGAGATATTATTGAAACAAATATTCTGAGCGAGTTTCAAGAAGATTGGGTAAAAAATATGACTTCAAGAGTGTTCACAAGCTTTTCATTCAATTTGTCCTGGTGACCTAGTTTTTGACCCCACATGACCCAGTTACGAACTCGTCCGAGATATCATTAGAACAAATGTTCTGGGCAAGTTTCATGGCAATAAATGTGGCCTCTAGAGTTTTCACATGCTTTGTAAAGTTTTCAATATAGCCATATAAGGACAACTGTCCCGCCCCCTGGAGGCCATATTTTTCAATATAGCGGAACCATTTTTGAACTCGGCTGAGACATTATAAGGACAGATGTTCTGAGCAACTTTCATGCTGATTGGTAAAAAAATGTGACTCCTAGAGTGTTCAAAAGCTTTTTCTATAGCCATGTAAGGAAAAGCGCCCCGCCCCCTGGCGTCCATGTTTTTCAACGGAGCGAAACCATTTTCGAACTCGGCCGAGATATTATCAAACAAAATGTTCAGAGCGAGTTTTATGATGATTGGACACAAAGTATGACTTCTAGAGTGTTAACAAGCTTTTTCTATAGCCATATAAGGAAAACTTCCCCGCCTCCTGGCGGCCATGTTTTTCAACGGAACGGAACCATTTTCAAACTTGGCCGAGATGTCATAAGTACAAATGTTCTGAGCAAGTTTTATGTTGATTGGGCAAAAAATGTGACTTCTTGAGTGTTCACAAGCTTTTTCTTCAATTTGACCTAGTGACCTAGTTTTTGACCGACATGACCCAGTTTTGAAATCGTCCAAGATATCATTGGGACAAAGGTTCTGAGCAAGTTTCATGAAGATTTGGGTAACACATGTAGCATCTAGAGTGTTCACAAGGTAAATATTCACGACGAACGACGAACGATTCTCGACGCACGACGCACGACGGACGATGGACAAAAGGCAATCACAAAAGCTCACTATGAGCACGTTGTGCTCAGGTGAGCTACAAACTGAAGGTGATGACACAGGTTTATTCCAAGTTTCAAGTGAATAATGTATTTAGTTTTGAAGTTACAAGACTTCTGAATAAAAACTTTAACCAAATTCAAACGCGAACGCCAACGTCCGGGCGAGAAGGAAAGAACACCTATTTTTCGAATAGTCGAGCTAATGATACAGATGTACTGACAAATCCGTTGTGAAAATTTAACCAACCAAGTAATGAACATAATGGCAGAAACTCGTAATTGCTTTTATTTTGTAGTAAATATAGAAATGAATAGGACGCCCGTGTTTCCTCTGAAGGCCGTTTACAGTGATTCGAATGCAAACAACGGGGAAGCTAATTATGCACAAGACGATTCAAATCAGCCAGTTAGAAGGTAACTTTTTGCAATAAATTAAACTGGTTGTACATAAATTAAAGATAGAAATTCAATATCATGTTTCATGCAATAATTGACAATATCGGAAGCAAGATTACCGATTAAGGGGCCTTATTAACAGTTTTTCGTTATTTGAAAAATGTCGTTGACCGTTGTAGATTCTTATCAACTTCAACATAAAATCAAGAAACATCGTTGAAAGAAATATAAGGGATGTCTCCTTTGGGACATAAGGTCACTAGTTGCATGGATTGGCCGTTCCAAGGCGGTGACACCAGTTTTAATCATTTTCATGTTTTTATGTTGTGTTGTGTGTATTGTCCTGTATTGTACAGGCAATTGGGAACTGGCTTGCCTCAAATAAATGACCAGCGATGTTAATTAGGGTTTCTCTCCTGGTTATATCTCTCTAGTTTTATTATCCTTATAGTATTTATTTTGTTTCAAAATATCAACAAAACAGGATTATTCGTATTAATCATCGTCGTCGGCATCCGTCCGTCTTCCAGAGACGATGGTGTAGCTACCGGTTTGGGTGATGTTGGGCAATTATTGAGCTTCTTTTCGTGGCTAGCCTAAGGGGTTCATACCTCGCTACTGTAGAGGAGTGGTAGGCCTGGTAAACGCGCAGTTGGTATTCTCAGTGAGGTTTGGGTTTTGCCAGACCCTCTGGTTCAGTTTGGCCAAAACTGCTGCTCTCTTGGCGATCCTGCTGTTGACCTCTGGAGAGCGAACTGGTGATTGTGGACCAGAGGTAGGTAAATTTCTCCACAACTTTCAGGTTGTACCCATCAATGGTGATGGTATGAGGGAAGTCTGTGTTTTGGGCCATGATGTTGGTCTTTAGACTGATGGTCAACCCAAACTTCTTGTAGGCGTGGGAGATATAAGTGACAAGCTGTTGCAGGCCGTCTTCCGTGTGGGACGTCAAGACTGCGTCGTCGGCCAAGATCATCTCACTGATGAGTATCTCTGTGACTTTAGTCTTGGCGCGGAGACGAGCGAGGTTGAACATCTTGCTGTCGGCCTTGGTGTGGATGTAGACCCCCTCACTGCCGTTCTTTACGGCGTATTGGGGAAGCATGGAAAAGAAGGTGCCACAGAGCGTCGGCGCAAGGACACAACCTTGTTTAGCGCCACTGCTGACTGGAAAGGCCTCCGATGTTGCGCCGTTGACGACGACAGTGCTGTGCATGTTCTCGTGGAAGGACGTGATCATGGCAAGAAGTTGTGGGGAACAGCTGATATCTTGAAGCAGCTTGCAGGGCCCGCTCCGGCTGACCAGGTTTAACGCCTTCGTCATATCAATAAAGGCGATTTAGAGGGACATCTGCTTCTCTCGACACTTCTCTTGCAGCTGAGGATATATATGCTCCGGTAGTTGTTGCACTTGCTGCGGTCTCCTTTGTTCTTATACAGAGTGACGATGTTTGCGTCACGCATGTCCTGTGGAATGTGGCACTGTTCCCTGTTCCCAGCAGTGATGGGAATCAGTCAAAAAAATATTCGTTGATTATTCAGAGCCAAAAGTGACTGATTAATTAATAATGATGACTAAATATGTGGAGTTTTATTGTTCAACAGAAATATTTCATCCAATCATATTTTTACCAATTTATATGTTTTTCAATTTATTTTGTTATACTTAGTTTTAGTTTTAACCAAAAATGATTGCATTTGCAGATTTGCTACTGTTAAAACAAAAAAGTTAGAATGGAATTTTAACTGCTTAACTTAACCAGACTACGAAAGGTCATCATTTATTAATATTTGCATATATCTACAAAGGCACTTTATAGGGAATAAGTAGTGTATAACGCCCAGCACCCCTCCCCCTTGACATTGTAGTGATTTGTCTGTTATACGTGTAATGCAAAAGTTATAACATCTCGACACTAAAAGAAGTACAAGCTCTTTATAAGGAAGTACATGTACATACGGGTAGAATACATATTTTACGATTTTAAAATCACTGGCAAGAATTTACTTGCATAATGTATATTTCATAAATGTTCCATGATAAAGTGGTTACCAATAAGTGCTAAAATGAATACAATATAATAATGAAAATCCTTTAGTTGACAGACAACCTATGAAGGAATGTTTAATAGTTTTGTATATTGCACTGAATGTTCAATGAATTTTATTTATAATACTGGTATATTTAACAGTTTAGAACTACGAAACACCATTTGTTGACTATATGATACATAAAAATTAGTACCCGTGACATGTATACATTTCGTCGATTAATATTTCCCATCGTCATCGTCACGTCATGGCTCTGTTCGTCATGAATATTTGACGAAATGATTAATCACCCCATCACTAGAGGCAGAGGTGTTCATGCAAAGGCTAAAGCAGCAAAGGTTTCCCGTTCTTCTTGGCCTCTGAAGGGATGCCGTCACTCTCAGGGGCCTTCTCGCAAGCGAGGGAATCGATGGCTTTTCTGAGCACTTCCAATGTAGGTGGGGTGTCTAGCTCCTCCATAACTGGCAGGTCGGGGAAGGCGTCTAGTGCAGGGTTGCGTACAGTTCGAGGTAGTGCTTGACCAAGCGTTGCAGCTTCTTTCACTGATTGGTGATGACTTCGCCAGTCTTACACTTCACAGGGGCTGTCTTAGAGTTTGTGGGCAACTCGTGTTTTCGATCCCATCGTACATGCCTCGAGCATCCCCGGTTTCAGCAGCTGTCTGTATACTGCTGCAGAGGTTCAGCCAGTAAGTGTTGGCACAGTGGCGGGCGGTCTGCTGGGCGATGTTCCTAGCGGTCCTGGTGGCTTCGAGATTACTAGGGTTTGTCGATGCCCTATAAGCCAGGAGGGCCTTCCTCTTTGCCTCGGTCACAGGCTCCATTTACACCCAGTGGGCCTCCTACCAGTCGGCACTCTTTCGCTATTCTTTCAGTAGGCTGCAATGGCCGCGTTGTACACAGTGTCTCTTAGGTGGGACCACTTTGATTCGATGGTGTCATCGGACGCCTCCTCTGAGAAAGCCTCTTGCAAGTTACTGACGAACTGCTGCGTCCTTTAGGGGTTTGTTGCACAGCAGATGTTGATGCGCAGAGTAGTGAAGCTTCTTCTGGAGAACTCGCACCTTGCTAGCCACGAGGGAATGGTCCGTGTCGCAGTCGGCACTGCGGTAACTGCGTGTGAGGACACTGGCAATTTCCGCACGTCTTGTGATGACAAGGTCTAGCTGGTGCCAGTGGCGAGAGCGTGGGTGTCTCTACGGCACCTGATGTATAACATTGCATTTAAAGGTCTTGGTCACGCATAAATAATGAAGGCAGCACATCTCAAGCAGATACTTACCTTTTTCGTTGATCTTACCCCTTTCGTGGGGACCAAGACAGGTGGGCCTGTTCTCGTGGTCAGCTCCCACCCTAACGTTGAAGTCTCCAAGCATGTAGAGTGCTTCAGTGCTGGATATTCCGGATATCGCTTTATCCAGGGCCTCGTAGAACTAGTTTTTCTGTTCAAGGGTGGGGCATAGGGCTGGCGTGTACACGTTGAAGATGTTAGCTGGGCCAGCAGCTGTTGAGAAGTGGAGGGCAAGATCCTCTCTTTGCCTGACTACGGGAGCTCAATGCAGGTGACGAGCGTATTCCTCACAGCAAAGCCAACGCCGTGCTTCCTTAGTTCGTCCGAGGACTTCTCATGCCATAAGAAGTTGTTGTTTGCTTCCCTGATATTGCCACTCTCAGCTAGACGCGTCTCCTGTAGGCAGGCACTGTCTACGTTCAGCCTGGAGAGTTCCCTGTCGATGGCTGCAGATCTCTGTGTGCGTCATCAATTTGCTGCATGTCAACATTAAAGTCGGAACATTGGTCCTGACATTCCAGTTTGCATATCGAAGAGCTGGATTATTCTTTTTTGTTTAAGTCTTGCTTGGTTTAGAATATGTGGTCCACTTGTCGAGATGAACCTGTAAGCTCCACGTACCCAGTGGAGCAGGCAGGCCATGGCGGGACAGCACCTTACTGGCTTGGGACTGCCCAGCTTGAGGCGGGCGGTGGCTGTCCAGTGCGATACGATGACTTCTCCCACCGTCGGAAGTGACCCCTGGTACTTGTTTCCTACGCCAATCGGATGAGCTTATCACCGGTATCTGCAATTTCCGTTGTTGTGCCGGCATTTTGAGATGACACTTAAGTGGAGCTACGAAGCCTGGGCAGAGTGAAATGGGGGACCAGCTGTTGCCCATGGGGCAGACCCCCCAACCCTCTCCACACAGCTGGTGGATCCAAGGGAACGGTGAATGTCGATACAGTTTGGCATCATCGGCGTCGTAGGAGTTGCCGGAAGGATGCTGAAGACAGCAGCAGACGGCCTTTATGGACTCCGTCTCGGGACTTGGTGTCGGGGTTGACTCTCCTAGCCTTTCCCATGGATGGTGTGGGCAGCAAGGCAGCGGAGGTTTGCAATCGGTCTTTGCCTTTTCCTAGACGAGCGACCGTCCAAGGCTGACGAGCCCCATCTGCCAGAAGCAACTGGTTTGAAGGCGCCAGTTACCCGTCCGCACTCCTTCTCATGTCTGTGGAAACATGGTCCGCTGGATTTAGAAGCTAAGCCACTCGTGAAGGCCAGGGCTGGTATTCTGAACCTTTCTAAGACAAATTGTTCACTAAGATTTCCTAATTTTTCTAAGATTTAATCATTTTTGACTGAAAATATGAGAATTTCTTAGTCTTTCTCAAATTATTGTAAACAATCTTTGATAAATCTAAGAATAACAGTTTTTGTCCTAAAAATAGATTTTTCTTATGCAAAATAGTGTGTTTGTTATGTGTAGTTGGCCTGTATTCAGACATTTTCTAAGAGTTTTCTTAACTTTAGCTAAGAAAATTATTTTCTTAGATTTTATCTTAGATAGTTTCACAAAGAATTCTTAGAGAACACTTGTTTAAGAATATAAAATACTTGTTTAAGAAAAAGGGTGATGAATAATTAAATTGGCAAACAAATATACCACAAATATTAAATCTAATAATTTTATGCATATTTAAATTATGAAAAATATTACAATTAAACCAGTTAATGGAATGTATGCACAGATAAGCAGATCGACAAGAAGTAGTTTTAACTTGATATTAGATTTTATATTTTAGTTTATTAAGTAACAATTAGTTTTCGAATTTAGAGACCACAAAGTAACACACTAATGAAGGTTTGCACAATAGTGAATACAAATCAGTTGAATGACATCCAAGGGTATGTACACCAATTGATGTAAGATGTTCGAAGGTATTCCAGAGGTTTTCGAAGAGTGACAAAAACATCATTTTATTATTGTCTTAGAAAAATCTAAACTTTTAAGACTGGTGCCAATCTTTCTAACATTTAAAGACAAAAACAGCTATTGTTAGATTATTTCTAAAATACTTTTATGATACTTTGAGAAAAACTATAAAAAATCTTTAATTTCAAAAGAATGATGAAAATTTCTTAGAAAATTTATAAACTTCAATTATTTATTGCCATTTTTATGTTAAAAGTCATAACCTGAATATCCATTTATTAGACCCAATGTCTTTGTTTTCATTTTCAACTCAGTAATTCCATTTATACATAGAATGTTTCTTATGTAATAAGACACTTCTTAGATAAAAACTAAGAAAATACATATCTGAGCTAAAAACTTAAGGTATACAAAATTCTTAGCAAAAATTCTCAGAAAGTTTCAGAATACGGACCCAGAACCTGGGTTTGTCTGTCAGAGACGATCAGAGACCCAAACCCATGTGGAGCATTTCTAGAGTGGACGCTTTTCTATCCTTCACCCCGCCATAACAGCCCTTGGACACACTCGTATTAATCAATCGTTTTGCTAACCGCCAAAGCCGGTTGCAAACGCAGTATAGTTTTATCTTCATCATTTGAGGATTATTCACTATTGATTCATTATTTCCAATACAATTAGGTATGATTATAGACGTGTATTATGTTCAATTTGTTTTAAAATCTGTAACATAATGTTTGGACATTATCAATTTGCAAATATGTGAAGAGTTCCTTTCAATGCAATAGCTGAACTATTTATTATACCCAAAATGTATCGAACAAAACGATGCCACATGCCATAATTGTTTTTGTTGAATGTATCTTTTGTAAGAGAAAAACAGTATGAATAACTTTAGTAACTTTAATATTAGTCAAAAGTGTAATTTAACCAATTAAAATCCAATACAAATATAAGCAATTTCATAACCGAGACAAATTAACTAATAAGTATATGCATTTAAATAAATATATAATGCAATTACCTCAAGTCTTACTTTTATTGTTTCAATCTAAAAGTATGCAGATACTCTTGATTATTCTTCAGAGTTAGTGTACGTCCTTTACAACGGTCAAGCGCTCGTTCGTGTTCCACAATACCTGAAAGAAGAGAGAAACGATTTTCTCAAGCCGTGCAATCTCAAGCCAAACAATTCGACTCCTTTGGAGTTATAAATTTTCAGGAAGAAAAAACACAGGCGTTGGTGAGGCTTTTTTGAAATGTATTGACATTTGATTTCATTATTTTCAATTTACAAGCGCGCGACTTATTCTTAAAATAAGAATAATAGTATTTATTGAAAATGCATCCTTTCTATTTTCCTACCTGTATTGTTTTTTATTGTTATTACAGTTTCATCGCATTTATCCTAACACTGAGATGGACCAGGTATGGAAACGTATCACAGATGACTGGAAACTAAGAGAACCGCCTTTTGTTATATCAGTAGCTGGAAGGGAAAAGTATTTGAAATATAGCAAAATAAAATCAGGTCTCTATCAACAGACAGTGATCGACGCTGCCAAAATGACAGGAAATATTGTATTATTGTATTCAAATGTGGAAGAATTTCAATGACATTTTGTATTTATGTAGTTGGTTATATAAGTCAAATGGGTTAAATCAAATCATAAACAGAAGCTTTTTATGCAAATATAATACAAATATAACGCATTTAAGACACCTCTATATCAACGATTCTTAAGAATATAATAAAACAGTGACATACATGAAGATTAATGAAGGTTAATACGAATTTGCACATCTTGGACTACTACGCATGTAAGATTGTATATTGGATTTTGATGGTTGGTAAATATTTAATTTAATCAGGAGGATGTATCGTCTCTGGTGGGACAGCCAAGGGCGTCGCGGCACTTGTGGGAAAGGCGATAAATGATTACAATCGCTCACAAGCGCCATTTGAAGACTTCAGCATAGTTGCACTTGGTATCTCAACATGGGGTGTAATTCACAACAGAGAAGATCTAGTTGGCGAAAATGTAACAGCAATTGTACAATTTAACACATACTTCAGTGGTGTTCATAAACAACGTAGACTACGAATATCGTCATTCTAGCTACTTTTATGTATATAGTAAATATACCACGAGTTTAAGCATCAACGCCAGGGGTCTGGATTTAACGTTAAGGGCAATTATATTTTTTTTACAAAGTACAATCCGTTGTGTTTTCGTGCCGTTAAGAGATGTCTTCATTGCAATTCGATGCCGGGAATACCAAACTCAATAACGTCAAATACCAGTTTGGGTGTGTGGTTGTCTTTATGCAGTTTGTAGCGGATTGGTTATCAAATCACACTGTATGACACGTCATAAAACATTATACGGGTAAGGCGTTTAAGAACAATAGATGGCTACACACGTTTGAGTTGTTTATTTATCTCAAAATTACTGATTTCTTTATTTACGAACATCCCTTTTATAGAAGTCTCATTTACTCGTACCTATATTAGCAAAATGTGCACAATGGTGGTCAGTTGTGGTCCGTCGTCGGATAATTTTGTCTGTCGCCCGTTTTCAATATATAGAGGATATTTGTTGATTTCGGTGTAAGATCGTATTTTATTTCACGAGTGTTCATAGATAATGATATACGTTCGTGTATTCTGATGTCATTAAAATGACGTCATAGATGATTCCAAAACTGTCACTCGATAGTATGGTGGGAAAAAAGTGCCATATTTTGTGTGTCGTTGTCGCTAAATTATAATTTTGTTGAATTTTATAATGTGTTTAATGTAAACACATGCATACTGTACTCATATATAAATTTGCCAAGGGGTGTAAACCACTACTTGTAAATCGATGCTATTGTGGAAAAATAGTCCGTTTTATGTTATATTTTCACTGCAGTGAAAATATAAAATCTTATATTTTCACGGCTCGAACAGTGCAAATATAAGAATTTATTCCACCAATAAAATTTGATATTTCACTGAAAAGCATATAATAAATGGCTTTTAACACTTTTCCGAAATAAATTCATGTTGACAAAACCTAGCAAACACTTTTTTTGGGCGATATTCTCTGTTTTGTTCAAATTACGTTTGTCCAAGAAGGCCCTATACTAACAGAAAAGAAACAATCTTTTTGCCCAAAGTAAATTTCTTTAACAACAATTTGACAAATAAGCATTTCTTGAACGGTCAACGTGGCTAACAAAGGTCGCTGTCTGTTTGTAGGTAAGGCTAAATGTCCACAATTTCGTGCAGAACTCTGGTAGCCATTGAAACTGAACAGTACAACGAACAACATAATGTTGACCAATTCATCAGTATCATATTATATGATATTACTATGCTAGCGAAGTACCCAATGTATGGTTTCCCTAACATAAGTTATATGTTAACATATTATATGCAGTGTGTTGTAACATTTTAGACTTAGCTCTATGTTTACACATTTAAATTATAATAACTATTGTTAACCCTTCTAAACATGCATGTTTTCGTTTTACAAATGCTATAAAATCATATAAATGTCAACACTCTGAAAGATTTCACATTACGGGTTTATTGTTTGAATTATGTTGCTGCGAAAATATTAATATTGTTTCTGATATATTGTAGGTAAACGCCGTTTACAAAAAAAAACAAATTCAACAAAGAAATCAAAAATGTCCAATGCCAAACATGATCACAATCACGCACACTTTGTTTTGGTTGATGATGGGACAGAGGAAAAGTTTGGTGGTGAAAAAGAGTTCAGGTCTTGGTTAGAGAAAAATATTGTGGAAGAAAGTAAACAGATCGAGACCGAAGCCGCAAGTATACACTGGTTATAATATCAATACATGTTTTTTATTTTAATGAACATTACATTTAAGGAGATTTGTATCAATGTATTTGTACGATTGCTATGCATATATGTAGGTTAACGAAATTAAAATAACATTAAAAAAACAATTAATTAATGGTCCAGTTTTGCATATGCTATTTAAAATTATACTTAACTTCGATAAATGCAATATAAATTATACATATCGGAGTACAGCTCCCTTTTGTTACATTATATGTCAAAGGAATATGAACAAAACAATAGATATACTAGCAGTGAAGCATACTTTGTAATGTGTCTCAACATGCATAATAATTCTTAAATGTAATCAGTCGTTCTGTTAGTTATTGGAGGCGGAAAACGCTCGGTGAAAGCGATTTACCAGGCCATGACACAAGGCGTCCCAACAATTTTGATAAAAGGTTCTGGGAGTGTCGTTGACCAGATTGTGGAAAATTTTGAAAAAATGTACGTACTGAACAAAATGTGTATATGAAACGGTGGAATTTGTTTCCTAAAAGTGACTACGATCAATTTAAACAGCACAAGAAATGCAACAAGTCATATTATACAGAGATTTGGTTTTTACATGCAATAGCTAAGTCTGATACATTATTTTGTAATTCAACTATGTTTGTCTCCAAACAACCAATTATTTTACATTATTAATTCTTAAAACTGGAATATAACAGTTATTTTACAGACATTTTATTTTGTTATAGTGGCAATATTGACAATGATGGTGAGATACACTGCCGTATGAAACATGAACAGAACAGAACAGAACAGAATATTTTATTCAGTTACTTGAACATATATACATGTTCCTCATAACATGATCCAATGCATAACAATTATAAACACATGACAACGTATAATATATGTACATATATACACACTTTATAACAGAAGAATTTTAACAAACACGTAGTTAATAATTCAATAATTCTATATGAATATCAAACAGTAGATATATAGTAAATTACAACGTAGTTTATAAACAAGATTCACTCCCCGAGGAGGGACTTATAAGTTATAGAAACATGATACGAAAAACTTTAGAACAATCAACTACAGCAAGCTCAACAAGAGTTTAGTAATGACTGATTTCTATCTTCTGCGTTTGCCGACCTTAGAAGCGATAATCAATGTACGCAAATTGTCTTATTCCGAGTGAGGTTCCTATTTCGATGATGCATTATTTTAGATTTGCATTGAACATTGGGGTATGGATTATTATTTATTTTGTTGGAATTGCGATGAAAATGTGTAAGACAGTAAAATATATTCGATAAGTATGAACTCATTTGTCTTTCTTCAAGGAAAACTATCTGCATTTTCTGTTATTTCTGACACACTGTCCGCTATTGTGTCGTTTCTTTTTACGAATTAAAACATACGAAAACTCTTGTTAAGTTTGTCTGCAATGTTGACAATTCGTGAATGGATAATGTAAATCTGAATAACTGTAGAAAACAAGCCCAATAAATATATTTAATTTTGTCATAGCGTTATCGGAATTTGGAACACATTCAAAATGGCCGATTAGATTGCTGGCAAACACATTTTACATTTGTAGGCCAGCTTTGCATGACAAAAATGCTAAACGTTGTTGTATTTGTAGTTAGTTTGTTATGTCAAAAGAATAAGGGCTCACTAGGATATAACTTTACTGTTTTCCAAGCACAGATGTAGTATGCCAATTGTTGGCCGTTTTTCTCTTTCAGCACTTGATGAAGCTATATAACAAAATATGCATTTTTGCTAGAAAAGTATTTTAATGGTGGTTCTTACGGGCTTTTCCATTGCAATAATTAAATATTGGCATTTAAAACAACGTACATGGATACTTTCACACGAATTATTAATGCATTTCCACTTGTTTAGATAAACATTTTCGATCCTGATGGAAGTGGAACTATTCAATAGGCCATTTTAAGCGCACTGAAAAATGGTAAGTTGCATCAGATAATTCGATACAAGAGGAGGCAATATTGTTGTATCAACTATGTTTGACTGATTAGTTGCTTCTCCTTTAAAATGAAAATTAATAGCTGAATATAGATACAATCCGTTTTTGAATGTACATATTTTTTTGTTTTGTTGAAGGGAGTTTTTGCATGGGTATATTAGGTATGTATGTCTATCATAACAAATCGAATAAAGTATAATTATGTCGCAACAACAAAGCCGATAAACGTTTGGTTTTCTACCGTCTTCAGCGTCAAACATCAATTCTCGACTGTGGCTCGCATCCATGTGAAATAGAATCGACATTGTCGAACAGATCTTGAAAACGTCTCTGATAAAGTAAGTATTTGTCGTATGATTTTGAGACGTACAATTTGTTTTACATGTTATTGTTATACGAATAATTTAATATCAATTTGACCATCCCTTCGAGAGAAACACATGTTGTACGAAAGCGGCGCATCGACAATAACAATTATTGGTTGAAATATTTTTGTCGGCTTGTTAAGACTATACATTTATATAAAAATAATTGGTATGTCATTACACATGGTTAAATACATGCCTTCCTTATTCCTCTAGATGGTTGTTCTTTAAAACTTAATGTTTTCAAATGAATTACTGAAAATTAAACATGAACTTGATTAAGCACAACATGATGCAAACTTCGCTTTCCGTATATATATATTTTATTGGATTTTATATCATTTTTAGTTATTTATGACTCATTTCAGGGCACAAGAAAGAGTGCAGGTGCAGTAAAACACGTACTGATGCAATCATTTTTGACCGACCAGATGGACTCGGTGATACTCGTTGCAGATAATTACATACAAATAAACGATGTCCTTACAATGCAAGACCTTGTTCGGCGATACACAGAGGTATGCGTGATTATGGACAATACTAATTGACAAACCATAAGTATGTTTTGAGTTGTTGCTAATATAATCAATTGTAAAATAATCAATTTCAAAATAACATAACCACTATTTTTATAATCTGCTCCCTTTAGGTGAACACTCCCTCGAACTCTATGGGACAATGTGTACAAAAGCTCATCCGTAAGCACACGGTAAGTATAATGAATAGTATGGTGAATAGTTTTAATGTACAAACACGTCTATGACAAGTAAACACAAAAAGACAAGACTATACTAAACATTACAATACGATACGATACGATACGATCCAATTCGTGTGTATTATTGGTAGTAACGGACGTTCAGCCCCAAAACAGAGAGTTTGCATATACGCATATATATAACAACTTGATATAACATTCCTATTCAGAATCTTCATCGTACATTTAATATCGAGATGTGCTGAAGAAGCGTAAAGCTATTTTTTAGAACAGTGAGAATCAAACGTATCTATACTTAACGATTCATACAATGGTCATATATCTACTACACGACATTCATGTATGTATTGCGAGTTAAACAAAACATCTTCTAAATTCCCGGTTAATATACAAGTGCCTGTCTTTGATAGTTCATTTTAAAATGGCAGCTCATTGTTAATGTAGCGTTCAATACTAAATGTAGTTTAATATTCTTTGTAATATTCCGTTTAAGGCAAACTATATATTCTGATCGTATTTCTTGAAGTGCGCAGTCCCTAATTCGTCTGTTTTTGAAACATCAGAGAAAGTGGGCTGAACATCCCACTCCGTTGGCTGTCCATGCATATGTATTTCTGTTTTCTACGAGCGAGGACTTTACGTTAGAAGCCTGGTATACCCGCCCAGCCTCATCATAGTTTCTAAGCAGCAAATGGAATTAATTGATTTAAGTAAAGAGGATACGCATATGGGTCATTTTCAAAAAATGTTCCATATTTTAGTGATTTCAATGCTGAAAGCTTGTACGCTATTTTTAAAAATATGTTTTGTGTCCACTACATAATGTTGATTTATTTGGTAACAAAAATAAGCATTTAATATTATATGCACACAAAAAATGGAATAAATCAATGCCTCCAATGCTCTAAGATTCCATTTTTTGTCTGTGATTTTGCAGTTTTTTTTCGCAACTATTGTTATTTCTAAGAAAGTTAAATGTACTTTAATACAAAACATGCCCGTGTACTATTTACATCACATTTTATGTTTTAACGAAGGTATTTCACCCCAATTAGCAAACAATATTAAAAATAAAAATGTTGAAAGTGTGTATATTACGGCTGTGTCCCTGGAGTTACTATTTGCTAATCGCGATGTGTAACATATAATGTATTCATATATAATTGTGTAATAACATATCCCTACAAAGTCGTTTTCTGATAAATGATAACCGACAGCACCCAAGAGTATCACATAGGGAGTTAAGACTAAGTAGCTAAAAAGGTGTGTATAAATGAGACATAATTACATTTGTTGTCTCTGGCGTTACGTAACTTTTGAACTCGGAAAATATGCGCCGCATATTTTGAATGGTATTTTTCCGTTGTGATAACAAGCTGGCTTGTTTTTGATGAACATATGCTGTTGAGGATTTGATATTATTCTTTTGCTGTTACCTTTTGATGAAATATTTCCTTGGTGTTACTGTCCCTGTAGTTACTGCTTAAATGGTAACACAATGGATAGGTTTGGTAACTAGAGGGACAGTTGTACAACATAAAATTAATATTACAATATTTAAGACATGGTATCTTGTTTTAGATTTGTACAATAATTTCCATATGGTGATTTTTATAATATAATAATTTGTAAGTAGTATTTATATTATCGTAATTCACGATTTAAGAAACAGAGTAACACCAAAGACTGGGTTTGGTAACACTACAAACCTACTCAACAAAAAACCTCTTGTTTACAGAAAACTTCATATTGAGTTTTTTATAAAATAAGTGGAATTATAATGTTCATGACACATGTTGATTCTACATAAAGTTTTATCATGCAAGTTTGAAATATTCTTGGTTATGTCGGGGTGTACCTCAATATGTAACACCAATGACAAATGAGTGGTTATGTAACGGATATTCTATATTTAATCCAGTATTTACCTCTTAAACTTCATTTGTTTGTAATTATCGGTCTTTACGTAATATAATTAGTTATAAAAAAGGACGCGATTAAACTATACAGATATATTTTTAACCATGATATTTCTCGTACCATAAATAGCAAAACCAGTGACACAAATGGTAACAGAAAGGATAACTAAATGCTGTATAATTGAAATATATACTTTTGATGTTTGGTAGCAGTAATAGTAATTGATTAATACAATTGTAGTGGGCATTTGAATGTTGTTCCCCTCTTTAAGTTGTTAGAATACCGGGATATCATTAATGATGTTCAAAATGACAATAAATGATCTGCAATTATAACTTAACTATTGTTTTTCTTTTAAAATCTAAATTTTTATCAGAGGATAAATGCATTTTAATCAATAAGGACACTTTCACAGGCATTCTTTACTTGTTCCTGGTAGGGTTTTATAAAATCCGAATGGAACCCCTTTCTCCAATGAACATATATTAATGTCCAGATCAATGTCATTACAATGTCAACTGTTTGGTAATGAAGATATATCAACTCGTGACAAAATTGTCAAGTAAACACAGGTTATTGGGTCTACAGGTGACAATGCTTAGAGGATGAAACAACATGTACCATGATGTTAACGTATATTAATGAAGCTGTCATCAAGTTATTCCTAAAATATTTTTTTAACAGCTACACATCATTTTTGTTATTATAATTTTATTGAGAAATGATTTTTGATTTATCGTTGTTTATCAGCCAATAAACAACGATTTGCAGCAAAAATTTTATCGATTCTAACATGACTTCACAAATATTTTTGCAATTGTAATAAAAACTACATTTTACTGTGCTCCGCCCTGAATAGGGACTACTTTTTGCATTGTTTATTGTGTAGTTTAACAACGATAATTGTGTTCTTTGTCTATAGAAATCTTTGCCAGTAGCGTGTTAGAATGTATTATTAATAACTATATATTACTATTTAATGTAATGGTAAAGATTTCAACACATGTTTCATGTCCTTTTCAAACAGATTATGTTACAATGCACAGTTTTGTTTTAGCATGAATAAGAATGATTTCAAAAGTTGTTAGAATATTTATAATTGGTTTTAGCAAGAATAAGTATAATTTCAAAAGTGTTTAGAATATTTATAATTAAAAAAGGGAAAATGATAACTATTGACTAGTTGGAACCACTTTAGGAGAATTGATTATAATTAACTGCAATTATCAGAATTTCAACTCCTGTTTTATGTCTTTTTTTATACAGACTAAGTTAACATGCACTGGCTGGTTTGTAGGAAAAAGAAGTTAAATATACAATTTAATAACACTTTTTGAAGGATGTTTATAGTTTTGGACAACTTTGGGAGTATTGATTATTATCAACTTTAATGGTTAGATAATCTACTCATGACAAGAGCCGTTTTCATACAGACTAAATAAACATAAAGCGTTGTCTAGTTTATGGTAGAGTGGAGTATGACATTTATACTATTATTAAAAAAAATATATTCACTACAAAGTTATAATTATGAAATTATTTACAAATATTAATGGAAATTTCCTTGTATACAAGTTCACTCGACTACTGTCAGCAATATTAATGATATTGGCCAGCATGGAATCAGCCTGTTAAAACTGTAGGTTAAACCCAGTATGGTTCCACTAGGGCCAACCCCGATTCATACATATAATTTACATTTTTCTGAACCAAGAAATACATGTGAAATAAAAGGTATTTGTTTAAATTCAAAATCTAGTCAAACAGGCTCATTCAGTTTTTATTATGCACAAACGTAATAACAAATTGTGGATTCCAAAATATATTTGAAATTTTCAACGGTCATCGATCAAACAAAAATATTTGAAACAGTGTAATTTAAAAAAGTCATTTGTGTTACCAATAATGTCCGTATTGTAACCGTAATCCAAGAGTAGTAAGTTTGCTTCTTTAATCTTTTCTTACAATGTGTAGCTAGAAAATATAAAATGACATGACTCAGTAAAACAATTTAGTGCTATTAGAATACTGAAAATGCTAAATAAGAATTTGTATAGGTTGTCTTTGATGTTACATTTTTGTCCGTGGTGTTATTAATACACAATGCATCACAGAAGCAGTATGGTGGTATACTTGATTATTGGACAAAAAGTGTTTTACCAACTCAGGTGTTGATTGTGACTGTTATCTTGGCTATTTTAAATATTTGATAACTGTTCTCTGAGTCATTATTATAAATTAGTGTCTTTTACGTTACTTTTCTGTACATGGTTTAACTGCAATTTCCTTGGTGTTACTGTTATGTAAAGACAGTGTAAATTTTTCTGTATATTTTGTTTTACAGTTATTTGCAATGTTTGGTCATCTAATAGAGTTGAATCACTAAAGGGAAACCTTTAGTGCTTGTTTTAACGTTTAACTGATGTGTGGAAAAACTGTTCGTGTAGAGCATACACCAAACAATCATGTAATTTCGCTGTTCGTGTAGAGCATACACCAAATAATCGGACATCCATGTATCATATGTCTACAAAACACAATCTAATTAGTGAGAATGGCATACTTTTGCTTGTTTCATTCTGATTGTATTTGTAAACAAGTAAAATATTAAGTTCCTAATTTTTGGGAATTATTTTTGCACACGTAACACCATGGACACCAGCAGCAGCACGTCATTAATATAACAGTTTTTAGTAAATCTTGTTAAACTCTTTATGTTCATCACTTGAATATTACCTCACAGTTATAGTGAGGCAATAAAGATATACAAACTTTAAAATTTCACTCTACGATTTTTGAAAATAGCCAACTTGGAATATGAACATAATTTGAAAATGACCCATATGCGTATTTCGAAGCCATATCACAGGGTCCCAAGTTGATCACACAAACAATTAATGCCTGACGAGTTATTAAGTTACTACATTTTAATGAGTGTATTATTTCTATTCCTAAATAAATAATATATTAAGTTAATTACTTACAGGTGTTTATTTTACCCAATATTTGACAGATTCGGAAAATGATGCACCAGACAATGTTTTAAAATTAAACAAATAAACGTCATGTTACTCGTGGCTATAGGTAGTCTTACTCGCTCACTTAGAAACAAGAAGTTTGCAAAATTTGTATTTTATCCAAATAGCATATTTTCAGAAGTTCATGCAATTCTTTTCGAAGCTTTCATTTCATAGTTCCATATCTCCTATGGGTACGTTTGCCGTAGAAATCGGAAAACTAAGCTTAAAAGCTTCGTTTTGTGTTTATTGTAATTAAAATATTAAGAAGACGCTGTGTTCGATAAACACATGCGCCCGGTTGGTGCTGGACAGCCATTTCAATTATTCTAAGTTCAAATTGGGTGAAGGTCAAGGTCAAAGTGAGGTAGAGTGATATTACTGGATTGGGAATCTAAGTATCCAAGTGTTGTAGTAAGCGGTGTTGGTGCTAGACGAAACGGTAAAATCTAGTTAACAAAGAAATAGCCCATTTGAGTTATTCTAAGTCCAAAAGTAGGTCAAGGTCAATGTCAAACTGAGATTGGAAGGTATTAGTGGTTTGGAAATGGTCATAAGCAACAACTATGTAAGTATAGAAGTGTGGTAGAAGGCGGTGTTGGTGCTAGACGAAACGGTAAAATCTAGTTAACCTCGTACGGAATCACGGACGGAATAACGTCGTATGTATTTTTCGAATATATAATACATATTTCGGCCTACTACCGACCGCTGCGTATGTAGTGAAATGGAAACAAATGCAACTCTTGAAATTTGTGGTGTTATAACATTATTTCTGGTTTGATACTTTTAAAAAATAGTCATATTTTAATTATTTCTCAGTCAATGTCAATTTCATTCAGTTGTTTTTAATATGTTTTTAATATTTACTGTTTGAGACTCTATTTATATCACATAATAGTTGTTGTATTAAGAAAAGGTAATAGCTGATGAAATTAAACATTAGCCAAACAAAGTACATTTAATGTTTTAAATAAGTAATTACGTCGAATTTAACTGTAACATGAAAACATAATACATTCGTTCGTTGTAACTTTCCATTGCAGCATATGCCTTGATCGCATCTTCAATTCTTAACTCATTAGCCGGAATTGCGGAGGTTGAGGCGGAGGCTGAAATGGCAAAGGATCTGATGGATCACGCACAGTATGTTTGGTTATTGTATTCAAACGTTTTTCGTATAGATCTGACAAACAATATCATATCAATTTTTCAATGTAATGTGTGTTTGGTTATAGATTGCACCAGACCATGGCGTGTGATTTGCTATCAGAATGTTACAAACTGAACAAGACGTTGGTGCATCAGCTGTTACGTAGAAAGCTGACGAAGCCTTTTAAAAACCACACTTTATTTACCCTTGCCGAATTAAAAAAACTCAAGAATTATATGGATCATACATGTTGCCAAAATTATCTAAACGAATTGTGGATGGGTAAAATGGCGCTTCATACAGAGTGGTGGAAGGTAAGTAATTTAACGCCAGTCATATGGTGTCAGTTAATTCTACAGGAATTTTTTATAGTACAGTACCTGATTGTATAAAACTGGATAACTTTAGCCTATCCAAAAGATATCCAGAGGTTAAGTTTATCCATTTTAGGATAAGATATCCAAGGTGGTTATCATCATGTATAAAACTTCAAAACGACTTGGCTAACTATATCCATTTTGGTTAAAGTTAGCCTAACCAAAACAACCCACAATGCATTTTTCATCTGGTTCCGGTCAATAGCGATTTCGCGGAAAGTGTTACTTACAGACGACAGTGGACAATGGCCGAACAATTAAAACGAAAGAAGCGGTCGATTAATTTTTCTAACGAAGAAAAGGGGATTATAAGGGAAGGGGTGCTGAAATTCAACCATATAATTTGCAAAAATTCACAAGCGGCGCCACGCCTATTACAAAAAAAATTACAGGACGAGGCGTGGGAAAAAATAACAGATAAAGTGAATGCCACTGGCCGAGCGTGTCGCTCAGTCAGTGAGGTGAAAGGTATGTTATTCAACGGTCTTAAACAATAATTTTTACTAGCATCTACCAAATATACATATGATAAATTAATTATTGACGCATATATACAGCACATATTGAGAACATGTTATGCGGCACACTGATAAATTTATTATTTATGTGGCGTAATTTATAGCATACATTTCATTGTTGCAGCACAATTCCGTTAATTAATAAAAGCGACATACTAGCATTAAATATTTTAAGGTGTGATATAACTATGTTTAAGGTGTGATATAAAATCAGATACCTTCATTTTGGTCAGACATGTCTAACGGGGTTCGCGTTGCATTGTAGAGAAAGGATCAATTGGAATAAAAATAAAATTCGGACTCTATTCAAATGTTTTACTGCATATATTCGTTTCTTGATAATTCATATTTAGAGAAGTACAGGAAAATGGTCGGCGATGCGAGTGGACCCACCACCTGTCGTCCGGGCATTTTTCCTGTCCACCATAGCGGTGGACAGGAAAAATGCCCGGACGGCAGGTGGTGGGCAGCCAATGCCAAGCCATTACACTCTCCATCATAAATACACTGAAGGATAATCCTTCCTTCAGTGGAATACCAGGAGCATCGGCATCAGAAACCGCTATTGGTATGACACGTAGTGCACGATAGTACATCATTTTTGTATAGATTGAAATCACAATACTTAATTTTCTATCATGCCTTACTTATGCAACGCAACATATTAAATACATAGAAACATAAACTGAAACAACCATACTACACTTGGAATTATATTGTGTTTCAAATTTTTGAAAATGCCCTTACCTTTTTAGTCGACGAAGTATATTCCATTTTAATCCACATATTTCGTTTTCATTAGATGCAGAAAGCAGCTCAAAACTTAAAGGAAACGATTTTGAACTGCAACAATACGATGGTAAGTACATCCATTGTATATAACTTCCCCGTTAAACAAACAGAATTAAAAATCCACGGTGTGTGGCTTTGCTACCTCACTGGCACTGACCAACTGTTACATGTGTATATGCATTATGTCTTCTCGGTCGTGTTTTCACCGGAAGAGTTCATTTATTTCATAGGTATATTGGAAATAAACTCAGCACACTGTTTGACTTTCCTATACTGGAATTAATTGATATTATAATTTTATAACTCTAGTTCTATGTATTTTCATTAAACTATATGCTGTATTATTAATAAATGATCATTTTCCAAATTAGTCATTACACGTATCCGTTTGTCACACCGGCAATTCAAAAATGGGCAGTGATCATTGTGTCAGTACCATTGAGGCTATCTTTGGGGAATGAAATATTGGTTAATCATGTAATATACATATCTTTAATTTACGTATGTATCATTTTATTTAATTACTTCTATGTATTTAAAATTATCTTTCCTGAATTTTGCCGAGGACATTACGGGATGTGGATTGGAAACGAATGAAACATGTACTAGTATGTTTTGATATTTAGTTATTTAATGTACAATTGTACCACAGTTATATGCCAATGATGGTCAGAGCACAATATTTTTTTGATGTGACAAGTAATGCACACAACACAATTGGTAATTAATAATGGATATGTATTATATAGCATTAGGCATACACACATTTTGATCATACAAATCACATAACAATATATTAGGCATTAAAACAAAAACAAAAAAAGGAAGACCCTGAAGCAGCTACAAATGGAATATTATGCTGGAGCCCTTGAAGTCCAGCGAGAGCAGCTTGAGTTGATGCAGACTCAAAGAGAATTGTTTTCTCAAGCAACTGTCATGTTGAAACTTGCTAAGGACAAACTTTAGGTTACATGTTATTGATGTGCTTAATAACATGTTGAATTTAAAATTGTTTGTATTTTAAGAACATAACACAAAAGCAGCATAATCATTAACATAATTCAATGTTGCTCCATAATTTAAATATTTGTTATTCTGTCCTACTTTGATTATAAATTACAATCACATGCGTCTATAAAGCAAATTATCTGCTAGATATTTTTTTCTCTTGACCTAACAAATTTTAATACTTTTTATACTTAATACTTAAAACATTTTGTCCAGTCTTCACTGTGCACTTTATCTGTACACTCTATGTAGTAGGCTGTATGCTTTCACCTGCAAAAAAGTGTTTGATAATTTTATTTTCAAGCATTTAATATAAAGAAATGTATGTAAGTTGAGTATATACCAGTAATACTGTTCATGTATATTATTAAGCGGAGGTGTTTAAGTCTGTAAACTATACTCACTATTATTTTTAATTCACAAATATATTCTGAAATTAATAAATATTTATTAATACAGTAACGTCGTGTTGTTTCATTTATTTATCTGTGTATATTTAATTGTATATAATTTATAACATTATGCATATCAGAGTTTTATTTCAAATTTAACAAGATACGTGTTAACATGACAGTTAAGTGATAAATGCTCAGTCTTAAACTGTTTTAATATTGATTTTTTAAGCTAATTACTTCAAAGTGTTATGAGATAACTATGCCATTGAGCTTAAAAATTTTAAATGATATTGGATCTATTCAGTCAATTATTTTCAGTTTTGAATTTATTAAATGGACACATTTCCATCATGATACTTTTGCCAAAATGACTGCTTTTACAACACTTATCTAATACTGCAATGTCTTCTTTCAAATATGTTTTACTTTATAACTTACCATGAATACAAATACGGGTATAAATGTGATGTAATATAGATTAATTAGTGATACCGAAGATAAGTTTTGAATTAAATCCTATTTCCAGAAATTTAATTGAATGTTGTGACATCAGTCTTTTAACAGTGTTAAGTCTTTGTGTACTGGTATATATATTATTGAGCTAAAGTTGCCATATTATTTATCATTGTTTTAAAAATGAGTACATTGATAACAACTTTCAAAAATGATCACAAGAACATAAAAAAAAAGAACTTCAAACCTGAAATAGTTCCTTGTTATCATATCCCTGACTGCCTGACCATCCGGGTTACCATCCATCTGTATCTCCATCTGTGGTTGAGGATCTTCCTCTTCTGGAAATTCATCCTGCTCTCCAAATGCAGTAGCCAGATTGTGCAATACTGCACAGGCGACAATGACTTTTGACACCTTCATGCAGGGGGAATTTCCTGCAGCTTGAGTACAATTAATGGCGCAATGAGCATGGCATTTCATAAGAACAATGTTTCAAAGGTAGCAATTATTTATCAAGTTCCATTGAGACAGACATGCAAGTTTAAATTATTAAAATAGACAAAATGATTCAGAAAAAGCGCTGCATTAATAAATTATTTAAATTTTCACTAAAAGTATTGATTAGTGACACAGCCAGTAATATACAATTGTAAAAAATGTTTTGGTTAAACCCTCCAAATGCTCTACTGATCAATTTTTTTTTTAGAAAAAAATGTTCAATATTAAATACAACTAGGTTTGTGAAGAGAATTCTCCCATCATCGGACTACAGTGCTGATTTACAGATAGATGAAGAATTTCTTTTGGCCAGTGTTACCTCCATGTCATTAGGTTAAATCTAACTAATTTCCCTATTGATATGGGATTGTTATCTATAAAATATGTAGATATATAAAGTAATGTTCTGAAAAAAATGTTAATAAATATCGAGAATCTTCATATGTTCAAATATATATTTAACAGTTTAGGTATGACATTTAGATGCACTATTTCCTAATGACTATGAAATAATTCATTTTAAATACCTCTCCATGAAGAACATGAAACCTCCTTCTTCAAGACTCCAAATGTCCTTTTGATTAGATTTCTTGTAGATGCGTGCGCATCATTGTACCGCTGTTACTGTGGGGTAGCTGATATAAATAATTGAAAGCATATTTTGTATTTATAAAACATAATTATATAAATTTAATTCCATATACAAATAGCACATGCATTTTAATTGAGTATTGCTTCATTTGATACTGTCTTTTTTAAAGACAGTTTATAATAAACAAATTAGATATAAAATGTAAACATTGGTCATTGGATGTACTATTTTTTAAATGGGAAAAGTACAAACCAGGATGGAGGTAAGGTGTCATGAGGAATTTTCTACATGGATAGGCACTATCACCCAGCAAAATACCATCTTCCAAATCTGTGAATTTAATAATCATACTTAAGTTTCATAAGAAGATCTAATTAAAAAATCTTCATTATATATCTGCTAACTCTAATTTAAAATGTACATGATATATTTTCTAACTCTAATTTAAAATGTACATCATATATTTTCTAACCATATATAGCATAGCAATGAAAACATACATAACAGTATAGATGTCAACACTTTAACATGGCGATGTGTCTCCAAATAGTCAGACAACCCAGATGATCTGAAAACATGGGTATCATGGGTGCTTCCAGGTCAGTGGGCGTTTATGCTGGTGATTATCCCTAAAAATATAATTGCATATTTAATGATACCCTACAATATGCTAACTCATACAAATAAAATAACATAGGCCTATTTTAAAAATAATGTTAATGGCAAGTTATTACAATGGTAATTATACACAGTATAACAATGATTTCAAATTCACCCACTGGGTGCCTCAGTTAAACAATAGATCGGACTATAAGTACACAATGAAACGGATAATAGATTTCATGGAATTGTTACGTCATCTACACTTAACACAGTTGAGTTTTGGGCGCAAAATATGCAGTTTATATTGGAATGTTAGAGAGGAAGGACGTGCTGTGTTTACAGAAAATTATTTACAATACCAGATCAATAATAAGTGTTGCTGTATGTGTTGATCTGGTTTGTAAAGCGGCATACTAGTAATTAATGTAAGTTAATGGATATATAATATTAAGGAATAATTTGAACTAAAAGGTAAGAAATCTTTATTTCTCATCATACCTCGATGGTCACAGGTGGCTTGCACATTAACACTGTGATAGTGCTTGCGATTTACATATTGATCTTCGTGGTCATGGTGTGCAATAATTCGAACATGCGTTCCATCAATCGCAGCAATGATTGAAGGAAATCCCGCGACTTTATAGACATTTTGTTTGATAACTGATTTCTGTCTGTCCGTCGTCGGAAATTTAATGACTCTGTCTTTCAGGTCGAATAGTTCATCCGTCCCTCTCAGTAACAACCCTTGAAACAGTGGCTGTGTCAACCCCAAATGTATCCCCTATTAACTGTAGAAAGTTCCCAGAAGCAAAAAAATGCAATGTAATTAGAATTTTGTTGCCTCGGTGTCAATGGTTGATTCCGTTTTGTTGGTCGCTCCAGTCGATGTCCAATCAGCCTTTCTATACGGTCAATATTGTCCGGTGTAAATCTAAATCGTCGCCTTATTTCTTCAGGGCCATTCTCTTCCGTCAGTCTGTCAATCCGTCGAAATTGTCTAGGTCGTCTAGCGTTAGGAATGTCAATGTCCGCTATATTGTCAGTGTGTTCTATTTTGGATAAAGATAACCGAAGTCAAAGAGCTTGGTTAAATCTTATCTAATAGTTAACCGAAACGTGCACCTGTTCGGCTATATTTTTTTTTATACAATCGCTAACCAAAATAGATAACCAAACCAAGGAGTTAACCAAAAGTTAACCAGTGGATAAGAGATATCCAGTTTTATACAAGTGGCTACAGATGATTACTTGTGTCAGAAACACACTGATTCTTGGTTGAAATTAATAAGCGCTTTAACATATAATAACTTGAATACAAAAGAAACTAAAATCAACACTTTGAAGGGTGCACTTAAAGACAATTCACGTGGAAATGGGTTGTGATATATTTCAAATAAACATTCCAACATGTATGTGTTTGTAAATTGCATGTGTTATACTAATAGATAAAATTATACATTGTATTTTGATATAAAATTAATATTTGATAACTACGAATTTTATTGAATGCAAACTTTATCTATACTACTAAAATAACGGACTGATTTTTTGTGACATATTTGCTGTTAAAATGGAACAAACAACGTTGTAAATAGGCGGCAATTATACTCATACACTTGGAAGTTATTCGTTTTGAAATATAATGAAAATGTCGTTCTGATGCGTGTTTAATTCCTACGCATCAGAACTCCAAACCGTTGGTTTATTAGCCGATAAACAAGTCAGAAGCGAAAATTATTTGGATCTGACAAACAAATGTATGTAATAACAATGAGAACTACATTTACGTAAAAACCACCCATCTTCCTGCGCGAACGTCCCAACGCGCACCAACGTCCCAACGCGCACCACCGATGTTACTGTTACGTCATTCATTGATACAAAATTACTCTGACGTCACCTTCATTAATAAAAACTGAAAGAATGACGTCAGTGTCGGAAATGTTGTTTGCGTTGTTTATTTGGTAGTTTAACGATAATTGTATTTTCAATCTTTAGAAAAACCTGCGAGTATCATGTTAGAATTGTAAACAATTAGGAGACCCAAAAGCTGTTGAAAATAATACTTTTAGATTTCAGCAAACAAACCTGTTACCTAGACGCGTTGTTGCTGATTATTGTGTTATAGTATACTTGCACGTTAGGTATACGCAATGCACCGCGTGGGCGGAAAACACACGTTTCTTTTCTCAAGTTGTTCCGAATATAATTATTTTCTTTCTACGAGATGGTTTTATTATATCTAGGAAAGAAATAGATACACAGAAATTTGATGATCCAAACGTGTTCCTGAAAGGTTGCGTTTCACAGACATATTTATTTTATCAACCCGGTTTATTGTGGAGTAAATGTTTATCAGCGGGTTGGGGGATAAAATTGTCCATAGTAGTTTGCTCTGACGTTTGTCAATACAATTCATTATACTCGGCTTAAATGTGTCGCCTGGATATTTTCTTTCCACAATGAACAATCGTTCAGTGCAGATGCAACACAAAATCCCTGACATCGTTAAGCACATCCTGACATTTGTACAAAATTTGCTGTACTCTAAATGCAATTACTGCGTAGTGTGCATATGATCCAAAATGTAAAACCTGATCGGTAACAATCATTGCAATGGCAAATTATTATAATATCTTGTTACTACCTATATTAAGTAGACAAAATGCGTATGTGCGTATAATAATGTTAATGTTTTTGCCACTTTTTACATGTAAAACACACAGTTACATTTAATAGTAAAAACATGTATGCTTTCTAGATCGTTGTTTCCTGCTTGATCCCAGTTGGCATAGCTTCAATTCAGTATACCAAAGGAATTTCAGAGACATCTGCGGTGGAGACTGCTAACACGGATGTCGAGAATGAGTCTCATAAAGTATATTAAAATATTTCCATAAAAATTATTTACGAGTATATAATAATGTCTCTACGAACGAAACGGGTCGGAGTCACTATGTTTATGTAATACATGTCTGTGTGCAATCCTCTAATACACACAGTTTTGTTTTGGATGTTTTTTGTGTTGTTTGTATTGCCCCTTAAGTACTATTTTTCGAAAATAAAATGTTAATAAACGTAAAAGCTATTTTAAATGAATCTTGTCAAATACCTTGAAGGTCAAATACGAGTTGCAAAGCTTTATGTTCTGGGTCTGTTTTGTTACACAAACAAATATTAAAATTAATTTGAAGTATATTTTGGCAAGCCTTATTTCGTGATGAAGAAAGTATCTGGCTATTGAAATGTGAACGAAACATATTTTATGACACGCTTTCTGATGAAATGTGTGAATCTGTAAAGTTGTAACATCTACAATTCTACACTTCTGATTTTTTTCATCAGTGTTTTTATCTCGTAATTGCATCAACATTATTAATAATCACATTATTCCCATAGTACCTTTTTAAGGATCTTCGGTTAAGCTAATGTATCATACGTAGTTTGGGCATACTATTCCTATCTGAGGTTGATATATATATGAGGCGTGTAGTGGAAAAAACCGGGCTTAATGCACGTGCGTAAAGTGTCGTACCAGAACAGCCTGTGTAGTCCGCACAGGCTGATCCGGGACGACACTTTCCGCTTGTATGGTATTTTCTATTTCAAGGAAGTATCTTCTAAACATAAATCCACTGTAGGCGGAAAGTGCCGTCCTGGATTAGCCTGTGCAGACTACACAGGCTGATCCAGGGCGACACTTTACGCTAGTGCATTAAGCTCAATTTTTTCACTACATGCAACGTATATATATTTGCTTTTTTTTATTAAAAATATCATATTATGTACACACAGTTTCACTATTTAAAGCTTTTGTTATTTTATAAATTCTCACGGGAGTTGATCTATAATGGCACTCCCATTACATTTTAGATCATCAGAGCTAGAAAACCAATCAAAAAGGATCTATAAAACTTCGAGTTGAGAGGGAACGACCAAGCAATTACTATTTGCGTAAAAGATGCGTTGCAGAACTTTTATTCGGCACCTGTGACATACTTTGCATTAAATGTTGTAGGTATACATTTTTCTTGTTAAGTGGATGAGTTCTTTATTGAAACAGAGTATTGCCATTTCAGCAAATTAGTTATTATAATTAATATGACTGATATTCAATTATAATTATTTTCACTTTAAAGCATTTACAATATCAATTGTTATAATGAAAAATAATTCCACGGCCGCCTACTTGTTTAGAATGCAATAATACACTATATATAAAACACCTACCAAATGTATCTATCTCTTGCATATTTCTTACCTTATTTTCCTGGGATAGTTTTCCTATTTTGTCCTTGTGGAAGTAGATGAAAGTACCTCGGTGATAGAATACGTGATTTGGGGCTGGACGTTCACAATGGTGCTTGAGGAAATCAGGCAGGTCATGTGCCGTATTGTACTTTTATACATATGATTGAGCACGAAATAGAATAGTAAATTATAATCACGCTATTTTCCAATTGACTAAAACGGCCATTCGTCTAATAGAACCATAAGTATTACTGACAAACGTATTATATATAAATAATTGTCATTGTATATAATATTTTTCGAGCAAATTACATGTATACATATACAAGTCATATGGTGCATTGTTTTCAAACAGTAAAATGCATTCGTGGTCAATTAGTCTGTTGAGATCTAATACATGTGTGTCAAAAACTGAAGAATTGACTTTTCCTTTAACTTTTAATGGCATATTGTGCTTTTCCAGGTAGTGGTTTTTGCTGGCGTTAACAACACCCTAAATTTGTAAATGTGTTCAATACTAGCTCCATAAAATGTTCTCAGTATTCTTTAACTTTTAACAAAATGAGCAGCTTATTTTTCATTGATATGGACACTTGTATATGCTTCCCGAAAACATTTGGGAGAGCATATAGACGCCGATTTGTTCGTCCGCCCTTCCATCCCGCATTCTTATTCTGGCAATATCTAAGCAACCACTGGAAGGGATTCATTGAAACGTTATGGACATCTTCTGTACCATTAATAAGTGTGCATGGTTTCAGGTCGTTACGCGTCAGTGATTTTCTTCAAGTTATGGGTCAGAGTGAGAAGTCTATGCTATTCTCAACAACCACTGTCATGATTTGTAAATTATGAAGCTTCATGGCCAAGATTAACTGTGTACGGATTTGACATTAGCTGCAATCAGTACATAGCGCAACATTCATGTCTTTTTTGCAACCACATGATGTATTTTAGTAAATAAACGTTATGGGAAGCTTTAGTACTAGGATACGATAATTACATAACCAGATCATTTTGCATCGATATGTTTTGGGACTGATATGTGTATATAGAGCACTTTGCTTGTCCCGGCTATTTGCAGCAACTACTGATGGGAATTCATTGAAACTTTATGAACATCTTCAGTATTAGGTGCAAATGAGCATATGATAATTATATTCTTTAGGGATTTGTTTGGAGTTATTGACCGTTTGATATTGATGCATAATATGCATAATGCCCGTTTGTTTGGGAAATTGGACAGAAACAACGGACAAAAATTCAATTATTGTCGATTGAAGGCATCTATGCTAAGAGGAGACGATCATATTGTGAGGATGTTCTGATTTGATGCTTGTAAACGAGTTATAGGTCGTTGATTATAGTTTTCAGAGTATTTACTGATTATTTATGTCAGGGCTATGTCTCAGGACCTTCTCTATCGTACTGAGTAAAACCTGACGGGAAGCACAATTGCCATAATAAGGCGATAGTATTACACCTCAGTCTTTTTTTTTGCTTGTAGCAAAACAAAATATACTTTTGACATATTATTTGGTCTTGCAGTTCTACTGATTTTGTCTTTTCAAAAATATCTCTGCTCTTCTCAATAAATTGACCAAGTGTATTATTTAGAGGCATGCATACACCGATATCTTTGTTCCATCTTTTTTATGTTACATGTATTTAAATATGTGTCTTCTTGAGTTTTTGGACATCATCAGTATTGGTTTGTCCATTGTGTCTTAGGGATCTAATTCTCTAAACATGTAATTTATTTCATTCAGATAGTCTTCCATTATTTTTTAAATGCACTACGTTATCATCGGTGTGGAATGATTGATCTTTAGGGTCTACCGTAGCCAAGTAACATTTATCTGAAATTTATTCAAGTTGGTGTTGGCTGATCAGAATCGTGCCTTTATTTAGTAGCTTCCTTTACTCCTTGCAATTTGATATCTACGTTTTTAATCCTAACGGACTGTTGGTAGTAACAACATTCTCATATATACGCGAACATACGTTTTTGCGTCAAATCATACAGCGTTTATAGTTTTACCATAAATCTCTCTCTCTTTGGAAACAGTACAAAGTTTGAAAATAATTATTATCAAATTCAAAGGTTTGCATAACAGTTTCCTTACAAATAAAGGTACTTAAAATGTTGTTGCATCAACCCAAATAAAAAATAGAATTATTGTGTTTTCATAGTTGTTGTCGCATAATAAAAACGGTTTGGGGGAAAATCTTGCTTACTGGTCAAAATCGGCGTGGAACAAAGCAGACCTTGCGATGTACGTTTTGTTTGTCATTGCTGTGTTACTGAAGTTCACGCTTACAGGGGGGACATCTCAATATGCTCGCACAGCGTATAGGTTGGTTGTTTTGAATATTCTTGTAACCTGCAAGACTAAACACGTTTGTTGTCGGAAACACAACTTCTATGTCCGAATTCACTAAAAGACCTTCATACCACGTGCCCGTGAAATGCCTTTCGTATTAATATATATGATTCTTTTGAAGAAAAAAAAATTCAAATTCATTATGCTGTTGTGAACGTATTTATGAACCTGGAGATTAAGTAAATGCATGTTTTTCCATACAAATGCAAAATCAAATAGTCCTTTTACATAAAACCATATTGACCATCTTTTCCAGCATAACACTGGCGATTTTTTAACTTACGGGTAATGCAGGTCTTCCTTGCGTCAAAAGGAATGGGTCCAAAGTCAGTCATGATTGAGAAAATGGTAATTGTATACCACATCAGTAGTTTTCATTCGACAGTCTGAATAATACATGTAATATTTTCTCATCATCACAACTAAGATGTGTTGCGAAAAAAGTGTTTATCCTTCAGAAAAAAATAAACCTTAGAATTGAGATATTATATTGTCTACCGTTAAACTTATCCTAAGTTATACTCGTTTAATGCTTATTTTGCTTGTTTTCTTAATAAGTTGGTTGACCGACTGGATTTCTTGCCAAATATTCACCGTCTTCCTGGTCAGCTTTGGAATCATGTACCAGGCAAACATTTACACGAACTCACAAATATCGTTGCATTCGTTGAAGAGTATTTAGTATATTCCATACCGGCAGATTTATGAAGATATTTTGTTTGAATATTTAGAAGGTGAAGCAGTTATTACTTAGTGTTTTATTTTCGCTCAATCAAAAGGGACCATATGATATTCATGTCTTTGGTAAATAACAACTGAAAGCGTCAAGACCATTTAAAATCTTATACAGTAACCGTTACATACTGTATGATACATATGGTTATAATTACATATCACACTAAATTACTTAACCTACAGTAAAAATAAAACTTATTGACAATGGAAGCTCTTTACTGACAAACAAACCGTATATCGGTGTTCATTGAAGTTGCTGCTGGCATTGTATGGAAATAATTAAATGTGAATTCTCAACTTTGTTCATAGGTGATGCGATGGAACCTTGTAGTTTCAGTAGTTTGCAACAAGAAGCACAGATGGAACGATGCCCGGAACAAAACTGGATGCTTCCGATCATCGGAGCAGTGTATCTCTTGTTGTCTAACATCCTTCTGGTGAACCTGCTAATAGCTAAATTTAGGTAAATATTTGTATACATTTTAATAGTTGACCTTTGTATTGGCTTGTTTTTGACAGATAAATTTGTTGATGGAGATTTATTGTTTATTGTTTGTTTTTTTATATTTATTTTATTATGTTTCCGAGTAAATTTCGTATGAGCACATAGCCGTGCCCTTGAGCGTCCTTCCTCCCATCATTCCGCTCGTCCTTCCTTTCGTTCCTCTTTCATGTCCGGGCTATTTCTTAGGAATTACAGTTCGGAAACCAAAAACACTTTTGGGACGCTTCATTCCCAAGGGGAGGCGTGCATTGTGCCAGGATTTTCTGCTTCAATAATTTTGCTTAGAGTTATTTTTCTTGGAAGATTGCTGAAATTAAAATAAGTGCAGAATTCTAATCCGAGCTAAGGCTCTGTATCAACAGACATGATTGCAATGAAACTTTGAGGGAAGCTTCGTTGCCAAAAGGAAGTGTGCTAATACCAGGACGTTTCGCTTTAATGATGTTTATTTGCAGTTTGCGGACTTTGAAGATTGCTGAAATGTGTATATATACAATTATTGTCCGAGCTATTTCTCAGCAACTAATGGCAGAACTTAATGAAACTTTATGGAAAGCTGCATTACCAAGTAGATGTATGCATAGTATCAGGATGTTCCGCTTCAATGATTTCATAGGCGTGATTGGTAGTAAATATTGTTAAAATTAATATATAGTGCACAATCCCTCTCCTGGCTATTATCTGCAACTACTGGCCGATATATTATGAAACTTTAGGAGAAGTTTAATTGTCAAGAGGATGTCTGCATGGTTCCAGGGCATTCCGCTTCAATGACTTTCTTGGAAATATGGGCCTTTTATGATAGCTGCAATTTGTCTGTACTGCACAATGATATAGGAATAATTTTCAACAACCACGGGCGGGAGTTCACTGAATCTTAATGGGAAGATTTAGTACCAGAAGCTGATAAGCATATTGCAATGATGTTTCACTTCAGTGATTCGTATTGGTGTTTAATAATTGCTGCATATGGTGTAGTGTATTACTCTTGTCTAGCAACCGCTGGCAGAAATTCAGTGAAATTTGACTGAAGTCTTCAGTACAAAAAGGAGAGGAGCAAATTAATATAATTTTCTGTAAGATCCGCTTTGATGATTTTGAATCATAATAACTGAATATTATTTAGTGTTTCATTT
Source organism: Congeria kusceri (assembly GCA_027627225.1). Taxonomy (NCBI): domain Eukaryota; kingdom Metazoa; phylum Mollusca; class Bivalvia; order Myida; family Dreissenidae; genus Congeria; species Congeria kusceri. The sequence goes on from CM051031.1 coordinate 40,371,324, forward strand.
GTGTCAGGTCTATTTCCCTAGCACTGTTGTATAAAGTTCAGTGATACTTGATGGAAAATTAAATAACTAGGATGAAATCGTCGTGTTATGGTTATTTTGCAGCACTCCTTAGATTTATTTTACAGTTATGGACATTTTAGTTGTGTTTTACAATTTGCCTGAACTGGATGTTCGTGTGGTATTTTGTGTTTTACACAAATACAGTATTTACGACAGATTTGGTCATGCAGTTCTAGTGATGTTTAGTTACTTTAATATTTTCATTGCATTCGCTTTTTCTTGACAAAGCGCAATGGTGGCATCCTTCAGTTTTACTTGTATCATTGTTTTATTAATGAGTAACCACTATGTGTTGACCATTTCATAGCACTTTTAAGTGGCAACTCTAATAAGTCATTGCTATATTGTCTTTTGTAGCTACACATTTCAGTCGGTTCAAGAAAACTCAAATGCAGTTTGGAAGTTTTATCGGTATAATATCGTGTTCGAATATTATGGGAGACCGATACTGCCTCCTCCTTTGAATATCATACTGATTATTTACCGTTGTTTGAAAGCAATATGTGACAAAGATGGTACGTATAACCACTGTATTTCAAATTTATGGCATTCGAATTAATATGACATACCATTATAGCTCTACTTGCCAAAAGCCAGACAGCTTATGCGATGGCGTTTAGTCTATTGTGTGGGTGATGGGCGTCCGTGCGTCTGTGCGTCAGTGCACCCCTCACTCTCCTAATAAACCACTGAGCAGACTTCAGTCAAATTTCAAAAATAAATCATCCTTGTGTGTGTGTCATTAAAAATGTGTTCATATGCATCCGGACAATTGCGTTAGTAGGTCACAAGATCTAAAAAAAGTATAGTTTTGTAAAAAAATATATATACTTGTCTCAAAACTCCAAGGCGTATGCCTTTGAGATTTTGTAAGTAGCATCGTATTAACGGTCCTGTAGAAATCTTACACCTCCATGTTATAAAATGGGTCCACCCCTGGACTCGGTTGTTTATGGTTTTCTCATATATACGAGAAACCTTTATAAATCGTTTTGTCTGAAACGGGAAACCTATATAAATCGTTTTGTCTGAAACTACAAGGCCTGGGCGGCTTTTAAGCTCAAAAAATGAGCACAGTGTGCTCATGGTGATCTATTAGTATACCGTGATGTCCGTCTAGCGTAGTCCGTTGTGTGTGTGTGTGTTAACTTTTATCTTCAAACAACATCTCCTCCTAAACCGCTTAGCAGAGTTTTACGAAACTTCACAGGAATGATCCTCGGATGACCCTCTTTCGAAGTTGTTCAAATCTTTTCGGTTGCTGCATATGTAGGTCACCAGAGCTAAGAATATATTTAAAGAGTGAACACTTTACATATTTTCTACTCTGAAACCGCAAGTCTCAGAGCTTTTATATTTGATATGTGACAATCTCTAGTGGTAATCTATAACGATTTTTCAAATTATTCCCTTGGGGTCAAAACTTTTACAATTTGCCTGAACTGGATGTTCGTGTGGTATTTTGTGTTTTACACAAATACAGTATTTACGACAGATTTGGTCATGCAGTTCTAGTGATGTTTAGTTACTTTAATATTTTCATTGCATTCGCTTTTTCTTGACAAAGCGCAATGGTGGCATCCTTCAGTTTTACTTGTATCATTGTTTTATTAATGAGTAACCACTATGTGTTGTCCATTTCATAGCACTTTTAAGTGGCAACTCTAATAAGTCATTGCTATATTGTCTTTTGTAGCTACACATTTCAGTCGGTTCAAGAAAACTCAAATGCAGTTTGGAAGTTTTATCGGTATAATATCGTGTTCGAATATTATGGGAGACCGATACTGCCTCCTCCTTTGAATATCATACTGATTATTTACCGTTGTTTGAAAGCAATATGTGACAAAGATGGTACGTATAACCACTGTATTTCAAATTTATGGCATTCGAATTAATATGACATACCATTATAGCTCTACTTGCCAAAAGCCAGACAGCTTATGCGATGGCGTTTAGTCTATTGTGTGGGTGATGGGCGTCCGTGCGTCTGTGCGTCAGTGCACCCCTCACTCTCCTAATAAACCACTGAGCAGACTTCAGTCAAATTTCAAAAATAAATCATCCTTGTGTGTGTGTCATTAAAAATGTGTTCATATGCATCCGGACAATTGCGTTAGTAGGTCACAAGATCTAAAAAAAGTATAGTTTTGTAAAAAAAATATATATACTTGTCTCAAAACTCCAAGGCGTATGCCTTTGAGATTTTGTAAGTAGCATCGTATTAACGGTCCTGTAGAAATCTTACACCTCCATGTTATAAAATGGGTCCACCCCTGGACTCGGTTGTTTATGGTTTTCTCATATATACGAGAAACCTTTATAAATCGTTTTGTCTGAAACGGGAAACCTATATAAATCGTTTTGTCTGAAACTACAAGGCCTGGGCGGCTTTTAAGCTAAAAAAATGAGCACAGTGTGCTCATGGTGATCTATTAGTATACCGTGATGTCCGTCTAGCGTAGTCCGTTGTGTGTGTGTGTGTTAACTTTTATCTTCAAACAACATCTCCTCCTAAACCGCTTAGCAGAGTTTTACGAAACTTCACAGGAATGATCCTCGGATGACCCTCTTTCGAAGTTGTTCAAATCTTTTCGGTTGCTGCATATGTAGGTCACCAGAGCTAAGAATATATTTAAAGAGTGAACACTTTACATATTTTCTACTCTGAAACCGCAAGTCTCAGAGCTTTTATATTTGATATGTGACAATCTCTAGTGGTAATCTATAACGATTTTTCAAATTATTCCCTTGGGGTCAAAACTGGCCACGCCCCGGGGGTTAAAAGGTTAATATCGAGTTTTCAAAGCAAAATAACTTTAAAAATCTTCTTTTCAGAAACCGCAAGGCCCACTGGCTTCGTATTTGGTATGTAATATTGTTAAGTGGTCCTCTACGAAGATTGTTCAAATTATGCCCCTGGGATCAAAACTGGCCACGCCCCGGGGTCACATGGTTAATATAGACTTCAATAGCTAAAGGACTTTAAACATCTTCTCCTCTGAAACCGCAAGGCCCACAGTTTGCATTTGTTGTATGTAACATTGAAAAGTGGTCCTCTATACAGATTGTTCAAATTATTCCCTCTGGTTTCAAATCATGGCCACGCCCCGGGGGTCACATGGTTTCTATAGACTTAAATAGCCACATGACTTAAAAAAAACGTAATGCGGTGGGGTTTCGTATTCGGTATTTAATATCCTATAATGATCCTCTACAAATATTGTTCAAATTATGCCACTGGAGTCAAAACTGGCCACGCAGCGGTGGTCACATTGTTTACTTATATAGCAAAACGACTATAAAAATTGTCTCACCTGAAACCGCAAGGCCCAGAGGTTTTGTATTTGGTGTTTTAAATCCTATAGTGGTCCTTTTCAAGGATTGTTCAAATTATGCCCCTGAGGTAAAAACTGGCCACTCCCCGGGGGTCACATGGTTTATATAGATTTAAATAGCAAAATTACTTGAACAATCTTCTCCTCTGAAACCGCAAGGCTCAGGGGTTTCTTATTTTATATGTGACTTCCTCAAGTGGTTGTCTACAAAGATTGTTCAAATTATTCCCCTATGGTCAAAACTGGCCACGCCCAAGGCGTCACATGGTTTATCTAGACTTAAATAGCAGAATGACTTGAAAACAAATTCTCCTCTGAAACCGCAAGGCTCAGATCTTCAAACGCAAGTGAGCGCTATATGGCCATCTGGCCCTCTTGTTATATTTTGTATGTAGCAGCCTTATTGCCCTTTACCTAAATTTTAAAAATTGATGACCGTGGGCCTTAATTTTTTTAATTGCAAGTTAATAGCAAAAAGTTTTTAAAATACTATTGTCATAAAATACAAGACTTAGTCCTTTGATATTTGGTATGTATAGGTTAGCCTTATGGTCCTTTACCAATAAATGGTGACTTTGGGCAAGACATGGGTCCGACCCGGTGCCCTATGTTTTATATGGAAGTAATTGGGAAAAACTGGAATTATTAGGCCCAGGCGTATGACATGTGGTATGTTACATCACCAATGGTCATTTACTTATTATTGAAATTGGTGTCCCATGGCTCAACAATAAGGCTGTCCAGACCTCAAACATTATACATATATGAAATTTATTCAGAACAAATATTTACATGGACCTTTTTAAGGTACCAAAGTTTTAATCATTTTATGTTTTGTGTTGTGTTATGTGTATTGGTACGTGTTGTTTGTGGCAATTTGCACTTGCATCAAATAAAAACCTGACGACGTTAAAAAGGGTTTCTCTCCGGATTTTCTGGGTTTTTATTTATCGTATATTAAACAATCTTCTTGACTGAAATTGCAAGGCCTAGACCTTGTAACAGCACCTTAAGGCTCTGTTAAAAAGTCGTTTTTATAAAGACTTTAATTTGAAACGCTCTTTAACCTATTTTTGTTTTAAACAAAAAAAGACTAAGACCCTTGATATTTGGTTTGTAGTAGAGCATATATTCCTATACCAAAATTGTTCAAAGAGTATCCATTGGCTAAAAATAGCCCCGCCCAGGGATCATTAAAATAACAGTCTGCTTGTCTGAAAATAGAAAGCATAAACGTTTGATATCTGGCATTTAACATGGGCAAAATTGTTAAAGTGATGCCATCTAAATTAAGAAATCGTCCGCCCCTTTTTGTACTTTAATTGGAAAATCCTTTAAAAATCTACTTGTCGGAAACTACAAAAACCCTTTGTCTTTTATATATTTGGTATATAGCTTCGCCTTCTGGTCCTGTTCGAACATCGTTACAGTGTTGCTTCTGGTCTAAAAAATATAGCCCTGTACCAGGACCAAAAGAGCGTCTTGTTCTTATATGTATATGTATACGGTAGCTGTTACACTATCAGCAACCATTCTCGTGGAAATCATCTGCTTTCATTTACATGTGGGACGACGTTACCTTCATTTGAACTATTATTGTTATTATTATAATTATAATAATTATTATTATTATTATTATTATTATCATTTTTATAATTGTTATTCTGACACTGCAAAAGTGGAAGCGAAGTACTGTTGTTATTTAACAATATTTTATTAATCTGTTTTGAAACAGTAGAAAATGACATTATTGTAGAATGTCTGCATTTCTGCGTTTATATTAGGTTGAAAACAAAATACCAATTACTATTTCTCTTCAACAAGTTAGTATATCGATGGTCTTCGTATTTTGCAGAGAAAGATAAGAACGTACGCCAACTGGAGGAACTGGAACTGGAGGAGTTTTTGAAGTATGCAGTGAAGACATAAATGGAGAAATCTGAAAATACGTCTGAATCAATGTGTGTTTGATATAAAAATGCTGAAATTCATATACATGCATGCGTGTATGTATTTTGCCAGTTGAACTACCGGTTTAACTGCCAGTAAAGAATAAGGACATTGAAATAAACTAATCCATTTTGGTTACCAAAATAAGGTTGTAAAATAATAAGCTGTCTTTTGTGTGACTAAAATGTGTATGTAAGATCTAACAACACAGTGGCATAAATACAATTAACAAAATAAAGTTTTAACAAACATATAGCTCTATTTAAAATGGAATAAAAGTTATGAACAGTTGGTTTAGGTTTACTTACACAACACTAAAAGACGATGCACAAGTCCACACTAGTACTTGTTGGTATAATTTTTATGTTTTTTTTCTGTTTGCTTTCAAGTTTTATTGTCACGTTCATCTGCTTATTATTTTGGAAATAATTGATGTGAAAGATCTTACATACACACTTTGGTATTGTTGTATCATATGTTTGCTATTTAGCAACTTTACAAAGTAGTCAACGGATTAGCACGAACTTTTCCGTGACGATTGGAACTACAGCAATAAACGAATGAGTAGATTTTGCTGGCGATCGATGTCAGGATTCAGTATTTTTAAAGGATTCTTTATTAAAGGAAGATGTGAAACACATTGAGTAGTATGCGTAATAAAAGGTTTATTTATTGATACATCCAATGACATATACATATGGGATGCATTTAACGAGAAAAAAATAATGCATGTGGTCCATTAATTTTATATTATTGAGCATTAAAACAACAACCTTCATTGTTGATCTATATTCATCTGGCACAGCCAATATGGAATCTACATGCCAAAAAAGCGGTTTCAATGTAATCCTTTTAATGTGCCCTTCCACATCAGACTCAAAAGAGGATTTTGCCTTGAACACAACGCTGTCTTGTATGAATGTATTGCTTCTTTCACTCTTTAATCATCGGCTGTCACTTGATCTATTTAGCATTTTTTGTTGTTGTATGTTTAAAATTATTTTCTTCCTCTAAATGATTTTCTTTCTGTATTCTTTCTTGTTTTCAATAATATAATCATATTCCTCTTTCTTTTTATCACACCGCTTCAAAATTAGCTTTCCATAATTGCTTTCGGAATGGATATGCCTGGATTAAATTTCTTTAATAATTTATTTGTTTATATTTATATTTTATGAAGAATTTGTTTATTGACTATTGCTTGTTGACAAATTGTTTTGTGTTGATTTCTTAATTCATTATTGTGAAAACTTAAATTTCAAGTTTATAATTATTAATATGTTTGGTAAAACATGACATCTCATATTACCTGCTAGTATTCCTGAATAACCTTGACAATGTTTTACATGCTTGTTTAAAATAAGTAGTGTGTTGCCTCCTATAATGTAGAGCATTTTAACTTTCCATAAACAACCAGATTAATTTTAAACAATGGTATGACGTGATATTACGACCTTATGACGTCAGCAGTTCTAAATTCAAAAATGCGTGCAGATCAATTGAGCTTAGGCAGTATCTTGTACATTTGGTCACCAATTGTTCAATACTCGAAATATTGCTCCTGGAAAATGTCAGTTTGTTTAGATAAAGACATGGCATCAAACAAATCACATTATATTAAGATTAACATAATACTAATAAGTCATACATTTATAAATAGAAAATGTTGGGAAATACACGAACGATCGGCAATAGGTGCGCCAACCCTACTGCTTGATTTGAAAAGCAAAAAACAAATAGCACTCCTTTTGATTTGCCTTTTGATCGGTCAATTATAGATACTACGATAGGTATCGAGCGTAGCATAGGCAATACTACAATGTAAGTTGATATCGTATTGGTTTGGATATCGTAAAGCGCGAATGGTGTAGTGGAACAGATGCCGAGGATGAGTGTTTTATAAACTATTTCGGACAGTGTTCCAGCTAGATGAGCAAAAGAGCAATATTTTATTCATATATTTAAACCACAATTAAATTGTATAAATTGTATATAATAATTGTTGACGTTATGACGTCATAATTGAAATGCCCTATATATATATATATATATATATATATATATATATATATATATATATATATATATATATATATATATATATATATATATATATATATATATATATATATATATATATATATATATATATATATATATATATATATATATATATATATATATATATATATATATATATATATATATATATATATATATATATATATATATATATATATATATATATATATATATATATATATATATATATATATATATATATATATATATATATATATATATGTATGTATACATGTTAGGCGAATACGTTCGGGGAATAGAGTTATCGAGCTCGTTAGAAAAACACTTTAATTTGTAACAGTCCTAAGGCTGTGGTCTTTTCATTTATGTCTTCATTTAATCTAGTTGTTTTTAACACGTGTTTCTAAAGTTAATCATTCGTGAGTTCAAATCAATGAATTTGCATGTTATCTGAACTTTTACAACTTCAGTTGAAATTTCCATGAGGAGTTTTCTGACTAAAAGCCCTGGACTTCGCCCATGTAGCTTGAGTGCATGAGTTCGACGCACTTTTGCAGTACATTTTGGTGTCGAAATAATTTTACTTAGGTTAACTATATAAAAATGTTATACATTTAAAGCTACCTATAAATAAGTGAATCACTCTTCAGACAATCAAACAACTGTTAATACTATAGTTCATAATCAATTAATACTAAGCATAGCTTACTGTGCACGCGAAATAATCAGTTAAATACAATTATGAATTTAAGTTAAGGATAAAGTATTGTTTAAGATGTTTCTGGAATGTGAGCGTTGTTTTGTTAAAGACTAAATAGTATTGTTTATCTGCGTTATCAATTGCTTATTGTTCATATTTCGGAAATGCAAGTTACAGTGCATATGCGCAGAAGCACAGTTGTCATTAAATTGACTGTGACAAAGTATAGCATGGATCAGAGTTTTACCGTCTCTGTTGGTGCTTTTTAGAATTTGCATCTGATAGCCCATGGGTATAAGTTTAGCTAGGTATTGTTAATACGAAAATCAATGGCTTATTTGAAAAGTTTATGCTTTAAACATATTTGTTGGATATAAAAACGTTAAAAATGTTCATTACTTTTTCACGTTTAATCTAATAAAGTAAACAACTTCCGAGGTAAAAAAAATAATAGTACTTAATAGTTGCTGTTCATGTACGTGTATACATTGACTAAACTAATCCAACTAATGCTATCAGTGAGTGAGAATAAAAATTAAAATAGCATGAACAGAAATGTACAAAGATGTCTACCTTTACTTAACTTTAACAAACATTGCTCTTTCGCTAGCTAATCGTGCCGAATCGCTTACGATTGCATTTTTTTTTCATTTCATATTTGAACAGCTGGTGTCGGATGTAATCGTTGGTAATACTTTTCTGAGTTTGTAAGACAACTGGTTCAAATGTGTTTTTCTCTTTAATTTGGTTCGTTCATATTGAAGTATTCATATTCTTACACTGTTATTGTATTAAAGAATCGGCGATTTATTATTTTAACGGTACTTTGTTAGAAAATTATAAATAGAGAGAACTAGGTTAGTGTTGAATACAAGAAAGGTTATTTAGCGAGGCTTAGAAAACCTAAACCTCGAGCCTTGGCGAGTGGTTTAGGTTTCCTTGCCGAGCAAATAAACGTATCTGTATTCAAGTATTCAAGACTTACCTGGTATTCTATTTATCCCATAATTTCCTGTCTTTAGTTTGAAAATAAACGATAGAAAATCGCAAAATAACACGAAAAAGATCTAATGACGTCACGAAAATGAACAACATGAAGTCATTATACTGCGCGTGTTTGCTGTATTCAACAAGGTGGAATACAGCTAAGTTTATCCCACGAGGTGTTATTTCGTCATTGCAGGCGTGATGATGGGATAAAATGTAATATCTTCATTAATTGCAGTTTAGTTAAACACAAGGGCCATCACTGGAAAAATGTACAATAATGCACTCGTTTTCATTGGAAACGGTAAGGTACATTAGTAGTTTCAGAGAGTTTTAAGTGTCGCTAGGCCGATTATTTAGAATAATTGTAACTTCCACTCAAAATTATAATATATATTAAATATAAAAATGAAGGAATAACTTGACCCTGTTCTTTTATACACCGTGCTGAATACATATTGAGTACGATATATGTAAAATAATAATAAAGGGACGTTTATACTGTAATAGATACTAGCATGAACAATGCACAATATTGAAGTCACTTTTTAGTTCCAAACTTGTTATGACGTTAAAATATTCGAGTTCTTCGATACAACTCGTAAATTGCTGTTGACTTATTTGTGTTACTAATATTTGAAAATTATTGAACATTGTTGTTTAATCGAGACATTTAAATATATAACAGTATTATCAATATTAATGTGTGTATATGTGTGTGTTTGTGTAATTGTAAGTTGAGAACACTGCACAATAATAAATGATAAAATTTAGAAGATATTGGCTGTTTATTAAGACGCAGATTTCGATGGATGGTCGGATGGATGGATGGATGGATATATATATGGATGGATGGATGGATGGGTGGGTGGGTGGGTGGGTGGGTGGGCGGGCGGGCGGGCGGACGGACGGACGGACGGACATACATACTTACATAAAATTTAGAGATAAATGATTAAATGATATCAGATATTTATTTCCACGTAAACAAAGGAAACTAAAAATTGTATTCCGCAGCATTGACGCAACATTAGTGAACGTAGCTGCAAAAGACTTTGATTTCACCTTGAACTCCCTGTACAATGTATTACGCATGTAATGAACTCACCAAACAGACCACGCTGTCTCGTAATTATGTATTTTAAAATGTAATAAATAATGTATATGACCACGTGTAAGGAACAGGCAAACTCTATAGATACGTCCGTATGTGTGCCTCGAACGTCAAGCAAATTATAATTTGCTCAGCGATGTCATTATTTTCCAGTATTGTTTCAATACAGTTTTTTGTCTATAGATTTGTAAGTTTTATGTGAAAAAGCTACACGCGTAGTACGTTATTTAAATAGTCGAATCGAAAGCAGGTAAATGTCATCGTCCGTTTTTGTTATTTAGGGAGAATCTTTTTAAAACCTAAGAATTGTGGTACTAAGGTGCAGAATACTTCTATAACAGATTTCTTATAGAAAATTTACAAGTAAATCACCCATACAGCTAAAGTATATTACACGTTGGTGCTTACCGGCCACATTGGCCACACTGACAGTTATTATTAATGCCTAAACGCTAAGATATACTTTTATCTGTTTAGTGAAACAAAGTTTATATACTGCAATGTAAATCGCCATGTAGATGTACCTTTAAGGTGTTAAGTATTGCACGATAAATGTTTGTATTTCGAAATCAATATAGTATATTCAGTTAAATAAATCATTTGATAAGAGCCTTAATAGAAAATTTACAAGTAAATCACCCATACAGCTAAAGTATATTACACGTTGGTGCTTACCGGCCACATTGGCCACACTGACAGTTATTATTAATGCCTAAACGCTAAGATATACTTTTATCTGTTTAGTGAAACAAAGTTTATATACTGCAATGTAAATCGCCATGTAGATGTACCTTTAAGGTGTTAAGTATTGCACGATAAATGTTTGTATTTCGAAATCAATATAGTATATTCAGTTAAATAAATCATTTGATAAGAGCCTTAATGAAAAAAAAATAAGTTGACTATTTCATTTCTTGAAATTCGTATATATTATAATTTTAAGAAACGCCCGATACCATATATAATACACACAGTCACATTAAGGAACACAAATTAATAAGTACCACCGCATTCTGTGTTCAAAGCAACATTTTTTAGCCTGAGCTACATGTATGAAGGGTGATTCACCAGTGGCCAGAGGAGGATGTCGGACTCCGGATGGTCGAACCGCGATATGTTTCTGGACTACTTGAAGACACACTTCTTCGAGCACATCACGGCCCACGGACCGCATCAGCCAGTCTTCATAATATATGATGGCCACGCATCGCACATCAACGAAACACTCATTGACTGGGCTAGCCAAAATGATGTTGTATTTGTGCTGCCAGAGCACACCTCAGATGTTCTCCAACCGTATTTTTATTGATACAATTTAAAACGTTACTGTAAGCAATTGTTTTGGTTCAATAAATTGCAGTACAATGTTTTGTTTATAGTTTATTTTCTTTCAATAAGCTGTGCGTTAAAGGTATTTCACGCATTGTCCATTTTAGCGATTAAGAGAAACCGTATTTAAAGAATAGAGCATGCAAATGTTTGAAAATAAATGTCATATACTATACGAATTCCACTAACTAAGGCATTACATATACTTTATAGTTTTATTGATTAGTTTCATTAACGACACACTATGTTCCACGTACGTATATCTGTTTCGTATGCGTAATTTCGCCATTCTATATAAATGTACTCCTCCTTTTGGAATCTGATAATATATGTTATTGAAATAATAAATAATTATGGATTATCAGTTGGTTTACAGATTCTAAGTTACAGTTCAAACATGAATCATAGCTGTAAGATTAAAACTGGAAGGGGATGCATAACGGAAAAGTCTAGTTCGCTAATGTCATCAACAATTGCTATAATTTGTAATTCAAAGTTGCACCCAAGTAAAACTAAAATTGTGAACTTTCGAAGTCGCTGTTTAAGACTTAATCTCAGTTAAGTCAAACTTTAAGAAAACAGACTTAACATTATTTTTGAATTTGGACCTGGCCACATCCTGTTTATTTTCAAATGAATTTAGAATAAATAGGAAACATTATATATTCATTGTTTTCACTTGCCGTTAAATTGTGTGCATGCTTAAATGTCTGGCCCTTAACAGGGAAGAAGTTGTCATATGCTATATGTATATTATTGGCACTTTGATTACTTTGTTTTCTTTTTAAAGTTTTTCATTTTAATAGCATTCACTTTTCTGTTGGACTGCTGAAATGGTTTAGATAGCATATAGATTTGTTTGGAACTTAAAATAAATAATATTTAAAACAACACGATATATGTCAATGAACTGTTTGGTTTTCATTTTGTTGGACACAGTTGAGGTCTGATTGAATTGAAAAAGCGGTGACGGCACGATGTATGTACAGTGAGCGTATGTTATGAACACTACACAGTTTAAATGACGTATTCTATGTAAAGTATTTATTCAAAATATCGCTTTAAACTGCTAGGATTATAACGATTGCGTATTTTGTTTATGGGTGGCTATGACTTCAAAGATAGTTTCGCCTGTTTACTTGGGAATATGTATCTGATTTCGTTTAATCATGTATGCATTAATGTGTATATATGTATCCATTCACGGTGTTGTACGTATACAATACAAAACCGAAAAAAAAAACAAAAAACTAATGCAATCGCCATAATAACTAACAAATAGCTTCTAAATGTATTATTTATTATAAACATTGCATTTTCTTAACATTCACTCACATTGTCAAGACTATGCTGCATACTATTGACATATATTGAAATACTTCGATACAGATCAATAAACAATAATATGTGATTCAATAATAAGTGCATGTAACACAATAAGTAACCTAAGTAATATAAATCGCATCCAAGAACTCGAACGTGTGGCGACGGTGTTACGGTAGCTTGAATGTTTGCTCAAATGACCGTTATAGTTATTGAAAAGACCAAAAACTCAGTCATTCTAGTAAAAATATTACTAAAATAAATGTAAAAATAATTACTAAGTTTGATTAACTGCCTCGACCAGTTATGCATATGATCAACTAGAGATGAATATAATTCCAGGTTTTCATTTATTGCAATATCATGTTTCACTTTGCTAACATGAGATGTTTTACACAAATACAGAGACTATACAACTTATGAACATCGATATGTCTTCGTCGCTGTTCCTTTTAATGAAGTTTACATAATTATGCAGTTTACTTGTATTTACTTAATATGAACACCTATCAAATGACAACATGCATAAATGTGTGATTGAATAACACACCCTCTAGCCCACAAGCTAGTTTGAACTCTCTCGTTTAAGCTGGATGCTCGTAGTTCAGAACAACTTGATAATAATTATCTTAATGCATAAAATGTAAATTGCCTTACCCAAACATTCAGCATTGTTTCAGCATAGGTTTGTTGCATAAACTTGATTATACAAAGTAATATTAACACAAGACATTGTATTAATATTATTAAATACATATAAACAATCATCAATATTATGTTTAAACGTAAACAACACAATATATATGTTAACTATAGATTAAACCATGGCCTCTATGATTTGATAAAAGTAAAGTTTAATCATATATACAAAAGACGCCTACTCAAAGTAAGTGCTGGTTTAGCGTCTAATAAGCTGATTAGGGAATTATCGTACAAAACATACTTTCACGAATGGCGCAACAATCAGTGAAACTATTAATGGATACGAAGGAATTTAAAGACGATATTACAATATAGCAAATAGATGCTTTTATTTCATTCTAACTGTCTTCTATAAAAGACGGCTGGTATTAACGGATTTACAATTTCCCATGTCGGCTACATGCTATGATAAACATATGGCAGTCAGACATGGGGCCAATTATTTGACAAGCAATCGATTAAATTAATGATTATTTTCCTTTTTGTTTTAATCAATTAAATTAATGATTAACAATTCCTACTCAGTAATTGAGCAATAATTGGTAATCACAACCAAAGTAATTGATTAATAATCGGTTATTTTCAGGAACAGTATTTTATATTTCCTGCTTTAAGCATGTTTTGCATGTATATTCAAATTGAAAGTGAAATATAAGTCTTGATAAAAATAAAAACAAAGGAAAACATAACAATATGTATAATACAGTCTGCAAATAAAGTCAAAATCATGTTAATGGATTCTTTTGTAACACAAAGCTGTACAGAAATGTGCGTGATATGTTCACAAAAACATAATTATTATACTTTCTAACAAAACTTTCTACAATTGATGTTCATTAGCATCTCAAAGGCTCAAGTTCAAAAGCTTATTGCATAACATGTTTTACAATGTTTATATCAAAACAGGCAAAAGTCACCAATCAATGGATATAATATTAAATACGTTTTTATTATTTAGATACACAATAAATATTTTTTTTAATTATCGATTCACAGTCATGTTATCGTAAACTTATTTGCTGTGTATCAAGAAATATAGAATTGTATTACGGATTTTTGAAATTAGATGTCATGAGCATTTCAAATTTAGTAAGGCAGGTTCAATGACAAAAATATGGCTTTAAAATTGTATTCCTGATATCTTGATAGTTATGGCAAATTAGAATGAAATGATACTCTGACTGCACAGCTTGCATGTAACATGATCTGCGTCTCAAAGATGGGTCACTTTTCAATAGACTTAATCCCTATACTTTGTCGTACCCCAAGGCAATTATAGCTTATCACACCTGTTGGGGGACAATTCATTTGGTGTGAATTGAATATTGATTTATAACAAACAACAACACATTGAGTTTGAAACTTTGACACTATAGAATCATAGGTAATTAATTTCACCCAAGTATACAGCATATAAAATAAGGGCAATATAACAAAGCAAAATATTCAGTAAATTATTAACTTCCGATAATTTTAACGTTC
Organism: Congeria kusceri; assembly: GCA_027627225.1. Classification (NCBI taxonomy): domain Eukaryota; kingdom Metazoa; phylum Mollusca; class Bivalvia; order Myida; family Dreissenidae; genus Congeria; species Congeria kusceri. Next base: position 40,386,352 of record CM051031.1, read on the forward strand.
GACAAAATATAATAAACGGTATACGGGGGGAATTCCAATGATAGGATATATACAAGGATAATATAATCATAATCATAATCATAATCATAATTATAATCATAATCATAATCATAATCATAATCATAATCATAATCATAATCGTAGTCATAATCATAATCATAATCGTCATCGTAATCATAATCATAAACATCATCGTAATCATAATCATCATGTAATCAACGTCATTATCATAGCTATAAAGAAACAAATAATAATACAATTCGATATGAGCAATTTTTAGCCAGCACTGTATGAATACTTTTTTAGTGGTTTGTGACCTTAGTTGTGCGGCGCTTTCTTTCCTTTAGCGCGCGGCGTTATAAATTGGAAATGAAACAAAAAAAAACAAAAACAAAAAACTACGTGTATTACAAGTTTTACATTTGCTTCAAAAAATTAATTCGTTCTTTTTACTTAATTCAAGGGGAAGAGACAGTGTGCATTAGCCTTAATACATTGGAGCTATCTTCGTAGCGGTTTCAAACAATGAGAGTTATTTTAATCGTAGTTTACGCTTGAGTGCACCAGCACACGAGGGCGCTATGTTGACAACAAAGGCAAGATGGTGGACCTATTATGTGAGGTAGTTACTCTTAATCAGCTTTGTATAGCAGCGTGACATTTGATAATACCGTTAGTTTTAGGTCAATGAGGCAAATAAAAACTATGATTTGTATGCTAAGTAAATTTAGATAAATTTTGTCAACAATTATTCCTATTGCACAGTTGATATATACATATATCAAATTTAATTAAGGATTAAGTATAATTATTATATCTATGACCTGAAAATATAAACATTTGCGCCAAAAAAAATTATTATTATTATTTAAAAAAAAAATAATTTCCTATTATTAATTACAAATATCTATGCGCTGACAAGTATTGCAATAAATACAAGATTTGTTGTGACAGTAAAAAAAACAACAACAACAACAAACAAACTGCAAAATACAAATCTTATGATTATATTGACACATAATAGTACCAAACGTACAAAGCAACAATAATTTACATTGTTCGGTTGATATATGCATAATTCATATTGAAATTATGGTATAGAATGCGATTAGTATATAGCCAGCAAAAGAAATACATTTGTGACGAGTCAAATGTTTGGAATTATTGGATACAAGACAAGACAAGACAAATATTTATTAAGACTTGTACAGTGTACATCGTCTAAACACTAAAATGTTTTACATACATACATTTGGTCACGTTATAATGAATACAATAATAACAAATACAATCAAATTAACAATCATGTATACATATATTTTTTGGTAAAAGCTTAATATAAATAAGTATAATGTACATTCGTAATTTCTATGGAGATAACTACTTATAGTTATGTCACAACATTAAGACAATTATTTCTTATAATTAGTGCTTCTTTTACAAATTTTGCTAACTTAATATGTTCGCATGTATTAGTTGTATTTAACAATTGTTGGAATTTGTAAACAGAAGGTCTATTGTAATAACATTGCTTTAAATAGTTTCGCCTAAGAACAGAGTATGAAGAACATTTACAGACAAAGTGAAACTCATACACAGATGCAAATAGTGACTAAAGTCACTTAAATTAGTATAACCAGTAAATATGTCAGTACATCAATAGAACATTATTAATTGTTTCAAGAAAACATTTGTAGCTGGTGGCATTGGTTAATTCAAGTAGTTAGCAGGAAAATAACTACCGCTTAAACTTGCTAAATATGAAGCGAATACATTTGCTTGTATTTTTTAATTGTTGTTGGGAATCAGATGATAAGATTGTGTTAAGAGTAGCGTCATGAAGATCATGCCCTAGGAATTGTTCTCTTTCAGATTTAAAGAAATCACAGTTAAGTACATATTGATGTTCAGAGCCAACTTGACCAGCGTTACAAAGTCTACATGTTCTTTCATCAAATGGGGTTCCGTCGTATCGACCGGTTTCAACTGGAAACCAGTGATTAGCAGTTCTGAATTTAAAGAGGTATGTATATTCAGTTTTTGTAAGTTTAATGAGGTAGTCTTCAAAGGATGGTGCTTGTTTGAAGCTTGTGTATATTTGTCCTTTATGTGTTTGTTGTACTGAGTGCGCCATTGGGTTTTAAATTGGGTTAATAATTTAGATGTGACTATAAACGGTGGATATTATTTTGGGTTGTCAGGAATTGGTTGTCCCATAAATGACTTAGGTTTACTGAGGTGAGAATTTCGTTAATTTTGTTGGCCCATTTAAAATTTGAGTTTGGCAAGTTCATCATGTATTTATAGATTTGGAGAGAAAGTTTCTGATCATTGCCTATTAAGAGTCTTTTCCAGAAAGAGATCATTCGACATTTTATGTTAATTGCTATAGGGTATCTGCCAAGTTCACCATATAAAAAAGCCATTGGAGTTGATTTCCGAGCATTAGTAAGTTTTTTGAGGAAGTTGTTATGAACTTTTTCCAAGATGTCAATGTTTTCAAAGCCGAAAATTTCAGAGCCATAGATTAAAATTGGTAAGACAGTATGATCAAATAGTTTCATAGGAAGATCAATTGGCAGGTCTGCGTTGTTGGCCCGCATATATAGGAGATGCATCGCTTTTGTTGCTTGCTCAGCTAAATATTTTCTCGCATTAAGGAAAGAACCATTGTTAGATAGGTTATGCCTAGGTAGTGATAGCGATCAGTAATTTCTAAAGGATTGTTACCTAGTTTAAAATTAAAATTCGGTAGTTGTCTTGCACCAAATATTACAATTTTTAAATTTTGAAAGATGTCTAAACTATTTTGAAGATCTGATTTGGAGTCTGACAAAATCACCGTGTTATCGGCATAGAGTAGGACAAGTAGTTTAAGCCAAAGAGACAGATCCAGGGGATTTGTTAATTCTATGCCAATCGATCCATTGAGATGCATATGTGTTTGAAGGTCATTTAAGAAAAGAGAAAAAAGCAACGGCGATAAATTTACGCCTTGTCTAACACCAATTTCTGAAATGAAGGACTCCGATATATAACCATTAGCAGAGACACTAGATTTAATATTATTATACATATTTTGAATTAATTGCAAAAATTTGCCATTTATGTCATGTTTGAGAAGTTTGTGCCATAGGCCGATTCGCCAGACTTTGTCAAATGCTTGAGAAAAATCTATGAAGGCGCAGTATAATTTTTGTTTTCTTTTTGTCAGTATTTCGATTAGTGAGTGTAACGTAAAAGATATGGTCGGAGCATGAATAGCCTTTCCTGAAGCCAGCTTGATTTTCGTTTAAACTATTATTTTCATTTAGGAATTTGGTTAATCTGTCATTAAGTAAGGATGTGAAGAGTTTACCTAAACAGCTAAGAATAGTAATTGGTCTGTAATTGTTTGGGTCTTTTGGGTTACCTTTGTTTTTAAATATGGGTATAATGGCTCCATTCAGCCAGGTTTGTGGAATAAATCCAGTTTCCAAGACACAATTAAATAATGTACAGTAAACTGGTATAAGGAAATGTTTAGTATACTTAATATATTCGTTTCAGATGTTATCAAATGGGCTTGGTGTTTTTGAGTTTTTGAGCTTCTGGATACTTTTTTCTATTTCTTCTTTAGTGATTGTGATGTTTAGTCTGTTACTTGTGTCGTCTGGAAATCGGGAATTTGTGTCATTGAAACGATTGTCAGTGATGGTGTTGGTGTTAATTTCTTTGAAGTGATCATATAATTCTTTTAATGTTGGTGTGTTGTTAACTTTAGATTTAGGTTTCAGTTTATTTAAAAAGGACCAGTACTGTTTAGGGTTTTTATCAGTCATGGAACGTAGTTTATTAGACATGTTTTGTTTGCTTGCATTAATATGGTAGTTCATTGCGCGTTTATAATGTTTACCGGCATTTATCATTCTTAGTTTGTTATCTGCAGTTTTGTTTTTTGTGTAATCATCTTTGGCAGTGTGATAATTTTTGCGTGCTTTAGAGCATTGAGGGCCAAAGATTTATTATTTTCATGACCTATGTTATGAATTGTTTTATTATTTTCAGGGTATGTGCTGGTGTAGGCTTGATGGAAGACTGATTGAAGTTCATAAGTGATGTGTTCTACTGTTTGCTGTGACTGAGGGTATGTGTTCATTTGTGTTAGTATTTGGTCTATTTTGTTACGGTTAATATTATTGATAAATTGATTAGACAATTCAGGTTTCCATTTTGGTTTCTTATTCATGTTTTGGGGGGTTTTGGTGTTAACATTGGGGCATTCTCTGTGTGGGATATGGATGGACCAGGCGAGGGCATTGTGTCCATCTGAAAAGAGTGAGTCTATTTCAATTGTTAATTAAATCTTCATTAAAATAATCAGAAAATTCAGTGATTAATGAATAATGCCTGATTAATGAAATTGTTAATCGATTAATAATCATGATGATTAAAGATGATGATTACCCAATGTTTGATGGCAGTATATAGCTATAGGCAAAGTTAATTATGAATGATTCACTTTTTACAGAAACCAGTTCAAATAAAACTTGTATATTTGTTTTCATGTTTGCTAAAATGTAGATAATGCTAATAATTTCTGTTTTAAAAAAAATATATAAACTAAAAATGTGTCCATAGGACACGGATGCCTCTGCTGAGTGGGACTGGTCAGTGTATTAGCAGTTTAATGTTCATCACAAGTATTTTATCGGACACTGGTTTTCCTGTTACGCCCGTAGAAGAATTAACATGTTAAATTGTATACCACCTGCTTAATTGCATTTGTATTAATCTTGATATCCAAACACAACACAATGTTCTCAATTATAACATATAGCTCTGTTGGCAAGGATGTAGGTACAGGTACAGCATCTTTTTTTCTAATCCATCGAAGAAAAATAAAGTTACGGAGCGGACACCAAAACCACACCCCATGAGCTTTTACCTCGACCTTTACCTTGGAGGTTTGGACCTGGATCTTGCGCGCGACAATTGTCGTCTCATGATGGTGAACATCTCTGCCAAGTGATTTTAAATCCATCCAGAAATGACACAGTTACTGGCCTGACACGAAAAACAGGTCCCATTGTTTACTCTTGACTTGTAAGTATGACTTGACCATAGAGGTACAAACCTGAGTTTTGCGCGCGACACCTCATCTTATGATGGTGAACATTTCTAAATTCACAATCCATCCAGAAAGGTCAGAGTTATTGACTGAACAAAAAAAAAACAGACCCATTTGTGTAGCTTTGATCTCTTAGTGTGACCTTGACCTTAACCTTAGATGTATGAACTTGAGTCTTGCGTACGACACATTGTCTCATGATGGTGAACATTTCTTCCAAATAATTTCACAATCCATCATGAAATGACAAAGTTATTTACCGGACACGGCATTTTTGGACGGACCGACAACGGTAACACTTAATGCCCCTTTACCATTCTTCGAATGGCGGCTGAATAAAAAAGTTTGTCCCTAACAACCCATAGGAATTGGAGAAAATGGTTTCATTTCACTCGAGCCACAGTGAAATAATCAGATTAAAAATGTACTTCTACATGTTTATTCCACTCTGTCAAAACAAATAATAAAATTAAGTTGTATCTACTGATGTAAAATCTTTATGAAACGTTGACACTTTAACGTGTTGAATATTAAAACTAATAATTTTATTATTTTTGTTGTATGTGTGGACCGTCCGATGCATGAAATGAAAATTATTAATCATTACACGCCATCATATGCATTCAAAATATTACCGAAAATGACTCGGGGTACGGAGGCGCGGCAGCCTAATTCCCTATGTTAAGTGCAACTAATACAACAGCATAATGTGGTAGATTTTTCCGATATTCCAGTAACTAAGAATCCTTACGTGATACTTGATCCGGACGGAAATATAGATCACCAACAAAAATCTGATTATCTGTTCATTTTGTGGCATAATTCTGCATAATATAAACATATACATTTTATGAAAGTTTCAAGAAATGTTCATGAACATAATTTTATTTTTTTTATTTGAAAACCTTTCGCGAAACATGTTGACGTCTTCGTGATAAAATATTTTAAACTGGTTATGAAGAAAAAAGTCAAATTAGTGCCCACTAATGCATAAGATAATCTGAATATTTTCACAATAAAGTCTTAGAAATCGCTAAACAATTAAGATTTCCATTAAAAGTTAAAATATTCCGGCCATTTAGTTATTATTTGTTCATGAAAATTTCCAAACGTTCAAGAAAATATTAAGCCTTTCGTGACAATATATTTCGGTCTTAAAATAGGCAACGTATGCAGTGAAAGGCACTAAGTTAAAAACGTGAAATGTTTCATTCAATCTGACAACCAAAAGTGAAGTTGACAAAAACTTAGCGTTTTCAGGAAAAGTGTGTATATTTTTATGAAAGGATTACAACACAACCTTTAATGAAAATGTGTAAAATACACGAACATAATCTGGTTATTCAGTGCATTAGTATGCCATCAGAATCCAGTCCCTACCTTCCAATACATGTTCATGCAGATCCGTTCATAACTGGTCTTGAAAAAGCTATACAGCAAACAAACTATGTAATTAATTGCTAACGAACAGAACAGAACACGACATTTATTTCACCCAAGTATACAGCATATACAATAAGGGCAATATAACAAGCAAAATATTTAGTAAATTATTAACTTCCGATAATTTTAACGTTCGACAAAATATAATAAACGATATACGGGGGGTACTTCCAATGATAGGATATATACAAGGATAATAATAATAATAATAATAATATTATTATTATTATTATTATTATTATTATTATTATTATTATTATTATTATTATTATTATTATTATTATTATTAATCATCATCATCATCATGATCATAGTCATAATCATAATCGTAGTCATAATCATAATCATAATCATCATCGTAATCATAATCATAATCATAACCATCATCGTAATCATAATCATCATGTAATCAACGTCATTATCATAGCTATAAAGAAACAAATAATAATACAATTCGATATGAGCAATTTTTAGCCAGCACTGTATGAATACTTATTTTTAGTGGTTTGTGACCTTAGTTGTGCGGTGCTTTCTTTCCTTTAGCGCGCGGCGTTATAAATTGGAAATGAAACACACACACACAAAACAAAAAAAAACGTGTATTACAAGTTTTACATTTGCTTCAAAAAATTAATTAGTTCTTTTTACTTCAAGGGGAAGAGACAGTGTGCATTAGCCTTAATACATTGGAGCTATCTTCGTAGCGGTTTCAAACAATGAGAGTTATTTTAATCGTAGTTTACGCTTGAGTGCATACGAGGGCGATATGTTGACAACAAAGGCAAGATGGTGGACCTATTATGTGAGGTAATTACTCTTAATCAGCTTTGTATAGCAGCGTGACATTTGATAATACCGTTAGTTTTAGGTCAATGAGGCAAATAAAAACTATGATTTGTATGATTTAGATAAATTTTGTCAACAATTATTCCGATTGCACAGTTGCTATATACATATATCAAATTTAATTAAGGATTAAGTATAATTATTATATCTATGACCTGAAAATATAAACATTTGCGCCAAAAAATATTATTATTATTTAAAAACAAATAATAATTTCCTATTATTAATTACAAATATCTGGGCGCTGACAAGTATTGCAATAAACACAAGATTTGTTGTGACAGTACAAAAACAAAACAACAACAACAAACAAACTGCAAAATACAAATCTTATGATTATATTGACACATAATAGTACCAAACGTACAAAGCAACAATAATTTACATTGCTCGGTTGATATATGCATAATTCATATTGAAATTATGGTATAGAATGCGATTAGTAAATAGCCAGCAAAAGAAATACATTTGTGACGAGTCAAATGTTTGGAATTATTGGATACACAAATGCAAATAGTGACTAAAGTCACTTAAATTAGTATTACCAGTAAATATGTCAGTACATCAATAGAACATTATTAATTGTTTCAAGAAAACATTTGTAGCTGGTGGCATTGGTTAATTCAAGTAGTTATGCAGGAAAATAACTACCGCTTAAACTTGCTAAATATGAAGCGAATAAATTTGCTTGTATTTTTTAATTGTTGTAGGGAATCAGATGATAAGATTGTGTTAAGAGTAGCGTCATGAAGATCATGCCCTAGGAATTGTTTTCTTTCACATTTAAAGAAATCACAGTTAAGTAGATAGTGATGTTCAGAGCCAACTTGACCAGCGTTACAAAGTCTACATGTTCTTTCATCAAATGGGGTTCCGTCGTATCGACCGGTTTCAACTGGAAACCAGTGATTAGCAGTTCTGAATTTAAAGAGGTATGTATATTCAGTTTTTGTAAGTTTAATGAGGTAGTCTTCAAAGGATGGTGCTTGTTTGAAGCTTGTGTATATTTGTCCTTTATGTGTTTGTTGTAGTTGAGTGTGCCATTGGGTTTTACATTGGGTTAATAATTTGGATTTGACTAAACGGTGGATATTATTTTGGGTTGTCAGGAATTGGTTGTCCCATAAATGACTTAGGTTTACTGAGGTGAGAATTTCTTTAATTTTGTTGGCCCATTTAAAATTTGAGTTTGGCAAGTTCATCATGTATTTATAGATTTGGAGAGAAAGTTTCTGATCATTGCCTATTAAGAGTCTTTTCCAGAAAGAGATCATTCGACATTTTATGTTAATTGCTATAGGGTATCTGCCAAGTTCACCATATAAAAAAGCCATTAGAGTTGATTTCCGAGCATTAGTAAGTTTTCTGAGGAAGTTGTTATGAACTTTTTCCAAGATGTCAATGTTTTCAAAGCCGAAAATTTCAGAGCCATAGGTTAAAATTGGTAGGACAGTATGATTAAATAATTTCTTAGTAAGATCAATTGGCAGGTCTGCGTTGTTGGCCCGCATATATAGGAGATGCATCGCATTTGTTGCTTGCTCAGCTAAATGTTTTCTCGCATTAAGGAAAGAACCATTGTTGGATAAGGTTATGCCTACGTAGTGATAGCGGTCAGTAATTTCTAAAGGATTGTTACCTAGTTTAAAATTAGAATTCTGTAGTTGTCTTGCACCAAATATTACGATTTTTGTTTTGTTTAAATTATTTTAGATGCCAATTATCGCAGTAATTTTGAAAGATGTCTAAACTATTTTGAAGATCTGATTTGGAGTCTGACAAAATCGCCGTGTCATCGGCATAGAGTAGGACAAGTAGTTTAAGCCAAAGAGACAGATCCAGGGGATTTTGTTAATTCTATGCCAATCGAGCCATTGAGGTGCATATGTGTTTGAAGGTCATTTAAGAAAAGAGAAAAAAGCAACGGCGATAAATTTTCGCCTTGTCTAACACCAATTTCTGAAATGAAGGACTCCGATATATATAACCATTAGCAGAGACACTTGATTTAATAGTATTATACATATTTTGAATTAATTGCAAAAATTTGCCATTTATGTCATGTTTGAGAAGTTTGTGCCATAGGCCGATTCGCCAGACTTTGTCAAATGTTTGAGAAAAATCTATGAAGGCGCAGAATAGTTTTTTTTTTTTCTTTTTTTTCAGTATTTCGATTAGTGAGTGTAACGTAAAAGATATGGTCGGAGCATGAATAGCCTTTCCTGAAGCCAGCTTGATTTTCGTCTAAACTATTATTTTCATTTAGGAATTTGGTTAATCTGTCATTAAGTAAGGATGTGAAGAGTTTACCTAAACAGCTAAGAATAGTAAGTGGTCTGTAGTTGTTTGGGTCTTTTGGGTTACCTTTGTTTTTAAATATGGGTATAATGATTCCATTCAGCCAGGTTTGTGGAATAAATCCAGTTTCCAGGACACAGTTAAATAATTTACAGTAAACTGGTATAAGGAGATTTTTAGTAGACTTAATATATTCGTTTCAGATGTTATCAAATGGGCTTGGTGTTTTTGAGTTTTTGAGCTTCTGTATACTTTTTTCTATTTCTTCTTTAGTGATTGTGATGTTTAGTCTGTTACTTGTGTCGTCTGGAAATTGGGAATTTGTGTCATTGAAACGATTGTCAGTGATGGTGTTGGTGTTAATTTCTTTAAAGTGATCATATAATTCTTTTAATGTTGGTGTGTTGTTAACTTTAGATTTAGGTTTCAGTTTATTTAAAAAGGACGAGTACTGTTTAGGGTTTTTATCAGTCATGGAACGTAGTTTATTAGACATGTTTTGTTTGCTTGCATTAATATGGTAGTTCATTGTGCGTTTATAATGTTTACCGGCATTTATCATTCTTAGTTTGTTATCTGCAGTTTTGTTTTTCGTGTAATCATCTTTGGCAGTGTGATAATTTTTGCGTGCTTTAGAGCATTGAGGGCCAAACCAAGATTTATTATTTTCATGACCTATGTTATGGAATTTTTTATTATTTTCAGGGTATGTGCTGGTGTAGGCTTGATGGAAGACTGATTGAAGTTCATAAGTGATGTGTTCTACTGTTTGCTGTGACTGAGGGTATGTGTTCATTTGTGTTAGTATTTGGTCTATTTTGTTACGGTTAATATTATTGATAAATTGATTAGACAATTCAGATTTCCATTTTGGTTTCTTATTCATGTTTTGGGAGTTTTTGGTGTTAACATTGGGGCATTCTCTGTGTGGGATATGGATGGACCAGGCGAGGGCATTGTGTCCATCTGAAAAGAGTGAGTCTGTTTCAATGATATGGAAATCAGAAAGGAAGTGAAAGCTGTCAGATGAGGCAATAACATAGTAAATGGTTGATTTATTCCTAAAGGTTAACATGTCGGATGCCTTCTCTGAGGAAAGTCTTCCGTTAAGAATAAAAATGTTATTGTTTTGCATAGGTCAATAAGTCGAAATCCATGTGTGTTAGTTCGATGGTCCTTATAAGTACGAATTAGTGGAATAGATAATTGTTCAAGCATCTTGTATTTGTCAAGTTGGCTCTGTAGATCATCATCAATATTGAAAAATTCCCTTAAATGGGGATCTGAAATTATATAGTCTTTCATGCTTCCAACTCTGCTATTAAAATCACCTGCGAGTAATACATATTTATGTTCATTGCATTTTTTGGAGATTTCATTTTCAAAGGCCATAAATTCATCCTCATTGAAGAATCTTGAGTTTTCAGGTGGAACATAAACAGCTCCTATTATAATATTGTCATCGAGTTTTGTGATATTTTTACAAATGGAGATCCATAATACATATTCATATTTTGATTGTAAGATGTTAACAGAAGAAGTCAGCTTATCTTTAACAAATATTCCAATGCCACCAGATTTACGCTTATATTCTTGTTCTCTGGAAAGGAGTTATGTAATTTAATTGTTATTTTACTGGCAGTTCAACTGGCAGACGAATAAAATGTACAATGTGCAGATGGTCCGACGAGCCAGACTAATACATGATCTCGTCTGTCGAACTGTCGTTTTCATAGTAACTTCTGCAAAAGAGTGCAACAAACATTAATAAAATTCCATGTCATTAAATATGCGCACAAGGTAACTTAATTAATTACTGCCACGTTGGTCAATAAGCAAGTAAAGCATGAAAAACGTCATTTTATCTATTATTCGCCTTAATGAGCAATTTACATGTATTATTAAATCATGCCAACTAACAGTTTAAATACGCTATCTACATATATGTATAAAAAAAAAATATATAAATAGCTTATTGTATCTACATACGTGGGTCTTGTACGCGGTGATCTGAGCTCACATTGTGTCTGTTGAAATGTTTTGGTTCTAATAAATAAAATCATGCTATCTTAATAACGTTTGTCTAATGAAAGAAACCGGTTTTATCAACGTTTTATTGCAAAGCAACGACTCGCATCAATAGCAATCTTAACCAGCCAATTTATAACACACTACCTAAGAACATATTGTATTTCAAATAACTAGCATTTTTGACAAATGTTTTAGATTAAAATGATTTAATAAATTAAATTGTGTATCAAACACATTGGTAAGTATGCTTTTTAGATTTCAAAGTAATTGTTGAACACTTACAGAGTCATGAAATCTGTATGCATGTCCTTATCTAGCGTAGACTGGTCGTTTTGCGTTTTCTCCATAACTTCTCTTATCCTTAATATATAATATATACATTTATCCACGCACGCATATACTCGTCCATCCACCCATTAATGTATTCGTATAACATTTTTAAAAACATATTTGTTTTATAATTTTGGCAGCATGCAAATGGATGTCAAACATAATTATTTATCACATGCTTTACCTTGTATTTCGTGTAATACAGCCATTACGAATTTTTTTACTTTTTTTATCTTACACATGTGTAAGATAACTTTTTGAGCGTTTTCATTGGCTACATGTTCTATGACTGACCAATCGCATGACGTTATTTTGGTTAAATGACGTTGACAACATGAAATGACGTCACGTCGGTGCACACTCATTTTAGGATTTATCAAGATTTTTTGGTTAATTTAAAGTGTTGTTTTTTTTAAAAGCATGTGATAAAAAAGATCTGGCACTCGCTGTCATTTCATACCAAAGACCAAGGGCTCGATTACTAACAAAATTCCTGAACTCGTTTAATAAATTATGGTTGAAATTGACAACTCGTGTCAAATCCTATATATCTACGAGTACATACATTGCCCCAGTCGTATTTTGCTTTTCAGATTTCCCGACGTATGTTTTCACTGCATACTTCAAAAGCTCTTCCAATAGGCTTTTGTCCTTTTCTTTCTCTGCAAAATACGTTTGCCATAGATACACACATTTGTTTAAGAGTCAGAGTATTTGGTACTTAGTTTTAAACCTGATATCAATGCAGAATGAACTTTAACAAAACTGTCAATATCTACTTGATTACAACTGATAGTCGAAAAATAAGTGGTTTTCGCTTCCTAAAATCACCTTACAAACATTATTACGGAACTTGCAGTCACAGCATTGTATTTATTCGGAAGTGTATTTGTTGTATTGAAATTACTACTGGACATGTTATGACTTAATAAGTTAAAAACATATAAACAAAACCTACAGACCATACTCTTAACTTACTATTAAGGGGAACACGTGCTTGATGTGAATAAGTTTGAACATAGAATTATCCAGTATTGATACATAAAATGAACGGCGAATACGAGTCAAATAATATTTTTTTATTATTTCTACTCGACGAATTGATGAGGTACACCACAATGCATAATACAATTTTAATTCGCTGAATATGTCAGTGTTCTTCATTTGATAATTGTGTTGTTGATGAAACATTTGACGATACTTTTCATTATTGCCATTAGTTATTGTGAATGGGCCAATTCACGTAGACAACTTCCGACCTATAAATAAAGTTAATCAACGTAGACGGTGCGCACGATTCTGGTAACGATTTTAGTAATATATGAACATCCATAGTATACCAAAAAAATAAAAAATACATAAATATAACAAAATTAGTATGTCATACTCTTTTTCAATGATATAATTTTCAACTGTTATACGTACGAGCTCTTTCATTGTTTGCTTTGAAACAGCGGTAAAGAATCACTATGATATTCAAAGGAGGGGGCAGTATCGATTTCTCACAATATTCGTTCACGATATTATACCGATAGAACTGCCAAACTGCATGCGAGTTCTCCTGAACCGACTGAAATGTGTAGCTACAAAAAACAATATACCAAGGTATATTAGAGTGAATTCTTCAAGAGTGCCATGAAATTGACACCACACAATGGTGACTCATGACATAAAATGAATAAACACATAAATTTAAAGTCATCAAATCAATCAATTACCATGTCAAGGCTATTCAAATATTCTAATATAGACAAATATTTACCTAAATTTAGCTATTAGCATGTTCACCAGAAGGATGTTAGTCAACAAGAGATACACTGCTCCGATGATTGGAACCATCCAGTTTTGTTCCGGGCATCGTTCTATTTGTGCCTCTTGTTGCAAACTACTGCCGTTGGAGCTACACGGGTCCAATGCATCACCTGTGGAAACAGACATTGACATGTCATTCTTTTTAGACGACGATAGCAGCAGCTACATTCCGTAAAGACAGATCTATTCTCAATTTATTTTTCAGTAAATTGATTTCTTTTCAAATAAGTTAGAACAAGTATTTTGGTATGCTATATATTTTCAAACAACGCTATATATCATAAGGTCTGCTATTTAACTATTGAAATATCTTGAATCTTACTAATGTCGATTAAAATATAAATGAAAGGCATGTGTGCCATTTTGTTGTAGCGTAAAGACATCGACAGAGAATAATGTTTTACCTTCAAGATATTCAAACAAAATATCTCCATATAGCTGTCTGTATGGAATATACACTATACTCTGCAACAACTGCCACGAGGTTCGAGAGTTCGGGAAAATGTTTGCCTGGTACATGATTCCAAAGCTGACCAGGAAGACGAAGAATATTGGCAGGAAATCCAGAAGGTCAATCAACTTATAATGAAAAAAGCAAGATGTTATATAGCAAACGATATATTTAACGATAAACAATACTCTTAACTATTATTTTTTATCTGAAGGATGAACAAAACAATTCTCACCTTACCTTAGCTGTAATAATACCAAAACATAATACAGTGAAACCTGTCTAAACCGAACGGCGTCGGGACCGGGCCGATCGTTCGGTTTTCAGAGGTGTTCGGCTTATCCAGGTTTTTTTTATAAATGGTCATTTTTCCTAAAAATGAACATAGTATTTTATATCTTTATTCGAGTATGTAATAAGACAACACAATGTTAATGTCTACACTTATATTATTGTTTATTATTTTCATTATTTGCATGCCAAAATTGTATATTTTTTACATAAAACAACACACTAATCAAGCACGTGCATGTATTCTAGAACAACTTATTTGCATAAAACGACGCTCAAAGTACATGTAGCAATCAAACGAGTTCATGTATTGACCATTAGAGATTTTATAGTCATGTATTAACAGTTTGTAACAACTTACAAGACTATTTTTTGCCAACTGGCATATTTTAAAATAAATTAATTACACTGGTGTAAAGCATTTAAGATAATACACTGTACGTAAATTTCAACATAAAACACGACCGACTTATATGTTTTTCACAAGTTGACTATTGTCGTATGCACCGATCGCTAATTGCACCACTGCCCCGTTATCACCATGGAGATTATGCCCTTTATGTGTAATCGTGTCACCAATTATCGGGTTCACGCCTCTGCGGTATCGTGATGGGACACCTGACAGAATACACCGTTCGGTTTATTCAGGTTTTTTAAGGTTGAATGAGATTAAATTTGCGATAAAATCGTTCGGTATTCGGTTTTGACAGGGTTCGGTTTATTAAGGGTTTTTGATATATAAAATAAGAAGGAAAAAAATCGGGACCGACGCAGCCGTTCGGTTTTGATAGGGGTTCGGTTTTCTCAGGGTTCGGTTTGGACAGGTTTCACTTATGTATGTACTTTTTAAAAAGTTCAATTAAAATAAACAACTAAAATACTTATTTGCAATACAATTACCATTTTCTTAAGCATGATTGACTTCGGACCGATCCCTTTTGACGCAAGGAAGAACTGCATTACCCGAAAGTAAAAAATTGCCAGTGTAATGCTGAAAAACATGTATACTCGTTTAACAAACATTTGACAAAGGTTTCACATGAACATCCATGACAGCGCGGTGTAAAATGTATTCAAAACTGAACTGACAAACAAACAAACCTGTACATTGCGCGAGCATATTGAAAAGTCCTTCCTGTAAGCGTAAACCTCAGTATCATAGCAATGACGACCAAAGCGTACATCGCAAGATCCGCTTTGTTCCACGTTGATTTTAACCAGTAAGCAAGCTTTTTCCTGAAGCCTTCTTTCTTTTCCGACAACAACTGTAAAACCCAATATTTCAGTATCATTTGGTTTGATATAAAAACATTGTTGCAGCCCTTTTGGTAAAGAAACCGATATTAAGAAAAGTCTGTATTTAATAATTTTCAAGACGGAAAACATTGTTGCCATTCTGGGAGATTTAGGTACAGGGAGACTTGTTTGGAAGATATGACGCGTGTACGTTTTAGTCTATTGGAAAGAGCGAAATTTTATTTCGTGTGGAATCTTACAGATACCGAGTGCAATACGGCATCTGACCTGCCTGGTTTCCTCAAGCAACATTGTGCACGTCCAGCCCCAAATCACGTATTCGTTGACCGTTGTAGTGTCATCTAGTTCAACAAGGACAAAATAGGAAAACAATCCCAGGAAAATAACGTAAGATATCTGCAATAAAGACAGACATTTTAGGAAATATTTAATTGTGTAAGTAATTACATGCAGCGGAATTCAGCCGAAAGCAAGCAGTGGAACATGCTATGATTTTGAATTCTCACATCTCATGTTACAAAAACTGTTACTATTATGACAATACAAGACAAGTGGTTCACCTACAACGTTGAATGCAAAGGTTGTCACAGGTGCCGAATAGAAGTTACGCAAAGCAACTCTAATGCCAATAGCCTTTCGGTCGTTCCCCCTTAACTGGATGTTATAGAACTTCTTTTTCGTTTTGCTTTTGATTGTTTTTCTAGCACTGAAGACCTAAAATGTACTGATATTGTAGAATGCTAACATGCCGTGAATATCAATATTATATTTTTATATGTGCAAAGTAAGCAATTGAATAAAACAGTGTTAGTAATGTTACATATCTGATTAGTAATAAAGCATGCTGAAATCTCAGATTCGGGAAAAAAAAAGAACTACATGTTGAATTAATTTTAGAGCATGTATAGTTTCATACGTCATGCGTCATGCGAGCTGCCTCTACAAAAACCAACATATTCGGATAGTTGCCACTAAATCGAGGTTTAAATTCCGTGTCATTGTCATTGACTATATCAATAGTGGTAAATTTTCAGATAATAAAACAACGTAAAAAATGTTTTACAGTATGGTACGACATGAGATACTCTGTTGTTGTTTTTTTAAATAACTTAACTTGTTTTTCATCATTAACGTTTAATGTCATTAAGACTGACCAGACCTTTCGTAAATCAAATACTGCCACGTAAAAGATAACAAAATAACAAGAATGCTGATTTTTCATAGTAAGACGTTTCAAAAAAAAACTTTCAATGCGTTTAAAAACAAAACAAGACGTCACTTTACTGGAACGTGAAGACTATAAGAACAGTCTTTGAACTGATTACTATCGCACACAAATATGCTTAACGGTATTAACAGGATGTCATTGGACCGGAACATTAACAGGATGCCAGTGGACAGGAACATTAACAGGATGTCATTGGACCGGAACATTAACAGGATGTCATTGGACCGGAACATTAACAGGATGCCATTGGACCGGAACATTAGCAGGATGTCATTGGACCGGAACATTAACAGGATGCCAGTGGACCGGAACATTAACAGGATGTCATTGGACCGGAACATTAACAGGATGTGATTGGACCGGAACATTAACAGGATGCCATTGGACCGGAACATTAGCAGGATGTCATTGGACCGGAACATTAACAGGATGCCAGTGGACCGGAACATTAACAGGATGTCATTGGACCGGAACATTAACAGGATGTCATTGGACCGGAACATTAACAGGATGTCATTGGACCGGAACATTAACAGGATGTCATTGTACCGGAACATTAACAGGATGTCATTGGACCGGAACATTTACAGGATGTCATTGGACCGGAACATGCCCGTGATATGCACAGCTAGGTTTCGTATGGATAAATAATATTAAGTTGCATAACAATAAACATTTGAAGTTGCTGACAGTAACATTTTAAACTCCTTCCAGCTCCTCCTCTTTCAAGAAAACCATATTGATATTTGAAACCGTGATAAACGAGAACAGTGATTGAAGAACACTATATTTATTAGCATATAATTGACATTTGTAAAAACGTCTATCATTCAAAGCTTTTGGGAGAACAAGGGCAAAAAAGGTCAACTTTAAATGGGCGCAACTGAATAAAAATGTACCGGATCTTGCCACAGTACATCTACCGACATTTACCACAGCTTCTCAGAATACAATATACATGTACGTAACTAGGTTTGGTCCTGATTATTAAAACAAATTTCACTAACATCAAATAGGGTATAAAAGCAAATGACAAACTGGATACTATTTACAAATAACAAGCATACTGGTTAGCGACCCATTTTCGCACGGAAATAGAGGGGTTTTGCGTCTTACACGCGTCATACTAAATAGTTTGTAATGAAACTTGGCACAAGCAATGTTAGGCACCTAAGACAATAAACAATAACATTTGTTTCAAAATCCATTAACACAAAACGAATTATATCACGTGCGAAAAACAGCTATTATTGAATGCATAATTATTAACAACAGTACCAATTATTCCCCCACCTTAAAACAACGTGTAATTTTCAAAAGCGAATATTAAACTATGTTTCGTTATATTATTTAATTTTAGAAAAGCTTTTGTGAGATACTTTCATGTTCAAATGTGCACACAATCACTTTGTAACACACCTGAACATGTCTCAACACTGAGGCAGTATACAATATTCTTGATACTCAACAAAATATATTGTTTAACAAACTGCTTATTTTTCTATTCCAATGATGATACTCCATTATAAAACACATTATTTGTGTTTACATTTCACTTCTAAAGAATAGGCTAACCAATATCCGTATGCCACGCTTACAAAATATAAATAGTAACAGTTGAGGCCCGAACTGGGGTACTGAAGTGTTTGTACAAGTATAATTTTATTTTTTACACGTTTAATAGTTCAAATGTATTTAGTTAAAACTGGAAGGGGTCGATTACAAATCTAGAGTCATTCATGGTTCACTAACAAAACAATCGTCTGGAAGTAAAATGCCTTTTGGAAAAAAAGATCGCCTTCCAGCGCCTCAAACAAATGAGCGCGTGCGTGATGACGTCATCCCCCGCGTGCTCCGACAAGGCCAGTAGTGCATTGTTTGTTTACATGGATATTATAATACGGAATACTTACGGATTCCTGCAAGTATCGGCTGAAGTTTAACAAAACAACAAGGCAAATCGACTCCAGTATGGTTAAGAGTATTTGTTTGTTGTTTTGTCTAGTTTTCAGCAGTGAGCCAATAATTGGTACGGGCGAAAAATTGGTCGCTAACCAGTAGTGTGATACTATTAAAGATTTGAAACTTCAGCTGCATCAGAATTAGAGCTATCATTATTAACATCTGTAGATCTTGTATTTGCATCAAATAACACATTTCCCATACACCACCGCAAGCAATACTAAAGATAAACAAGAGGGCCAAGATGGCCCTAGGTCGCTCACCTGATTTTAAGGCATCATAAACGCTTATAACAATTAAGACGGCCAAATGACCCGAAAACACTTACCTGAGTATAAAGATCTGGGCCCTGCAGTTTCACGCGAAGAAGTCTATATAAACCATGACCCCAAGGGCGTGGCCACTTTCTACACTTGGGAAATATTTGAATAATCTTTGTAGAGGACCTTGCGGTTTCAGAGGAGAAGATCTTTAAAGTTATTTTGCTATTTAAGTCTATATATAAACCATGCGACCCCCGTGGCGTGGCCAGTTTTTACCCCAGGGGCATAATTTGAACAATCTTTGTAGAGGACCACTACACAATGTTTCATGCTAAATATGAAACCCTGGGCATTACAGTTTCAAAGGAAAAGATTTTAAGGCTCACTTGCCATATAAGTCTATATAAACAATGCAACCCACAATTCTGACTCTAAGGGCATCATTTAAAAAAGCTTTGTAGAGGACCAATATACAATGTTACATACCAAATATGAAAAGACAGGGCCTTGTGGTTTCACAGGAGATTTTTAAAAGTCATTTTGCTATTCAAGTTTATATAAACACTGTGACCCCCAGGGCGTGGCCAGTTTTGTACCCCAGGGGTATTTTTTTTACAATCTTTGTAGGGGACCACTATACAATGTTATATACCAAAAATGAAACCTCTCGGCCTTGATGTTTCAGAGAAGAAGATTTGTAAAGTCATTTTGCTATTTAAGCCTATATAAACCATGTGACCCCAGGGCCTGGCCATTTTGTACCCCAGGGGTATTTTTTTTACAATCTTTGTAGGGGACCACTACACAATGTTTCATGGTAAATATAAAACCTATGGGCATTACAGTTTCAACGAAGATTTTTAAGGCCCACTTGCCATATAAGTCTATATAAATAATGTGACCCCGGAGCGTGGCTAGTTTGGACCACAGGGTCATCATTTGAACAATCTTTGTAGAGGACCACTACACAATGTTTCATGCTAAATATGAAACCTCTGGGCATTACGGTTTCAAATGAGAAGATGTTTAAGGCCCACTTGACATATAAGTCTGTATGAAAAATGTGATCCCCGGGTCGTGGCCAGTTTTTACACCAGGGGCATCATTTAAACAATCTTTGTAGAGGACCACTATTAAATGTTACATACCAAACATAAAACCACTTGGCCTTGTGGTTTCAGAGAAGATTTTTTAAGTCATTTTGCTATTTAAGTCTATATAAACGCTGTGACCCCTGGGGCGTGGCCAGTTTTGACCCCAGGGGCAACATTTGAACAATCTCTGTAGAGAACCACTATACAATGTTACATACCAAATATAAAACCACGGGGCCTTTTTGTTTCAGAGAAGAAGATTTTTTTGAAGTCATTTTGCTATTTAAGTCTATATAAACAATTTGACCCCGGGGACTGGCCAGATTTGACCCCAGGGACTTCATTTGAACAATCTTTGTAGATGACCACTCTACAATGCTACAAACTAAATATGGAACCTCTCGGCCTTGCGATTTCAGATGAGATGATTTTCTAAGTCATTTTGCTATTTAAGTCTATATAAACCATGTGACCACAGGGCGTGGCCATTATGTACTTCTGGGGTATAATTTGAACAATCTTTGTAGAGGACCACTTCACAATGTGTTATGCTAAATATAAGACCTCTGGGCATTACAGTTTCAAAAGAGAGGATTTTTAAGGCTCACTTGTCGTATAAGTCGATATAAACAATATGACCCCCGGGGAGTGGCAAGTTTTGACCCCAGGGGCATCATTTGAACAAACTTTGTAAAGGACCACTATACAATGTTACATACGAAATATAAAACCACTTGGCCTTGCGGTTTCAGATGAGATTTGTAAAGTCATTTTGCTATTTAAGTCTATATAAACAATGTGAGCCCCGGGGCGTGGCCAGATTTGACTCCAGGGGCATCTTTGAATAATCTTTGTAGAGGACCACTATACAATCTTACATACCAAATATGAAACCTCTGGGCCTTGTGGTCTCAGAGAAGAAGATTTTTAAAGTAATTTTACTATTTAAGTCTATATAAACAATGTGACCCCCAGGGCGTGGCCAGTTTTGACCCCAGGGGAATAATTTGAACAAACTTTGTAGAGGACCACTAGAGGATGTCACGTATCAAATTTTAAAGCTCCAATCCTACTGGTTTCTGAGAAGAAGATTTTTAAAGTTTTCAGCTTTTTAATCTGTTTTTAGCTCTGGTGACCTACATATGGAGCGGATCGGAACGATTTGAACAATTTCGAAAGAGGGTCTTTCATGGATCATTCCTGTCAAGTTTGGTGAAAATCTGCCCAGCGGTTTAGGAGGAGATGTTCTTTGAATGAAAATGTTGACACAAGACGAACGACGGACGACGGACAAAAGGAGATCCTAAAGCTCAACATGAGCACATTGTGCTCAGGTGAGCTAAAAACATAAACGCAGCACAAAATGACAAAAAGGACAGACAGACACACACACAAACAGACACGAATTAGAATATCAAAATGACTACCTACACAATTCTTTTTAATATACCTTTTTAGACTTCCTCCTGCCATCTGTATTAGCAGTATCCGATATTGGCAGTTCTTCACTTGCTTGGGTAAACTGAATTGTGGCTATACCGAATGGAAACAAACAGGACGCAACGATCTAGAACGAATACACGTGTTTGCTTTTAAATTTACATTTGGGAATGACATTGGCAGAAAATATACGAAGTAACTGGTAATTATATATCTCATTTGCAAGGTACCCTTTCACACCATGTTATACAATTTGCATTATATGTTATGCACATTATTCAGAAACTGCAATTGGATATATAATATTGATACGCCGAAACATTTACGTGCAGTATGAAGCAGTTTATTGAAAAAAATATATAGGCGAAACGTCTTGGACAACATTGTCCCCCTTACCACCTCATTCAGGAAAATTTACTCCACAATAACTCGCATATCTCCCACATATACAATACGATCAGTCAATAATATTTGTGAGGCATTATTTGGTGGTTTTACGACTTTATGCGATTGGGAAACGCAACCGTACACAAACACGTTTGATATTTTTAAATATCTGGATAGTTTTCACTTTCCTATTAAATCATCAAGCCGAAGAAAATGATATAATTTTAAAATGTGTAATATCAAGTGTTAAAACTTCATTATCACCTGAATTGATTTTTAATACATGTTCATTAGTTTATTTAAATGTGTGAACAGTCATTGTTTCACATTAGAAAGCATGTCGTAATTGAACTTTTGTGAAAAAAAACTGTTTCTTGTCAAATTAACATCGCGTTTATATTACTTACCTTCCACCACTCTGTATGAAGCGCCATTTTACCCATCCAAAGTTCGTTCAGATAAGTTTGGCAGCATGTATGACCCATAAATTTCTTGAGATCTTTGGATTCGGCAAGGGTCAATAAACTGTGGTTGTCAAAAGGCTCCTCGAGTTTTCTAAGTAACAGTTGATGCGCCAACGTCTTGTTTAGTTTGTAACATTCTGACAGCAAATCGCACGCCATATTCTGTTGTATTCTATAAGCAAACACAAATTATTAAAGAATTGATATTACAATTTTCGCTCGATTCCATATTGTAAGGCTGACATAGTGTATATATACAATAACCAAACATACTGTGCGTGATCCATCAGGTCCTCTGCCAGTTCTGCCTCCTCCTCAACTTTTGCAATTCCGGCCAAAGACTTAAGCATTGTACATGCAATCAAGGCATACGCTGCAATGAAAAGGCACAGCCAACGGATTTTCAAATAATGATTCCAGGTTAAAGTTACCTACGGCGTACCTACAATCTTCTGGAACACTGAACAATACTTTGTTTGTTTGATGTTTAATTTCATCAGTCATTACCTACTCTTTGCAGAATAGCCATGTCACCCGAAACAGTACATATTTTTATTTGACAATATCTGTGTGCAATTAAAATTGTCTGTAAATAATTGAAATATGACTATATTTTCAGGCAACCGTTTTAAAAGTGTTACGAGGGTATGGAACCAATACGAAATATCTGGCACGAATCTATCTTAGATCAGTTTTGACCTGCATGTATACGACTCATGTATGGAAACATATTAACAAATTACAAATTTGGATTAGTAATTGGTTTCATACAGAGACTAATACGGTCCTATTATCAATGATACCAAATAAGATAAATATCGGCGATAGAAATAATAAAAAAACAAGAGGGCCACGATGGCCCTAGGTCGCTCACTTGAGTTTAAAGCATCCCAGTTTTGACCCCAGGGGCATCAATTGAACAATCTTTGTTGAAGACTGGTATGTAATGTTACATA
This sequence comes from Congeria kusceri, assembly GCA_027627225.1. Taxonomy (NCBI): domain Eukaryota; kingdom Metazoa; phylum Mollusca; class Bivalvia; order Myida; family Dreissenidae; genus Congeria; species Congeria kusceri. The sequence continues at coordinate 40,410,015 of CM051031.1, forward strand.
CCAAATATGAAACCACTGGGCCTTTCGGTCTCAGAGGAGAAGTCTATACCAACAATGTGACCCCCGGGGCGTGGCCAGTTTTGATCCCATGGCACCATTTGAACAATCTTTGTAGAGGAACCCTATTCAATGTTACCAACCAAATAACAAACTTCGGGGCCTTGCGGTTTCAGAGAAGAAAATTGTCAAAGTCATTTAGGTATTTAAGTCTATATAAACCATGTGACCCCCGGGGCGTGGGCAGTTTTGACCCCAGGAGCATCATTTGAACAATCTATGTAGAAGACTACTACGCAATGTTACATACCAAACATGAAACCTCTGGGCCCTGCGGTTTCAGAGGAGAAGATTTTTAAAATCATTTTGCTATGTAAGTCTATATAAACAATGTGACCCCCGGGGCGTGGCAAGTTTTGACCCCAGGGGCATCATTTGAACAATCTTTGTCGAGAACCACTAGAGGATGCCAAATACCAAATATGGAAGCTCTCAGCCATGCAGTTTCAGAGAAGATTTTTAAAGTCTCATTTGCATAATTTGTGTAGAGGACCACTAGAGGATGCCACATACCAAATATGAAACCTCTGGGCCAAGCGGTTTCAGAGGAAAAGATTTTTAAAGTAATTCTGCTATTTAAGTCTTTATAAACCATGTGACCACCGGGGCGTGGCCAGTTTTGACCCCAGAGTAATCATTTGAACAATCTTTTTAGAGGACCACTATGCAATGTTACATACCAAATATGAAACCTCTGAGCCTTGCGGTTTCAGAGAAGATTTTTAAAGTAATTTTGCTATTTAAGTCTATATAAACAATGTGACCACCTGGACGTGACCAGTTTTGACCACAGAGACATCATTTGAATAATCTTCGTACAGAACCACTATGCAATGTTACATACCAAATATGAAACCTCTGGGCCTTGCGGTTGCAGAGAAGAAGATTTTTAAAGTAATTTTGCTATTTAAGTCTATATAAACAACATGACCCTTGGGGCGTGGCCAGTTTTGACCCCAGGGATCTTATTTGAATAATCTTTGTAGAGGACCACTAGAGGATGCCACATACCAAATTTGAGACCTCTGTCCCGAGCGGTTTCAAAGGAGAAGAGATTGTTAAAGTCATTCTGCTATTTAAGTCTTTATAAACCATGTGACCACCGGAGCGTGGCCAATTTTGACCACAGGGGAATCATTTTTAAAATCTTTGTAAAGGACCACTATGTAATGTTACATACCAATTATGAAATCTCTGGGCCTTGCGGTTTCAGAGAAGATGTTTAAAGTCATTTTGCTATTTAAGTCTATATAAAAATGTGACCACCGGGACGTGACCAGTTTTGACCCCAGGGGCATCATTTGAACAATCTTTGTAGAGAACCACTATGCAATGTTACATACCAAATATGAAACCTCTGGGCCTTGCGGTTTCAGAGAAGAAGATTTTAAAAGTCATTTTGCTATTTAAGTCTATATAAATAATATGACCCTCGGGGCGTGGCCAGTTTTGACCCCAGAGGCATCATTTGAATAATCTTTGTAGAGAACCACTAGAGGATGCCATATTTCATATATGAAACCTCTGGGCCAAGCGGTTTCAGAGGAGAAGATTTTTTAAGTGATTCTGCTATTTAAGTCTATATAAACAATGTGATCACCGGGGCAAGGCCAGTTTTGACCCCACGGGAATCATTTGAAGAATCTTTGTAGCAGACCACTATGCAATGTTACATACCAAATATGAAACCTCTGGGCCTTGCGGTTCAGAGGAGAATATTTTTAAAGTCATTTTGCTATTTAAGTCTATATAAACAATGTGACCACCGGCACGTTACCAGTTTTGACCACAGAGACATCATTTGAATAATCTTTGTACAGAACCACTATGCGATGTTACATACCAAATATGAAACCTCTGGGTCTTGCGGTTTCAAAGAAGAAGATCTTTTAAGTAAGTTTGCTATTTAAGTCTATATAAACAACATGACCCTCGGGGCGTGGCCAGTTTTGACCCCAGGGATCTTATTTGAACAATCTTTGTAGAGGACCACTAGAGGATGCCACATACCAAATTTGAAATCTCTGTCGCAAGCGGTTTCAGAGGAGAAGATTTTTAAAATCATTCTGCTATTTAAGTCTTTATAAATTATGTGACCACGGCGCGTGGCCAATTTTGACCTCAGGGGAATCATTTGAAAAATCTTTGTAAAGGACAACTATGTAATGTTACATACCAATTATGAAACCTCTGGGCCTTGCGGTTTCAGAGAAGATTTTTAAAGTTATTTTGCTATTTAAGTCTATATAAAAATGTGACCACCGGGACGTGACCAGTTTTGACCCCAGGGGCATCATTTGAATAATCTTTGTAGAGAACCACTGTGCAATGTTACATACCAAATATGAAACATCTGGGCCTTGCGATTTCAGAGAAGATTTTTAAAGTCATTTTGCTATTTAAGTCTATATAAATAATATGACCCTCGGGGCCTGGCCAGTTTTGACCCCAGGGGCATCATTTAAATAATCTTTGTACAGAACCACTAGAGGATGCCACATACAAAATATGAAACCTCTGGGCCAAGCGGTTTCAGAGGAGAAGATTTGTTAAGTCATTCTGGTATTACAGTCTATATAAACAATGTGACCACCGGGGCAAGGCCAGTTTTGACGCCACGGGAATCATTTGAACAATCTTTGTAGAGGACCACTATGCAATGGTACATACCAAATATGAAACCTCTGGGCCTTGCGGTTTCAGAGGAGAATATTTTTCAAGTCACAGTTCTATTTAAGTCAATATAAACAATGTGATCCCCGGGGATGGCTAGTTTTGACCCCAGGGACAATCATTTGAACAATCTTTGTAGAGAACCACTAGAGGATGCCACATACCAAATATGAAACCACTGGGCCTTTCGGTTTTTAGAGTCATTTTGCTATTTAGGTCTATATAAACAATCTGATCCCCAGAGCGTGGCCAGTTTTGACCCCAGGATCATCATTTGAAAAATCTTTGTAGAGGACCACTATACAATGTTACCAACCAAATACCAAACCTCTAGTGGCCTTGCGGTTTCAGAGAAGAAATTTTTTTAAGTCATTTAGCTTTTTAAGTCTATATAAACCATGTGACCCCGGGGCGTGGGCAGTTTTGACCCCAGGAGCATCATTTGAACAATCTATGTAGAAGACTACTATGCAATGTTACATACCAAACATGAAACCTCTGGGCCTTGCGGTTTCAGAGGAGAAGATTTTTAAAATCATTTTGCTATGTAAGTCTATATAAACCATGTGACCCCCGGGGCGTGGCAAGTTTTGACCCCAGAGGCATCATTTGAACAATCTTTGTCGAGAACCACTAGAGGATACCAAATATGAAAGCTCTCAGCCATGCAGTTTCAGAGAAGAATTTTAAAGCTTTTACTTTTTTGAATATATTTTTAGCCCTGGTGACCTACATATGCAGCGGACCGAAACGATTTGAACAATGGTTGAAAGAGGGTCACCCAAGGATCATTCCTTTGAAGTTTGGTGAAAATCTGCCCAGCTGTTTAGGAGGAGATGTTGTTTGAATGAAAATGTTGACGCACGACGCACGACGGACGACGCACGACGGACGGTGATGACAAAAGCTCACCATGAGCACGTTGTGCTCAGGTGAGCTAATAAACGCAGGAATGATAGCACTAAAAACGAAACATTATCTTAGATGCATAAACACTTTTTCAGCATACTACACAACAAACACATTTTGTTGAAGTAAGAGTTTAGTATATTATTTAATATGGCAAATAACATTGTTATCATAATCTAAATATTAAATCCTGCAACTCAATACATCGTATGTTCAAGGCTTAACAAAATATGCATAGAACCAAATTCAGTTCTCGATTGTAGCAATCAGAAGACAACAGCTATGTACCGGTACGTGTAGTACTCACCTATCGGATCACGCACTTTTGGACACATCAATCTTCCAAGCTCTCGGCGATTCATTAAAACGGCGAAGAAAAATAAATCCTCAGCACTTACATCTGCATCTACAAATTAATGTATAGATTATACATAAGAACTTTCTTGTCACTTATATAAAATAGAATTTATAGAAAATAAACGATTTCGTTATTCACTTCTAGTACAAAAATCCATTGAAATATTTTGTTAATATTTCACTTTACCTTTAGGTGATTTGTAAATGTTACACTGCTTGTCATCGAGGTATTCGGCTATCAGTTTTCCTATTTCGACGAGACTTGCACTGCTATTCTGCATTAGTTTACTTTTCTAAAACAGTGAGCATCGTTTATTTGGCACATGCGTGTGTTTCCCCCCATTAAAATAATTAAACGCTTTATTATGAATTATGCTTAACAAATTATATTTAAATAAACATTTGAAGTTCGTGTATCTAAAACTTCTTTTACATTTACTGTAAATTATAATATTTTAAAAACATCATTTATCAGTCAATTGTGTTTTCTAGACAAGATAATATTCAATATACCACATCGCGAGAGAGGATGCTGTTGCGCATAAAGTGTTCCATAGGGGATGAAGGACATTTCACAACCTACAGAAAAAATAGGCACATACAAACTGCTAAGGAATTAAAATAAAAATGAACAATTAACGTTACTTTAATAACATTATTTTAAAGTTGATGATAACGGCAAATGATAAAAACGGACTTAAGTTTTTTTCCAATACTAAATGTTGGGGGGCATTGATTTTCCATAATGGCGGTCATGTTGTTTTTTTTTATTATTATTTTTAAAATTAAGGGTATAGCAAATACTTAAAATAGACATTTTGTTCTTCAATACAAAATTATATGGGAAATATAATTTCCAATAATCACTCACTTCTGTGTATAGCCGAACAAGCTTCTGCACATTAAGGGCAGTTTCTATATGTATTTCAGTATAGTTGTCTGCAAGGTAATTTAATACGTCCATGTTGTCGGCTACCAATGATTGCATCAGGACAGATTTGACTGCACCATTTACTTTGTCCTGGAATGAGTCATTTAATAAATAATTTAATAACAACAATCTTGCGTATTGTGCGATTTTATTGACCTGGCACTCATGAATATTCCGTTTAATTTCGTAAATCTATTTTAAGCTACTAACTCAGATAGGAGAAGTAGACGCGAATATGTATCGATTAAATCTTTATTCTGTTACAGTTGATACTGTAGTGCAGTGGTAAGCACGCAAAGTTTGTAAGCGTGGTGTTTTAGGTTCAAATCCCAGAATAGGCACTTTTAATTTATTTAATGTATCTATTTTATTTAACTTATTTAATGGATCATTTTGCTGACGTCACGACACGGAATCTCATCATCAACTTCGAATCTGACACAGAAGAGATATGCACCGATGCTGTGAGCGAAACAGAGTCGTTGTAAATGCATTTTTATGTAGATAAAGTGAATTAACTAATTACAATAAAACAAATGAAAAAAATGATAAAAATGCTATAATAAAGAAAAATGTCATGAGAATAAGTGATGTTAAAGCAAAAGAAAATAAGAAAAAATATAGATTTTGGCCGAATTCGAACCACATACATAGTGATTCAAAGTCTAAATGACTATCCACCGCGCCATCCTACCTGACAATTGTTGATGGTTTTTTTTGTTATAAGACTATGAAATCCGTGCTTTACACGCTAGATAAACGTTAAACCAATATAAATAAAACAGCCGAGCGCTACCGGAGATTAATGAGTGCCAGGTCAATAAAATCGCACAATATTTACTTAAGAATGTGTCGATTTTTTAAATGAAATAACAGTTTCTAGTTTCAAATCAATTCTCTTATAGCAAGTCTTTCATGTCGATTTAAAGTGTATAACCATTAAACGTATTTTATTGCCGATGCGCCACTTTCGTAGTAGATCTATATATGTTAATCTCAAATTCTTGGTCTAATTAATATTAAATTATTCGTATAACAGTTACATGTAAAATATATTTTATGTATCCAGCTCATACGAAAAATACTTACTTTATCAGAGACAACAAGTGTTTCCAAGATCTGTTGGACCATGTCTATTCTATTCCACATGGATGCGAGCCACAGTTGAGAATTGATGTTTGACGCTGATGACGGTAAACAACCAAGCAATTATTGACTTTGTTGTTTGCGACACATTTTTACATTTTTCGTTTTGTTACGATAAACATACATACTAAATATACTCATGTACAATCTCCTTAAAAAACAAACAAAGACTTCGTACATTAACAACGGGTTCTCTCTATATTTATCATTTAAATTTCATTTAAATTGACAAGCAACTTATCACTCAAAATAAGTTAACATAACAATATTGACTCCTCATGTATTTAATTATCAGATGCAAATGGTAAATCCAAATTGAGTACTTACCGTTCTTCAGTGCGCTAAATATGGCCTCTTGAATAGTTTCACTTCCATCAGGATCGAACAATGTTATCTAAACACGTGGTTATGCATTAATTGTTCGTTTGAACGTATCCAGGTTGTATATTAATGTTAATATTTGATTATAGTCATAGAAAAACCCGTACCTGTATAATCAATATTTTAACATTTCAATTTTAGTTATACGTAATAAATATTTTGTTATACTTCGTCATCAAGCGCTAAAATAGAATAACGACCTACAATTGGCATAATACGACTGAGTTTGAAACTATATCCTAGTGTGTCCATATTCCGTTGCCATAACAAAATTAAATCAATATACAGACCTCTTGTAGACTTTGCAAAATCATAATATCTACTCACAATGAAATAATAATCATGCATCAATCAATCCAGTTTATCAAATAAAACAAGGTTGGCACTTTTTTATACAAACCATGCCGAGAAATGTAAAATGTGTTTGCCAGAGCAACCTAATCCGCCATCGTGAATATCTTCTAAATTCCAACACTATTACAACATGAGTTATATTTGTTTGTTCTTCAACAGTATTTCAGATTTATATTATCCATTCATGAAGTCTCAACATTGAAAACAAACTTAAAAAGAGGTTTCTCATGTTTTGTGTGCAATTTTTTTCGTAAACCTTGACACAATAGCAGACAGCTTGTCGGAAATAACAGAAAATATAGAAAGGTATATGTTCCTTGAAAAAAAGTGATACGATGTAATATTTATCGAATATTTTGTACTGTCATACACATTTTTATCTCGATGCCAACAAAATAAATAAATATTCCTACATCAATTTTCAAAGAAAATTAAAAACAATGAATCTTCGGAACATGGACTCCACTCGGAATGAGGACATGTGTGTAAATTGACCATTGGTTCTAAGGTCAACAAACGCAACAGAAAGAAATCAGTCATTACTAAGCTCTTGTTCAGCTTGTTGTAGTTGATTTTTCTATACTTTTTCTTCGTATCCTGTTGCTGCCTATGCATATGACATTGCTTCTCATCAGCATAGCTACTATAATGAAAAGAGCGTGTTAGTAAAATATATGTCATATTCTAGTTTGAAGAATAACTAACTGCGTAAATAGTTGAACTAATTGGTTGCTTGGATACATACATACTTAATTAACAATATAGTGCATTTGTCATGGCTATTGCATGTAGCAATCAATATCAAGGTATCACTTGAAGTCATTTATTGTGCAGTTTTACTTTATCTTATTTATTTTACGAAAGAAAGTTCACCGTTACACGCGTGTATACCAAATAATTCCAGTACTTACATTTGTTCAAAATATGCCACAATCTGGTCAACAATACTCCCAGAACCTTTTATCAAAATTGTTGGGACGCCTTGTTTCATGGCCTGGTAAATCGCTTTCACCGAGCGTTTTCCGCCTCCAATAACTAACAGAATGACTGAAAACATGTATGTATTATTATTCATGGTGATACACACATAATGTCACCTTTTACACAGCTAGTATATATAATTTACTGTACATATGTGTATAAAATATGATGGATAAGGCTATATCAATAGTACACTGATGCCTATTAATTATATTATATTTCTCGAAAGTCAGTATAATACACAAAAAACAACATGTAAACAACGGGATAATGAATCTAAATCAGTTGAAGAAATTAAATTTAATTGTTGCGAGTTAAATGTATTTTAATGTCCTTTGCCTACATATACTCTTTACAATCGTCCAAATACGCCAATACACACCTCCATAAATGTAATGTTCATTAAAATACAAAATATTTATTGACAGTATATGCAAAACTATATTCATTTTGTAAATCGTATCATAATTAACCAGTTTATACTTGCGGCTTCAGTGCCTTCCTTTTTGCTTTCTTCCACAATATTTTTCTCTAACTTGGATCTGAACTCTATTTCGCCTCCAAACTTGTCCACTGTCCCATCATCAACCAACATAAAGTGTGTGTGATTGTGATCAAGTAAAACATTGGATTCCCCTCTCAAATCTTTATTTTCGTAAACGGCGTTTTCCTAAAATAATTTTAAAACAATACACACTGAACCAGAAACCTTTCAAATTGTTCAAATAAGCATGATTTGTAAGGATTGATAAACAGAAAACAGGGCATGGATGGAAGGGATTGCGACAGTTTTCATATTATAATTTAGATAAATATAATGTTACAAGGCACTGCATTCATTATATGCACATAATTCTTGTGATATGGAACCATAATAAAAATAGCAATGTCAAGAGCTCTCTGATGATGCGCCTCGTCTTCATCGATGGACTTATTCGGCAAATTGACAGTAGCGGAAACGGATTGTGTATCTACGACATGATCGTGTGTTCCCCGAAATAAGCCGACGACATGTTGTTTTTTTTTCATTTTTCGAAGGATCGTTTGATCAATATGCTTCAGATTTGTTGTAACTATACTAACACTTCGAGATATTTATGTAACCCTAATAAATGTGCAGTAGTGAAGTTTAATAGAACCATAAATCCAGTTGTTGTTTTCTGCAGTTTACAAGTCTCATATAGTCTTAGCTTCATCGTGTTTGCCTTTTTTTTCGAATAAATCCAGAAGTCCATTCGCTGGGCATGTGCTTTATTGATACACATTATTATAATTTTATTTTGGAATTTTTCTATGCGAACTAGAAAAAATAACTGTTATAATAATTATGTTCATATACATAATACTATTATCATATGCGTAAATATGCACATATGTTTTAAGGTGTCAAGTGATTATAATTATATTATTTCATCGGATCAAAAACGAGAAACACGTATATGTTTAAGTAACCGAATACATATTTTGAATCTTTGATATAGACATTATTTCAGCTGACACAAGTTATAAACACTTATGTATTGACTGTAACAATCAATTAACCACTAAAAAACTGATTCACGAAGCAGGCACCAAACTTCGAGGGACACTTCTTAACATTTGCAGTGACATCTTTCCGGGAACAATGAGCCCTGTAACCGTCCAAAAGATTGACCAAGACCTTCTATGGTTGTATGGTGTATAGAATGTTCTCCAAGTAAGACATTGAAAATCTAGAGATTTCACACAGATTTTGCGTTAAGTGTTTAAAGAGCTTCACAAAACTATATCAACTAAATTCGCCTTGTGTATGTTAAACGTTAAATGTAAGACACATTGGCTATAGATGACTGCAGATCATCGGTTAGCTCTGTCGACTACAATGCCATTACCTCGCGAAGAAGATTTTCGCAAACAGGCGTGTTTGCATTCTGAATTGATATAGACACACACTAGCGGTTTTCATACCGGACATATACAGCCTATTAAGGAAATACGAACTGACGGACCATATGTATGTATTTATTATCACGGTTGTATTTCCAGCCAAACTTGCCGGTAAGTACATACTGTACACAGAAAGTGCCATGTCGGAAAATACAATTTCTATGCAGAAATGATGGCATCAAGAATACCGGTTTGGAATTAAAGATTAGCCACTTGAACATCTGATCTCTCTGGACGATGGTCGGAGACAAACTAAATCTCTAAACAACCTATTGTTCGTGTGAAAGCAATCGGACATAGTATGTGCACACCTTATATAAACACACACGTGAAATAAAGCCATTTCTGTCAAGTTCTAACAACGAAGGAGACTTACATGCTTTTCTATTAAGCCGAAAACTAATAGCGTCACCAAGTGGCCATGTTTTTCTTGGCCTTTCCAGAAATGATTTATAGTCCAAAAAAAATTAAGAAGTTATTTATATTTGTGTTTCATTTCTGTTGCCGTGGGGTCTTCACTGATAAACTACATTGGAACAAACTAGATCGAATACCACATAAAACATTGGTTGTGTTAACATACATGCATATCAGAAGAGTTATTATAAGCCAAGTGTTGACAAAGGGTGACAAGCAAAAACATCCCTAGACGGACGGTAACTGTCCATCATTGCTCACCTTATACTTAGGTAGAAACATACGACCTCTATAGCAGGGATGTTTATAAATAACGAAGTCGGCTAGTTTGAGAGAGAAGCAATCAATCATATTTTAGCGGTCTACACATTTTGTTTAAATCTTACCCTTATACTGTTTCACAAAAAAGCCCTACACAGTGCTTTGTAAAACCTTTCTGCAACAAACTAATGAAGACAAACCCATACACTGGAAAAGTAATTTAAACTGGCTCTCGACGTTCTTGAGTTTAGTTATCCCTTCCTCCCTGTTCTAATTAATTTCCAAATTTACCTTTGCAATATATATTTTTTCAATAATGACACGAAGATAGACTGATAAAACACAAATCATAGTACTTTGGCAAACAATTAGCGCCCATAACGCTAAACCCACATAGTAGAACAACGAAAGTCGTCGACATCTACATGCTTATGATTAAATGTTACATTTTTACACACTCGATCGTAAACACTCGATATTTGAGAAAAACGTACTTGCATGAATGCTTAAACTCGTGGTCTGTTTACTTAGCTATTTTAAGGTAGATAAAAGGGCATAGCTCGTAGTAAACGTTATTTATGAACACCCCTAGAATATGCCTTGTACAATTGTAGTTACTTTTTCTGTGCCAACGAGAACTTCTCTGTTGTGAATTACACCCCATGTTGCGATGCCTAGTGCCACTATACTGAAGTCTTCAAATGACGATTGTGTGCGAGTGTAATCTGTAATTGCCTTGCCCACAAGTGCCGCGACGCCATTGGCTGTCCCACCAGTGACGATCCATCCTCCTGATTCAATAAAATATATGCCAACCATAAATGTTACATGTAATCAATGCGTTATAATCAATTTCACACTATAAACTATCCGGATTTGTTTAAACTACCTGTTGTAAAATAAACCCAGGGTAGGAACATTAACACACAAAAATAACGACAGAATTAAGATGTTCATATTCGTATTGACTGCCAAACATCTTCATGTACAAGTATGTCATTTTGTATGACGTCTTTGTTAGAGTCTTGTAGATAAAGGGACTGGAACATGCTTTAAACAAAATAATAGCTACTAAATATAGCTACTGTTTATGGTTTGCTCACACATACATTTCTCTGTTGGAATATGTGTGCCTTATTTTGGATCCAGTTGCCATACAACGAACTAAATAAATAAAATATATCATGAGAGCCGATAAGTCCTATCGCAATGTATTACAATCGAGAAAACATTACCTGTCATGAGGGCAGCATCGATTACCATCTTTTGATAGAGCTTATATTTTGTTTCATCATATTTCAAATCCTTTTCTCTTCCAGTTACTGATATAACAAAAGGCGGTGATCTTAGTTTCCAGACATCTGTGATATGCTTCCATACCTGGTCCATCTCCGTTTTAGGACTAAGGCGTTTATACTAGAAAACAGTCAACAACAAACATGTGTAATACATGTAGGGCATTAAGGTGTTAATGTGTTTTAATACTTGTAATGAAATACATTTTAGGAAATAATAATTCGACCACTGACAAAGTGAGAACAAAATGAAATCGGGGATCAATTAATAAATTTTGAAAAGGCCGCACCGATGCTGTTTGCTCTCCAAAAAACGTTATATCTCCAAATGAGTCACATTGTTCTTTTTCAGATACCGGTGTCTTTGTTCCTGGCGTTTTATCATCGGCGTTACAGGTTATTGGAAATATTGTAGAATAAGAACTTAGGCATGCACATTGTATAGGATATACACGTACTCTGAAAATAAAGACAAAGATTCATGCAATAATAATGATCATTGAAAGTCATGCATTATATATTAGTTAAAATGCATGTAATATTAATAATATAATTAGTTGACTATTGGTTATACATTTTGCATAATCTGTTAACATATCTTTGTTTCTTAATTTGAAATAGATGACGAAATGCTTTAGATTAACATTACAGTTATGCTTTATTTAATATAACTAGATATTATATTACAACAAATTATCAAATGTAATGTCTCTTTGTTCGATATCTTTTTAAGGCGGTGCCTTATAATATTTCAGCGATCGAATATTTCAGCGATATTTACCGACAGGCAAATTGACAATTTTCAAACATTTAGCCACAGATTCAGAAACGTAAGGTAAATAATAAATGAAAATGCAAAAATGCCACCAATGGCAAATAACAGTATTTTAAATAATGAGTCGTTATTAAATAATAACCAAATGAAATTGATTAAGGCGTTTGTTTGTTTGTTTGTTTTTTCGCCGTATTTAAAAGTATTTCAGTCATATAACGGCGGTCAGTTAACCTACTCACACTTTTTCTGGGTAAGCTGGTTTACCAGTACTGAGTGCACATACTTATGTCAGTAACTGCCCTACTTGAATTAGAGGTAGGGGTAGAATGGCCGTAGAAATAATTTCATGACCAATCCCCACACAAGTTATGTGGCCGGGCTGGGAATTGAACCCGCGATCCTGGGATTTGTAGTCCAGCGCTCTACCAACTGAGCTAGCAGGGCGTAATAATTTGCAAAACGATAATTTAAGAATAAGTTTGTTCTTTTCGTTGATTTGTTTCCAATCTACGAACATTGTTTGTAACTTCTTGTTCCAGTGGCGGCTTTTTTTCAACGATTTCTTTATTTTATGTTTGAATTTATTTGTACAGATGCTTTGCATCTAAGATGTTAAAAAGAATGTTGTTGTTTTTTTAAAGTAACTCTAAGATGTGAATAATTCCCCTTAAAGACGTTCGCAACAAAAAGAAAATAATGGGGTTAATTTCTCCTGTTGCTTCATTTTTTTCTTTATTGTATATATGTTACAATTTACTAATTTCAATCAATAAATGAGGCGTGTCGTGGGAAACCGGGCTTAATGCATGTGCGTAAAGTGTCGTCCGGGATTAGCCTGTGCAGTCCACACAGGCTAGCCCAGGACGGTACGTTCCGCTTTTATGGTATTTTCTGTTTCAAGGAAGTCTCTTCTAAAGATAAATCCACTGAAGGCGGAAAGTGCCGTCCCGGATTAGCCTGTGTGGAATGCACAGGCTAATCCGGAATAACACTTTACACACAAGCATTAAGCCTGGTTTTCCCCCGACACGCCTCAAATATAAATCTTTATAAGTCATTAAGTTCCAGTCAATGGTTAAACGTTCATAAAGCATAAAGCATTATAATAATCAAAAACAATGTATTGCCAAACAAATCAGATCAGTAAAATCCATTGAACATCTTCATTTTATTTTGGCAATTGATACGTTTTTTACGTAAACACGAAACATGAAAAGGCTACACAGGTATTTAAAGTCCAATATTTCCCAAACAAGTTCGGTGACCCATTCTTTTTATTAATGTTTTGGTGTGAGTATACATTGGTGCATGTATGTGCGAAAATTTTAGAAAATCTGTCTTTTTGAACAAAATGTATTTATGCATAGTGATTGACGTTTCAGACAGTATTATTAGTACCCATTTGACCTACTTAAATGTCAATTCAAATTCATCATTTTAACAGTTAATGTAGGTAAAGCGTCAAAATACACTTGTATATTGCCAGACAAGACATGTGAAAACATATGAGTTGAAAGATCCATTACCTTGATTGAAAAAAGCTCTCTTATATACTTAAAGCATTGATAAACAATCCAAACTGAAAAAAGGGGCTTCGAATGGTGTCGTATTCAAAACCCAATATTTCCGGAAAAAGGCTGGTGACCCCTATTTTTAACACTTTTTTAGTTTCAGTATACAATGACAGATGTATATGGATTTTTTTTAACAAAATCTGTCGTTTGGAACAAAAGATATTCGTATATTTGATTATTTATTGATGTTTTCAAAGACATTAAAGGCATAATTAACCTCATTAAAAATTCATTTTTAATGGTAATTATAAATAAAGCGCGTTTTATCTTTAAACTGCCCTTGTATATTGCTAAACGAAACATTAAAAAAGATGCATTTAAAAATCTCCGTCCTTGTTTGAATATAAACGCTTTATATAATTGAACGTTGCTAGTCACACAAACTGAAAAAAAGGGATTCGACAGATACCGTATGTAAAACGCAATATTTCCGGAACAAGGCCGGTGACCCCTATTTTTTAAGACTGATTTAGTTTTAGGATACATTCACGCATGTTTGTGCAAATTTTAAAGAAAATCTGTCGTTGGAAAAAAAATTGTTGCGAACGTCTTTAAACAGTCAATTTGCTTCCGAGATGGTCATGCTTTATCATGAAACAATATTGTATTCCCGTTTTAGTTAATGTACAAGACGTAGAAGTCGTCACAAATAGTTACCTTCTAACCGGTTGACTTGAATCGTTTCGCCGAAGGTTAGTGTCTGCGTTGTTTTCATTAAGATCATTTCGAACACCTTCCTGATTAAAGCTGTGTGCTTGAATCCTATTCATGTCTATATTTTCTATAAAAAAAGACAAATACGAGTTTGTTGAGTTTGTTGTTATTGTTTTTCATTCATTGTTCGGTTGAACATTAATATTTGTCATATAATTGATTTTCCTATACATGGATAGCTCGTACAACGTACGAAATAAAAATAATCTGGATCATGTTAACTGTTTAGAAATATTTATAAATAGTTCAGATTTGAAATTGGGTGAACAACATATTCCGGGAAATGATTCCGGGTCCCGGGAAATATACTTTGTTTGGATTTTAGATCCCGGTAATATTGGTCCCCCGGGCCATTTGATACATCAGTTAAGCATCTTCCATTGAGGGGATTTAGACAAAAATGCTTGGTTCTATGGTGGGGAATTCCACCCCAAAAATACAATTAGTCAAATTCCCCTGTGTCTGCCCGCCGCTACCCCCCACCCCCCCCCACCCCCACCCATCCGGGGAAAAATATTGATATAAAGACCAGGCGATGGTAAACAGGCACCTAGGAATTATAAATGCAGCACTCACGACTACGAACGTACTTTTTAATTGAGTACGAACAATTGTGTGCAATTGTCAATACATAAAATAGAATCCATTTGGATCCCAAAGTAAGAGCAAATGCAATATATTGTAGTACATAAATATAAAAGTACATTAATCTGGATATGAAATGGGGGTTATATCAATTAATATGTTTACCATCAATGCATATTTCGCCTCTTTCATAATAATACGCTATCGCGCCTTCTTTTATCAACTGGTTAGCCTTTCAACAAGGTAATTATTATTATTATTATTATTATTATTATTATTATTATTATTATTGTTATTATTATTATTATTATTATTATTATTATTATTATTATTACAATTGATCAAACTTTTATATTTCATCCAACAATTCAAAATCAAAGTTTCTGAGTTTCCGAAGGTATTTGTCTCCACTGGACAAAGCACAACTAAATAATATGCAAAACCTTTTAAATACGCAACGATAAACATGCGTAACTAAATGCGTACAATGAGGATGAATAGATTTAGCTGGGACACTATTGACTAACAAAATTTCAAAAACTTTGCTTTATGAGTTCTACAGCACCAAAAACAAATTTGTATAACGATTTTTCAATCAATAACGTTTCAACAAAACGTGTTCGTTAAATATTTGCACTCGGCTAAATTAAATACAGGTCGCGTTGCTAACAATACTTCATGACTGTTTAAACCAAAGCCTACATATTTGTGACATAAACTAAAAATAGAAAAAAAAACACCTTAGGCCTGGTGCCCAAAACTGTATGTCAGTATCGTTCATCTTCACCTTAGAGCTACAAGTATTAAACTAAACAGGTCATCAAACATTTGCAATTTTTCGAAATTGCTGACCAATGTAAAACTGTTTATGTGATTACATATTTAATAATTTCTTCGTGAACAGTTGTGTTTATTAACTGAAAATAAAAGTATTATCTTATGCTATATTATGTTGTACAAGGTCAGGTCAGGTCAGGTCAGGTCAGGTCAGGTCAGGTCAGGTCAGGTCAGATCAGGTCAGGTCAGGTCAGGTCAGGCCTGGTCAGGTGAGGTCAGGCCTGGTCAGGTAAGATCAGGCCTGGTCTGGTAAAATCAGGCCTGGTCTGGTCAGGTCAGGTCAGGTCAGGTCAGATCAGGTCAGGTCAGGTCAGGCCTGGTCAGGTCAGGCCAGGCCAGGCCAGGCCAGGCCAGGTCAGTTCAGTTCAGGTCAGGTCAAGAACGATCATGTCATGTCATGCCAAATCTTTTCATATTATATTATATTATCTACCATACATTTTAACTACTGAAAAAAAATCATGACCTCGTCATCTTTATAAACACAATGCTTAATTATTTCAGTACTTCAACGTTAACTATAAAGTCATGAAATTAATTTTAAAATAAATAAATAATAAATTGAAACAATAATAAATAGCCTTATACTACCATGTAATAATAAGTAACTATTTTAAATTCATAAATCAAACTCGACATGTCATTGAGCTGAAGACCATGAAAATCGATTTCACAAAGGACTATCATTTTCTCACTGTAATTTATTAGTGCAAGTGTGCATTTATTTATTTATTTATTTATTTATTTATTTATTTATTTATTTACTTACTTATTCCGTCGTTTATTAATAATGTATACACACCCAAGTCAGCCTTATTCCAAACATTTTACCACTCAAACAAATGTTGGGAATAGTCGAGCAATGGAATTGAACCAACATTGATCTGTTCAACGTTAGGACTCAATCTATTTATTGACTAAATGCACGTAATTGTGTCTTCAGAACTGAGCTAATATAAAATGCAAGCGATCGATTCTGTTTTTCTTAGTTTTAAAGCGGCTTAGGTGTGGCAAAATATATCCTGAACAGGAATTTACAATGTAGATTTTAGCTCCACACTACGAAGACAATGTAGCTGATCATGGTTCGTCCGTCGTACTTGCGTGCGTTAGTCTTTTCGTTAAAAGGCCTTGATGAAACTTTACAGAAATGTTTATTGCGCAAATGGTTCCGGTCCGCTGCTGAAGATGGCCGCTAGAGCTATGCATAGAACAATCTTTAAACGACATCTCCGCCTAAACCCCCGGGTAAATTTTCAAATAATTTCGCAAAAATGTTCCGTGGGTGGTTCTCTAAAAAGGATGCTCAAATGGTTAAGGTCAGACATGCTTAAACACAATTATAAGTTAATCATCACGAAGAAAAAATACTTGAATAGACATGGGTCTTTTCACATACGATGGCTACTTTTGGAAACCAAAAGAAAGCAACTGGTGAAATATTAAATTTGCATATATAGTCAAGTGTTCAGTTTAGCATTTAAGAAAATGTACACTTAACGAAATTTATAACGCACCAAATGGTAATTGTTGTATTTTCTTTATTTATAAAAAATTTAGCTGCACCACGGTCAACACGAGCTTCTTTTGTAAAAAAAAAATTCCAATATGTTGGTATAAACACATGCATGCATAACTCAAATAATCATAGCTGACATTTCAAGCTGAAATTCTTATACATAAATAAAATATAAGAATTTCCATTTATTTCCATTTGGTTCGTTTTAACCTTTGTCGAGTGTATATAGACAAATAGTTACTTTACGGTAAATATAAAATTACAACCGCGTCGTTCCTGTCATTTGTCTTACAATAAATGTTCTGCAGTATCGTTAATTATTTGTTAACTGCATACGTTTGAAGTTCTATATTATAACATATTCTGTATATAAATAAGGATGTTTAAATAAATTATATACTGAAAATCGTGTGTGCACAAATCAAAACATTAGTTTGTTTATTTCTCATTGTAAGCGCTATAACCATTTATTTTTGCATAAACCAATGCATGGTTTATTTGTATTTTTTGTATCAAGAATGCCCTGTTACTGAGTAACGAGGCTTTCTTTCTATAACGACTTACAGTGCAACTATGGTAATTTGATACCGTTGGAGAACTGGCTTACATTAACAAAGTGCTTAAATTAAGTTAATGTCTGCTTTCCACAACTTACTACATCTAAAAATTTGGCGGCTTTAGCTAAATTGAATGCTAATGTATTGAAAAACTGGATCCAGTTGTTGTATATCTCAAGTCAGTAATTCAACATTGTTCTTCAAATGTTTATGCAGCTTTAATAAATATCAATGTTAGTTTATCCTACTGTTCAAGCGTCACAGTTGCGCGTGCTAACACGAAAATGCAAAGTCGTCAATATTCTTCGGACTAGTGATTGTGAACTTATATAACATTGTATTACCAGATTTACTCAAGATAATCGAATAGTTTACACATTAAATACTTGAAAAGGTAATTACTATTGTTAAGAGCGCGCTACGGTCTTAACGCTGAAAAAGTAAATACAAAAGCCTATTCAATCACTGCAGTGTAAATTTGAATTGCACTTTTATGCTTGATGTGTATCAGGATTTTAGGGAAACTAGTACTGGTGTAAAATAATGTATTATCTGATTCAAAGGTGAGTCGAGTCAAGTCAATTAATGACGTTACATGTGCAATCCTAATTTGTAAAATTATAGAACAGATATACTCAAACATTACTGCAGTTCAGAGATACAATCTCTCGCTCAACGCGTTGTGGTTTGGACACTATGTATAACAAGTGTACAAAAAAAGATATTATATCATTCCCAAGTTTATGTTCGTGTTGAGAATATTAATATATGCACACAACGATCCTGACCCATACAGGCGTTGCTAAACAATTAGCGAAACTGTTCAATTCAGCGCTTTGATTGTTGTTGTTATTACAGATTCTGAAAATGCGGGACTCCTCGGGGCCGGAGTTGCTTGTGGGGTTGTTTTCATGGCTGTTATAGGTATGGTAATCTGCCTTGCCGTGCGTTGCTCGAAGGTTCGATCGCATGCCACAGAAACAGATTCTTCAGATGCTGGTGTTTCTTTTAGGCATGAATCTTGCAGACTTCCACGTTCATAAAACCCTTGGACTGGACCTGGATATGTTGCATCCTGACCTTGTGTGGTTTCCTACACAAATCAAGGTTACCCATGCCACTGGGACTGGACTTGGAGATCTTATATCCTGACCTTGTGTGGTTTCCTACACAAATCAAGTTTACCCATACCCCGTGGGACATGACTTGCAGATCTTACATCCTGACCTTGTGTGGTTTCCTACACAAATCAATGTTACCCATACCCCTTGGGTTGGGCCTGGAGATGTTACATCCTGACCTTGTGTGGTTTCCTACACAAATCAAGGTTACTCATACTCTTGGACTGGACCTGGAGATGTTGCATCCTGACCTTGTCTGGTTTCCTGTACAAATCAAGGTTACATATACCCCTGGGACTGGACCTGGATATGTTACATCCTGACCTTGTCTGGTTTCCTACACAAATCAAGGTTACGCATACCCCTGGGATTGGACCTGGAGATGTTGCATCTTAACTTTGTGTGGTTTCCTACACAAATCAAGGTTACCCAAACCCATGGGACTGGACCTGGAAATGTTACATCCCGACCATGTGTAGTTTCCTACACAAATCAAGGTTACCCATACCCCTGGGACTGGACTTTGAGATGTTCCATCTCGACCATGTGTGGTTTCCTACAAAAATCAAGGTTACTCATACCCCTGGGACTGGACCTGGATATGTTCCATCCTGACCTTGTCTGGTTTCCTGCACAAATCAAGGTTACCCCTACCCCTTGAACTGGACCTGGAGATGTTACATCCCGACCATTTGTTGTTTTCTACACAAATCAAGGTTACCCATACCCCTGGGACTCGACCTGGAGATGCTACATCCTGACCTTGTGTGGTTGTCCTACACAAATCAAGGTTACCCATAACCCTTGAATTGGACCTGGAGATGTAACATCTTGACCTTGTGTGGTTTCCTACACAAATCAAGGTTACCCATACCCCTGGGACTCGACCTGGAGATGTAACATCCCGACCTTGTATGTTTCCCTACACAAATCAAGGTTACCCATACCCCTGGGACTCGACCTGGAGATGTTACATCTTGACCTTGTGTGGTTTCCTACACAAATCAAGGTTACCCATACCCCTGGGACTGGACCTGGAGATGTTACATCCTGACCTTGTGTGGTTGTCCTACACAAATCAAGGTTACCCATAACCCTTGAATTGGACCTGGAGTTGTAACATCTTGACCTTGTGAGGTTTCCTACACAAATCAAGGTTACCCATACCCCTAGGACTAGACCTGGAGATGTAACATCCCGACCTTGTATGGTTCCCTACACAAATCAAGGTTACCCATACCCCTGGGACTGGACCTGGAGATGTTACATCTTGACCTTGTGTGGTTTCCTACACACATCAAGGTTACCCATACCCCTGGGACTGGACCTGGAGATGTTACATCCCGACCAATGATGGTTTCCTACACAAATCAAGGTTACCCATACCCCTGGGACTGGACCTGGAGATGTAACATCTTGACCTTGTGTGGTTTCATACACAAATCAAGGTTACCAATACCCCGGGGACTTGACCTGGAGATGTTACATCTTGACCTTGTGTGGTTTTCTACACAAATCAAGGTTACCCATACCCCTGGGACTGGACCTTGAGATGTTACATCCCGACCAATGATGGTTTCCTACACAAATCAAGGTTACCCATAACCCTTGCACTGGACCTGGAGATGTTACATCCTGACCTTGATTGGTTTCCTATACAAATCAAGGTTACCATACCCCTGGGACTGGACCTGAAGATTTTACATCCCGACCTTGTGTGGTTTCCTACACAAATCAAGGTTACCCATAGACATATATTCTGATGAACAAGGAGTGCCTTGATTCAAAGCCTGAACGCAGAAACTAATGTAATAATGATCTGATTATATCACCTTTTTCATCGTTAAGACTTGGAAAATAAACGTAGCATTTTAATACACAACAAAATAACGATTCGATATACATTATCAAATTCTTGCATTTTTATTACGACGTGTGTATGGCCATGAGAGTTTTGTTTGTGCTTTGATAAGCAAAGGTCAGCCAAAGAGTAAAGGAAATATTACAGTTGATCAGCTAGACGAATGTTGTATAACCATTATTTTACACATGCTTAATAATATTTGTTATTTGTTCTTAATTGACACAATAGTAAGGTCTTAGTCATTGCAAGTACTCTGATGAGCCCTTTTGGCCATCATGGCCATATTGTTTGTAGAATTATTTTTAGTGAACAAGGCTACAATCGCTGTATATCCGTATTATGAGCAATGGGAAATATATGTGCCGAAGGTAATTTAAGCCTTAACCGCTCAAAAGACACGCTAAATCTCACACTTGACCCAAAAGTATTTAACATCAAGGTAAAAGTTAATTAATATTGACAGCATAAGATTGTAAGCGAATATAAAAAGAGGTGTAATTGGTATTGGCTTTTAATTAACTGCTTTTAACTAAATTTTTACTAGTAAAATGTCAGTTAAGGTATTTTAAAATACACAAGAGCAACTAAATAGACTATTATTTGTTGAAGCGTATCATCAACACAACTCTGCATTAGAAAGAAAAAACTACGAGTGGTTATCAGTAAAACTATTACTCTTAGGCAATGCTTAACTGAATAATAAACTATTGACCATTCGAAGTAGAACTACAAAAACGACAACTAACTCTGAGAGCCTGCACTTTATATACATTCATTACGGTTCATAGTGCATGGAGTTTTAGTGCAGAAGGTTAATGATACTATAATCACAATAAACACCTTCACAGTGTTTACCAAATACAAGACATGCAGTGCTGTCTTTTATTAACTGTATGCTTTGTACACAAGCAAATGAATAATTAACATACTCAATACTAATGTCAAGGGAACTAACCCCATTGGTATGTCTTCAATGATAAATATACGAGTATATGTCCATGTATATGGTGATCATGAAACTTATGTTACGTTCCGTTATTTACAACTGCATATAATTGCAATATTTCATAGCAATTTATATGTCTTTTAAGATGCATACATACTTTCTTTGTGTCTGATTTTTTAAAATAAAATCTTTGCCAGTTGCCAAACTACTTTATTATTGTATTCAAATGATCTGTTTTTTTCGGTTTAAATACTAATTTTCTTTCTTTAATAAGTTCAAACATTATTGCATACATTTAGATATACTAATGCAAACCTCTTGTATTATAGTTACTCAGTTGTAATGATGAAGCGAATAGCAAACTCTTCAAAAGATATCTCATGCAAGTTTTACCGATTACAAAGTTGTGACGACAAACGAAAATACTGACTATTACCATAAAGAAATGATTAGTAAGTTAAGTGTAGTTGTAGTGTAGTTTAATATACGCTGTCGTTATTAATACATTAGCCTTAAATATACTCACATGCCAGATCCATGAGTATTGTAACCAATCTAGCAACGTAATATTTATGACCTAAGGAAATTCTACGAACTATTTCAAGGCCACCATACGATGTTGGCAGCCAAAATATTTAAGCTCCTCATATGTTTGTTTACAGAACTATAGATATCTTTAAAATATATCTAAGTCTAAATATCATGGCAGTGGACTTCTCATTTTTATGTTAAGATATCTATTGTAAACACTTTTCAAGCTTTGTGGTCTAGAAAAACTTTTTTAAAAAGTTTTCCATACACGTGTGTATGTACAATTATTTACCCACGGTTAAATGACTTAAGTTACATGATGTGAACACTTTCAAGGGGTAAATTGTATGGCTAAAAACTAAACATCTACTAACTACTCATTGACGTTTATTAGATGGTTTAATTCTTCACAAATGTAAAATAACATTGGCAATTGTCCCATTTAACATTATTTTAAACCCGAACATACGATTGCACAAACAACACGCTCATATTAGATTGCTAACGAAAGTACACAAATATTAAAGCACTGTGCTTTGGACATGCTCATTTTGACAATTTCCTAATACACTTCTTCATACTTGTAACTATAGTTCTCCTGATTGGACCTTCATGTAAATATAGAACAACTATTATGCTCGTGGTTTTAAAGAATCACAGGTTGTTTTTATATTTGCATCCTTGCGGGACATTTTGTATTTAGTCTAAAGTCCTGCTGTCATTTATCAAACAAAAACAGCAACACAAGACCACACGTCTATGGGAATTTATACGCTACAACGTATTCTCTATTACTCTCTTAAAACAATTTTCTTTAAAATAAGTACACATTACTAGTAAAACACAATCGAACTTGATACTGTTTCATGCGCAATGGTTGTCACCTGATAATCAAGTTACGTTATAAAATACCTTGTATGGTTTACCGCACTCTAAAGTTTGCTACTCTACATGAAACCGAGTCGGGTAAACATACGGGTACAGTAGTAGCCGTCCATATATATTATTCCATCAAAGCGAATTGTATAGCTCAGTATTCGCGTTTAATACGGGGCGTTGTGAGATCGGATAGTACATCCAAACAAGGATTTGTCAAGTATTGAATTACGGGAGTATTTGATATTACCGTGTTTATGTTATTGTTGTTATTATATTTTACTGGTTTTTTTTGTACAATTAATAAAGGTTTGAGGGAGTTTAAATAGTGATTACATTTGTTAGCAAAAGTGGACCATGCAATTTTATAAAGTGACTTCATTATGGATGGTAGTTTCGCTGTCGTATGGTTCCTTCGTAGAAGGAGCTGCTACAGATTCTGCAAAGATGGTTAAATATTCGGATAGTGTTTTGGTTGAATTCGATGGTTCGGTTGACGAAGTGGTAGCGTTCGATGGTTCGGTTGACGAAGTGGTAGCGTTCGATGGTTCGGTTGACGAAGTGGTAGCGTTCGGTAAAGCTAACAACCTACAGTTTTTGAGACATGTAATATTTTTGTTATTCCGGTTTTCGTTGAACTTATACATTCGTATTAAATATCTCAATACACGAACATATATTGAATAATAATTAAAAATCTATTAAGCTGTATATATATGTTCTGGTCATAAAAGCTACCTGTGACATACAAGATGTCTTGTCTAATCTTATACTAAATGAAAAGGCAGTTATTTTCAACCACGTACAAATGATTAACGAACTAAATGCATCAACTGCTAGTGAATACTACCCATCGGATATTAACCATTGTACTAAAAATATCATTCATCAGAATGTATAAAACCAGCTCATGACTAAACATAATTTAAATTGCGGACATCCATCAAACATTGTAAACTAAAGATTATGAAAAAGATTTGAATAATTATTAAATGCCATGATATTGGAGAGGTATTGTAACCGTTACAATAATAATCTTCAGGTTGTCCGGAACTTTTACGAGTTCCGGTTGGTGGGTGCAAAGAAGGTGTCGATGTCACCTGTGAAACTTGACGTAGACCGACTGAAAATTAACACGAAAAAGGTAATAGTAAATAATTTATGTTTTCAAATGGGCCTCTGGACTAGAAATCTAATATATATGTGTGGTGACGATTTTTGCATACCCTTCTGATAATAATCTTTTGCCAGGTATAATCAAATGAATTTATATTAAATGGATTTTGCACATTTTAATTATGATCTTTAGTGGTGGTAGCATGTCATTTTCAGTATAATAATAGTGTTATTGTTTGCCCTTAAATAAATAAAATGATGTTTTAATCGTTTTTCATATGTTGCGTGTTTAATGGTCATATTATCGTTTTACAAATTATAGCCAGAGAGCACATAAACAATATAGAGCGAACCTAAACAAGACACTTTTGAACGGTGAAGTCTTATATGTACGCTTCAACATTCAAGCTTTTTCTCAAATCCTTTTGTACAGGATCTTCCTTAATCGTTTTCCAGCTGAAAGGTTTCGAGCAGCAGAAAGTTCGCTTTATGCAAAAGAAGTCCAAACTTCCAGCTCAAAGAGTTTCCGATGAAAGAACTAGCAATTTTCACCCGAGAGCAAAGAGGGCCATCACTCCAAATGATGCGAAATGGTCGGACCAATGGCACCTGGTACGTGTCAGGCTTTGAACTTGTTCCTACTTATTTTTTGTGGAGAGATTTGAAGGAGCTTCAAAGATTTGCTTAAGTCGAAATTATTAAGTTATGATGATTTAATGTTAGGAATTATGAATAGGTTTCCAAAACCAAATGATTAAAAAAGATTTTTTGTTGTTTTTGAGATCGTTTTGTTTGTTCACACCGTTTAAAATGTGTCTTCTGATAACAAAAACGATGCATTCGTGTTGTAGGTCGTCGGACTTATAACCCCGAAATTGCAAGTTCGATCCCCGACTCTGCCACAATTTTACTTTACCATGGGTTTAATGAATCGGCATCTATATTTTTGGTTTTAACAATCTTACGTTACAAGCAAATCGACAATTATAGAAGACAATACTTTTTGTACAGCACGTTTATAATTTAGTCTTTTGCGTGGGTCGATATCGAAATTCAATGGTGACATACAAACTTCTCGATGTCATCGATATCGACCTATTGGCACATATTACAAGTCTACGTCATACCATTTCACAATTGCCTACATTTTTAGGCGGGCATTTAATTGATTCAGTTTTCAAAAAAGTGCTTTGTATCTGGCAAATACTGGCAATACTGGTTCAACGTTTTAGATTATGTTTTAGTAACAGACCTAACAACTGAAGTCTGGTTCATTATTTGAAAAATGAATGCAATGGACATGTATATATATATACCGAACACACCTGACGATTGCGTAATTTACATTCCACATTCCTTATTATAACATAAAATATATGTATCTTTTAAAGGCGTCATTTATAACAAAAATATCTACACGCGTGGATGTTTTAACATTTTCAAAAATTTTATATTCTTATTAAAGAAACCTGAAACACACGATTTAATAATATATTTTGCTGTGCATTTGTAGAAAATTTATAAACAACTGTCGATCGCTTATACATCGCATATTGTATATGTTTGCACAACCTCGGGTGAAGAGTGATAGAGGTGTACTAGTTTAATCATTACCAAACACAAGTTATAACTATTTCAAATACAAGTCAACTCTAGTTTTAACCTGTTGATGCTTCACGAAATAAATGGGTGCTCCACGTTGTAATATTATCCCAACCCGCGAAGCGGAACCTGAATCTGTAAGCAGTATTGAATAATAGATGTCTCTACGATTATGTGTCAGTCTACCATAGTGCGACATTATTAACTTGACACTCATTAGGCACTTTTTCCAAAAAATCAGGAGGGAGGGCGAATTTTTTTATTATTGAAGAATTGTTTATATAAATTTTTTTTCTCCTGCTCTTTTCTATTGACACTATGTAATGGCTTATTAAAACAAGTAATTAAGTACAGATTAAAGACAATTTTAAGTTTACAACATAAGCATAATAACAACATAAGCATCCCTTTTTATAAAATTCTAAATATAGATTTATTAATCACAAACTCTCCTGTATGCAAGCTGATGCAAAAAGGCAATCAATTTAAATGTCCATAATTAACATAAATGCCTTCAAATTGATAAACCATCAGCATTAAATAACTTCTATTTAAATAATTTAAATTTTCGTAACTCATATTTTTTATAACTGCCAAAAATATAAATTATTTGTGCAATAAATCACTAATTTTTGGAAAGGAAAATCAACACTAATAAATGCAGCTGGCATTTTCGTTTGTTTCCATAGGACTTATATTGACACAGATTTTCTTCATTTTGAATGCTATTACTCAAGCAAAAGCATCTACGAAACAGAAGTTTAAATCAACAAATAGACGATATTTATAAAGGTTCCCAGTCGAATATGACATTTTGTCTCAAAATGTACACTGTATTTCACATTTGTGTATATCCGATTTATATAATTAAATCAGATAGGAAGAAAGTTACTGGAAATACCGAAATCTCTACCGAGTTTTTGTATTTTGTTCGGTAACATGCCCAACTTTCTGCAAAGTTTTATTTTTAGTAACATATTTCTTGACGGCTCCTTGAAAAACCCGGGCGCGATGGTCAATTAAATCAAATTCGTGGCGGGCCATCAAAATACGTTGCGGCGCTGACTGAGCAACAAATCATTTTTTTAGCCTTAATCATCGTGACAACCGTAAGTGTGTTCGGTTGTTTGCGTTGTTTCGGACGAGTTTCTTTTATTGGAAATTATGTTGATATAGATTTAAATACGGTGTAGCGAGAGTGGTATTTAATGGACGTGTGGTATAAGTGCTAGCGCCCCACTCCATCGGACCGAGTTCAATTCCTACTGACAGCGACCTTTGTAACATTTTATGAGTTATTCTTAAAATATGCAGATCATGAGATATATAATTCAAAAAAATGTATCATCATCATTTTTAAATATTTTTATTTGATCTAATTAATATTTTTTCTTGTATATTTGTATTATTCATACAGAAAGAAATGATACATGTAAAGTATCAATTTCGTTTTATAATTATAATAATAATAGTCAAAATGCTCATTTTTATAAAATGTCGACGCCGGGACTAGTACTCAATACTTCCCATTGCAAGCGCGGCATCTGTTCCACTACACCATTCTTCCTTTACAACATATAAGCCTATACGATATCAATTTACATTGTAGAATGGGCTATACGTTTGATACTTGTAGTATCTATAAATAAATCCCGATTGCATACGGAATATTCATGAGTGTCAGGTTAATAATTTCGCAATGTACTACCATTTATGTCGACTTTATGTTGTACATATATTTCTAAATCGTTACACAATGTGTATCTGCTTGAATGACGAGGCCTTATTTAGAGTTTATAAACATGATGTAGTGCGTACATTTCAAATTTAGAGTTATAAAATAAAACATCCACTCAGATACTCAGATATGTGTGCGCGTAGTTTGAAATTAACATAAAAATCTCCATGGTGCACATACTGCTCGTCACAGAATATGACATCAAAGACCTTTATAAAAACTTCGGTATTTTATTAAACCACATCGTCGAAGGGTCATCTGGCTAAGTTCGTCTTTGTTCGCCCAATGGCAAGCACCAGTCTTCAGTTTGAAATAACACGAAAAGTTGTTATGTTATTTATTACTAATAGAACGGGTAAATCAAACCCATGAGAAGCATACTTATAGTATACCCTTAATTGCGTAAAAAATAAATCATATTGGTCAATAAATAATTGTCTGACACGGTGCATGAGTCTACTGACCCAACCAAACCATGGAGATATTCCATAAAGCATATACACAAGAAATTGCTTGACATATCCCCCTTAAAAAATGTCCGTTCAAGTGACCTGGAACACCCCAATACACATGTGCTCATATAACCGTTGTTTGCTACAATAATTTGGAAAACAAGTATTTTCTTATGTATAAATTACACAGAATATACATTTATTTACCAACTGATGTTTTATCGCCATGAATAAAACGTAGCCTAGTTTCTGCAACCGGTTTCCAGGTAGATTTTTCAACATGCATTACTCATAAGGTTACGCATGCGCAAATAAATTCCTTCTTTGTTACATATAAAATATTCAAAATTTGATCTCACTTTTCACCATGACCAAGCTACTTTCCAATATATTACCATACATTGTTGGAAAGATGAGGACATAACCTTTTGAAAAATAGCATGTCAAAAAATTCTATGTTTTGTAACTCAAAATATGTACCTTAGAAAAAACACACCGGTTTTGACGGGCATGGAGGCTGCCATTTTGCGCATGAATACATGGGCCAAAAGTTATGAAGCTGGGAACCACTAGACAAAAAGTAGTGCACAAAACAGCCTTTTTTCTTATTGCTTACATACATGTATATACCTTTAAAATGATACCAAAACATATAATTTAAACTGCATTTTACAAATTATATGCATCCTGCACTCAACCACATGTGCTTATTATCTAATTGACAGCACTGGTTTAAAGATTTATTGGGGGAACAAAAATGAAAATGTCACATATAATGGTGTTTTGAGGCAAACATTTAGACGGAAAAAAATGTACTTGGGTACATTTGGAAAACATGATTTTAACTCAGAATTAAGCATAAGTTTGAATTTTAATAGGCATAGCAGATACAATACATAAAGTCAGACGTGAAAACATTGGCATTCTAAATGTTACAGAATAGGTTTTTAGTCCGTTTTAAACCTTTTTTTTAAATAAGTTTCTGCATTTTGGGGGGTAAAATCCATATAAATGTAGCATTTCAGATGCCATTTGACCCCAGAAAAGGGTTTGTTTACGTAACAATCAACATATTTGGCCTCCTGTCACGCAACAAAAAAAGAATTTGACCCCATAATGTCAATGCCAGATAATAATTAACAGTCTTCTGTCACACCTGAACCTGTGGGTGAGGTCAGCCGCCTGCAATCTTCAATCTGTTCCAGGTACTCTCTGCTGAGTAATCTGTGAAAATAAAAAGGTTTTCTGTGCATGTTTACTCAATATTGTGATTGCTAGTGTAACTTAGATACAATAAGTGTACATATACACTAGTTTACTAAGTTTTATTTACTGCGATAAGGCTAGTCGCTATGCCGGCTTCAGATTGTCGAGCTCATGTGCGAACAGTTCAGTTCTAAAACGGGTTTGAGAGTCCCAACAAGGGTTAAACTCTTGCTTTTCCTACTGATGTTGATAACAAGAATGCCAGGCTGGAAAAGAAGTCATTAGATAGTAGAATACATGACAATAATCATGTACTAACCTTAAAAAATACCGATGGTACGGACACGTTTGTGTCAGCTTTACGGCCCCGCCCCAACGCTCCAATGTAGTTGACAAGTAAAGTAGTTTTGATGACTCGTCACTTCACCCAGACTTGTATACCAATGAGTTGATGGTTCCGGCTGAGGTCCTGGTTCTTTTCAACACTGCATTTAAAAAACATACTCAAATAAAACTAAACTGTGATGGTGATTTAAATTTTGATGCCGCTATCTCTATTAGGTGGGGTCTAGGTTGGCGTGAGCGGCTTAATTGTTTTATGCATGCATTTTTCAGCTGAAAGCCTGATTGAAGTACAATTACAAAATAACATATGAACTAAATAGGATCTGTCAACTTTGCAAATTAGGAAAATTGGTATTATTCAAAGTAGGCAGGTCGGACGGTCATCATGGCCAAAGCATCGGCCAGTGCAGACACGACCTTTGCGGGCATTATTGTCAGTTACAGGTTCTTAAACTAAATATTCAGGATTACAACACAAGGCATTATGACATAAATGAGAAAATTGTTGAAACTAATGCAAATTAATGTCAAAATGAAACTAAAAAACAACACGATGAACACAATGGGTCTCGGATTGCCACTCTGGTGGACATTTTGCTTAAATTTTCCCATATTTACCCCCCTAATGCCCCCTTGAAAAACCATCCCATAAAATACAGCCCTAAATGGGGTCAAGGTGGCATCTGGCATTTATTCTTTTCAGTAGAGTGTGTTTGTAAGAGTCCATTTTCAAAATCTTTGCAGACGACTAATATTACGTGAAGTTCTTAAAGTTTACGCATGCGCAAATAAATTCCTTCTTTGTTACATATAAAATATTCAAAATTTATTATTTAGACTGTATTTTACAAATTATATGCATCCTGCACTCAACCACATGTGCTTATTATCTAACTGTTAACTATGTAACCCTAAGGATGTGACTTCCGTTTTGGGGTAATTAGACCATAAACCTCCGTTTCGGTTCATGGATCAGCATACAGAGTTGAATCTTTGGTGATTTACTGCAAATGTATTACTGTTCAAACACCAGTTAATAAAAATCGAAAATGGGCGGTTGTAATTGTTTTCCGAAACATTAATCTTTAAGTGACTCGGAACTACCAGTGATGCCTTCAATGACTGTAATGATTATTCATAAGGTCACCGCATTAGAACGGTCATTGTAAAGCATTGGGGATTTAAACCGGTTTAAAGACATGCTAAACCCCACACTTGGCACCAATCTCATTAAAATCAAATAATCCTAACGTTGTTAGAATCTGAAGACATTGTATAATAAATCATTTACAGTTAATTTGCATGTGGATAGCAATGGATATAGCGGTACCTTAGGCGACTAAACACACGAAGTTCACGTTACTTTCGTGCATAGTTTTTTTTTGTTTATATATAAGTTATACCTCAACATTTTGAAGGCAACGATTTGATTGGCTCCGGAAAAGGTCATCTGAAAGTGACCCCTAATGCGATGTCATCAGATCCAGTAAGCGAACAATATAGTTGCGTCAGACTGGAGATGATTTTAATGAGATTGCACTTGGCACAGAAGTAATCACAATTCAAATAAATGTAAACAAAATTTAACCTAATACCATTAACATTCAAATTAATTATGGTCATAAAATAGAATAATGATTATACTGAATTACTCAATTTAATAAATGGCTTAACCTTCAATAGAGCAATATAATTGCAACTTTCTGAAGAATAATGAAATAGTCCAAACGTGATTTAGTCACGTGATACATGTTAAGTGGTCATAGAGTTTTATTGATATCATGGCACAACCATGTTCAATCATTGCATGTGTAGCAAAATCGCGAAGTACGACAAAAGTCCCTTTGTTTTGCAAGGAATCACTTGGTCTTTTGATAATGAAGCGTGCGTTCATTCAGACGCTCATTTAAGACAATGACGTGCTGACTATAAAAGAGCGCAATGTAACCGAAAAAAAAGTCAGTTGTGAAGTAGCTCGCAAGCGGTATGACCGGTTGCAAGGATAATAATATCTTCACGTTGGTACTGTTAGGTTTGTCTGCTGAGTAATTTTCACAAAGCATTGCATTCTGTGGAACTGGAAAAGCGGCAAGCTCAGGTTACCGGCAAAGGACGATATAGGCAATTCATTATGCACCTATCAATATTTTCCCCCAAGGGGGGGGGGGGGCGGCGGGCAGACCTAGGGATATTTGACAAATGATATTTTTGGGTGTCTAATTCCCCACTCTAGAGCCAAGCATGTTTGTCTAAATCCCCTCAGTGGGAGGTGCTATATATATATCAAATGGCCCGGGGCGTATATTACCGAGATCTAACTTCCGACCAAAGTCCATTTCCCCGGGACCCAGAATCATTTAGCTTGTTAAATTCCTGCCTGTCGGGAATCGCTTGCAGTCTAAAGTCCCCTATATGCCCGCCGCTCCCCCCGGGGGGGAACACTGATAGGTGCGTTAGAGCTGGATGATATAACGCTCTAAAATTAGGTGATTGGAACATAGTTTTGATTAAGTACATAAGAAATAAACGGCCAAGCAGCCCGAGCCAAATTTGTTGTATAGATTATGTGGCTGATCATCATCTAATAGTGATAGATGAACAATTACTATCGTAACATATTTGAGCAAACAAGCATTTAAAAGATATTATCATATATAATTGTTGGTCTCCGTTTGCTTAACCAACCTCGACACGTTACAAATGTATACATCTACAGTAACGTGGTATTTTTATGTTTCGGTTTTCTTTTTATTATTAGCAAACGACTCAGTCTCCTGCCGTTGGTGTTACAGCGGCATGGGACAATGGTTACTCCGGATATGGGATAACGATAGCCATAGTGGACGATGGTATAGATACGTCTCACACTGATCTCGCTTATGTACGTAGATTTTTGTATATGTTTCATCATTTGTATAACGAGTTCATCACAACATACTACAATCATAAGGGCATTTGTACTTTTACAAATAACTGCTACTTACAGTTTTTTGTTCTCGTATACGTTACCGAGATGATACACACATTTCTATTTTGATATGATGTGTGATATGGTTTTATTTTATTATGAATTAATTAATTTATTTATTTATTTATTTATTTATTTAGTTATTTATTTATTTATTTATTTGTAATTAGCAAATTTAGATCCACCCATTAAGGGACCTGTTCACAGAATGGCAAATTTCCAACTTTCAATTTTTTTTTCTAAGATCCCAAAAAGACAAATGCATTTTAGATAAACAAACGAAATAACACTATTGACAAAGAAATATATTGTAAATATAGTGTTGTTAATAAAAAAAATAATCATTTGAAATGTATAAAGTTATAAAGCGTTTGGAACGCTTTTCGTCGGTGTTTTGGAAAATACGTGTATAACTTACATAGCGTTAAAAATAAACAACTAGGAATGTAAGTTAGAATGGCCGAGAAGCTAGCGTGATTAATTTTTGATCCCGGCAGTCGTCGGTTCGAGTCCCGGTCAAGGCAAATCAGATTGGTTTTTTCTACACACAGTATTTGTTTTAGTCCAACTGCTTTTGTTTTTGCAGTTAAGACATTAAATGACATTTTTCAAAAACACGAAAATCTGTGAACAAGTCCCCTTAAAGCCTCATTAAAGGTGGAAATGGTCAAATTTAGAATTTAGTAATTTAAATGTCTAGTAAAATTATATTATTGTATGTTTAAGATTCAGTTATATCCTGGGTCAGGAAACTATTTGGTGTTTGGATACTGTTTAAAATAAAAACACTGATCCTCCATTTAAACTGTTTATAAACACTAGCTTTGTTAATGTGCTAATGATCGTGGGACGCGGATGTCAGTCTATTCATACAAACAAAGTGGTAATGTGCACAAGTTCCATGCTTTTCATGAATAACTGTACTTCTAACAGTAATATAAATTGTCATAAACTGGATAAGTCATTTTGAGGGCCGTCTATGAAGCATGTTATGCAGTAATTGAAATTTTAAATACATAATTTGTTCAACAATCTAGAAACTGAAAATCACTTGGTCAATTTCTGACCACTAACGAGTAAATTTCCATACTAAAACATGTTACTGTGTTTATAAAATGTCCAATGTTTTCTCAATTTGTTGTACCAATTTATGTCCATATTAAATTCACACTAGTAGGTTTATTACACGACCCTCGAAATTGAAATACTTCACTGACCACAATACCGGGATTTTTTCATGCAAATATCATGCATGTGAACTACATTCATTTTACAGGAAACTAGTGCACCAAATGTTTTTAAAATGTAAACAATACAGTAGAATAAAAATGTGTCAAATACCATTTATTTTAAGAAAATGTGAAATGTTTTATTTTACGTGTTTGTTAAATCTTAATTAAACTCTTAATGGTTGTTTTAACCTGCAGCACATTATGTGTGCCTTGAAGACAACGTGCATATTAACAAAAGTGTATGATTTGACTTTTTATACACAACCATACATTTTGTACCAACTCTTTTGGCTTAGTTTTTTTTGTAATGTTATACGGATTTTTTGAACGATTGTGCCTTTTAACTATTGCAAGCCTGCACATTATCCCTTGTTTAGTTTACAAATTGTTTGCTAATTCAACGCAGGAATATATGATGTATGCGATGTAATATAATCATTTTCAGAACGCTTCTTTAAGCTACGATTTTATCAACAATGTTGCCGATCCCAACCACAAGGACTCCAGTGACGGGTAAGTTACGAATTAAGTCCGCACAGGCCAATCCAGGACGACACATTCCGCTTTTATGGTATTTTCTGTTTTAAAGAAGTCTCTTCTAAACATAAATCCTCTGTAGGCGGAAAGTGTCGTCCCGGATTAGCCAGTGTGGACTGCACAGGCCAATCCCGGACGATACTTTACGCACATGCATTCAGTCGATTTTCCCACTACACGCGTCATAATGTTTTGCAACATCGACTTGGGCACATTCTCACTATAAACCAACTGCGTAAATTAATTGTGTATCAGGTTTTTCTGCGTAAAAGAAATCACGGTGATCTAAACACAACATTCACAAAAATAAGTTTTATTAAAATCATCTGCGAACAACTTAATATGGCAATAAATGGTCTGTTGAAGTTTCAGCCAGCGCACATGGATCATCACCCTTCGACACCAGAATAGTGTAACTATCGAAGTTTTCCCCCAGGTGGGAGCGGCGGGCATATACGGGACTTAAGACTTAAAGGCGATTCCCGACAGGCGGGAATTTGACATTCCAAATGATTCCGGGTTCGGGGGTAATAGACTTTGGTCGAATTTTAGATCCCGGTAATACAGGCTCCCCGGGCCATTTGATAGACATATAGCATCTCCCACTGAGAAGATTTAGACAAATATGCTTGACTCTAGGTTGGGAATTAGAGCCAAAAAAGTAAATTATGTCAAATTCCCCTGGGTCAGCCCGCCGCTCCCCCCCCCCCCCCCGGGGGAAAGTATTGATAGTTGCATAGTTGTTAATCGACGTGTCGATTAACGCTAATCATGTGCAAATTACTTGAGCGTTAATTTAATGAATCAATTCGGACAGATTACTTTTTTAACTGTTAATAACACAGAGAAGCACGTGCTACGCACATACTAAAGCGATTCATGAAATGTAATCCTTTAACAAAAGATAAGTGGAGATTAAAGTAGTGGTGTCAAACAACGAAAGGGTCTTGTTAATATAAATCCTCCAATATCATAATAAAAGAACAATTGTAAATTCTTTTTACGTACGATAGCCCGCCGTAAGTTGGTGTAAACAACGAAAAGAGGTCGGCTTTCGTCAAAAAAAGTGTCTTATTCAGTGAAGTCACGCGCAAATAACGACCGGCTTTATGTTTTACTAATGCGTTAACCGCTCCTCGTTGTAACTATTAATAACCCATAATCCATTATTAAACGCTTGCAATTCTTACTTTTGGTCGATATCAATAGCACACGATATCTTGATATATATACTGTTTATTAAATACATATATATGCACCGTGAAGTCCATGTAAAAGCCAATTTTCAAATTCGATTCGAGGAAAACACTAAAACAAAAAAGGCGACTAACTAGTGCGATTCCAACTCGGCTGAACGCGTTTCTGTTAATAAAATATTAACAACCATAAACAAACAGGTGCTCGATTTGGGGTTACCCTATAATATTAAAAAAAATACGATTTTATAGTAAATTACCCATTTGTTTCGGTTCATTACTCTAGCTGTATGTGTTTATGCTATAATAGCGACAATACACCTTTTTTCGGTCGTTAACTTCCGCAGAGGCCCCTAAACTGCGTTAAAGCCCTCTTGCTACGTTAACGACCTCAAAAAGGTATATCATTCCTGCTTTAGTATCAAAATGGAAAATAAAGCAAGAACCACAATCACCATTAAACTGTTATTATCGTGTTGATATATTATATTGATATTCTAGTAGTAGATTGAATCAATCGTTTGTTCTTTTACAGACATGGCACAAATTGTGCAGGAGCTGCAGCTGCATTGAAAAACACGGAATGTGTGATTGGAACAGCGTACGACGCCAATATAGCTGGTACTGAACAATTCCATGATTGAATAACATAGAGCGACTAGATCTATATAGTTTATTGTATACTAATGCTGTTATTAAATTTAATGTAAAACAAAACATTTTAAAACGTAATATTTCAACTGATTTAAAAATTATATAAAAAGAGTACATTAAATAATAATTATATTCGTAAAAATAGTTCGAATGTCACTACCATGTTCCCACGATAGGAAATGTAATTGTTCAGATTGTCTTATGGATACAGTATATATGTTAAAATATGTTATCTCTATTGGTCGACCCTTATCTGCTGTTACACACAATTTACTGTTTGTTTTGATTTTTTGGCAGTCAGTTAACCTGCTAACACTTTTCTTGGGCAAGCTTAGCCGATCTAAATGGTATACCAGTACCAAGTGCACATACTCATGCCAGTAACTGACAACTGACCTACTTGAATCAGAGGTAGGGGGAAAGGCCGAATAAATTATTTCGTGACAAATCCCCACACAAGTTAAGAAGCCGGACTGGGTCTCGAACTCACGAACCCCGGAGTGAAAATCCAGTGCTCTACCAAATGAGCTAACCGGGTCCGACACACAATTTGCTATTATTTGCGAACCAACAGGTTTTCGAATACTGGACAAAACTGTTGGAGCGACGGCATCGGACGAAGCTCGTGCATTAACATACAAGTTGTCCAACATTGATATCTACAGCAACAGCTGGGGGCCTGGTGACACAGGAACAGAGTTTGACCCTCTGCCAAAAAGTTGTCAGTGAAGCCTTCAAGAAGGGGTAGAGAAGGTAAAGTCAAAAGAATATAACAAATGCGTTTTATGTTTTTAGTATCAGGTGTTTTATTGAGGAGTAAAAAACATGTTTGTTTGAGGTTACATGCCCAAAACATTTAGGGTAGGTAGGTAGAAATTTTTTTTGGGTAAATGGTCAACTTGAAGATTCTAAAACTGAATGAATATTCAAAACATGTCTCTAATATCATAAAACATTGTTTTAAAGTGGATACTATAGAACCAAAACACTTATTTCTCCAAACAGATTTAATTATTGGAAAAAAGGAAAATTAACCAAAAAAATATCTGACCCACTCAATAAAATGTTCTAGGGTCGGGGCTTTTTTAAGGGTAGGTAATCTGAAACAAGCATATTTTTTACGCCTGAGATATACTTTTAATTGCATGACTACGCGAGTGGACTTAATATATTTCAAATGATTGATTAATACGCTGAAATATGTCGTACCACAGGGAAGAGGTGGTAAAGGAGCAATCTACGTGTGGGCGTCATGAAATGGTGGTGAGAAGTTTGATGACTGTCAGGCCGATGGCTACGCCATTAGTTTGTATAACATCGCAATTGCAGCCATATCCAAGTCTGGGACGAAAACCTGGTACTCTGAACATTGCTCTGCTGCTCTGGTCGGTACATACAGTGGCAATAAACCGGCTGACCCTGATATTGTAAGTGACAAAGGTACATATATAATATGTATATATAAAATATATGGAATGTGAAGAACTATATGTGTTATTTAACTACCCCTAAAGGAAGAAAATTGCAGTACCTCACCTTTTACAACTACTTTTACTGAAACATTGTATTCATGTATTGTAGACAACAACTGGCCCGTCGAACACGTGTGTCAACGACTTTACCGGTACCTCGTCCGCATGTCCTCTAGCTTCTGGGATCATTGCACTCACCTTGCAAGCAAAGTATACATTTCTTATATATAATACATGTATTGAAATTCCCGAGACAATATGGGGATAGAAAGACTTGTTTTTTATTGGAAATACATTTTGTATTCAGAAAATACCTCTTGTTTATTTTAGCTCCAATTTGACTTGGAGAGACGTTCAACATTTGATTGTTGAAAACGCTATTAACACTGGACTTCCTGCAAATTTCTACACCAATGGCGCCGGTAAAAAAGGTAAGGTACAAAAATACAAATGAGGCGTGTCGTGGGAAACACGGGCTTAATCCATGTGCTTAAGGTGTCTTCCCGGATTAGCCTTTGCAGTCCGCACAGGCTAATTCAGGACGGCACTTTCCGCCTACAATGGATTTTTGTTTAAAAAAGACTACCTCGAAACAGAAAATAACATAAAAGCGGAAAGTGTCGTCCTGAATTAGCCTGTGCGGATAATTGTCTCACCAAACCTTGTGCAATGAAAAAAAAATTATTGAGTTGTCTACCATTGTAGAACACTCAAATACGTTTTAACTTTTCCACTTTATCAATTGAATTCCGTTGTTGGTAACCTTCACAATTCTCCAATCCAAATAAACTCAGTTGATTAATGCCTTTTTGGCATCTAGATATTTGCAAATAATGATTGCTTTTCTTCGTTGTAGTGAGTCCATACTTTGGATTCGGATTAATGAATGCAGAAAAAATGGTCGACGCTGCTCCAACATGGAAAACAGTTCCTTCTAGAATCATGTGCTATACCTTTTCAACACCGAAACAGTAATTTCATATTATATTCTTATTATAAAGAAAGTGGTTAAGTTGAGAGTACATCAAAATCTTGCATCAAATACTTTACAAAAAGACGTAAAAAGCCGATCGCGTGTCAAGCAAAATATAATATTCAAACTTTATAAACGATACAAATTGCTTTTGATCTGAACCAAATATCATTGAAAGATGACATGTCATTATGATTTAACAATGTGGAAACTCTACTTAATTCTGTTTGAGACAAAGTTAAGACACAAATAATGAGAAAAATATTCTGAGAAATATCAATACAATAATAAAGGTTTACTTTATACTTATTTGGCTTCTTGTTTACATGTGTTTATATATTGATATAAGAATTATTAGCTGCTTATGTTTTCAATATGCATAGGGTAACATAAATCCAGTATTCGTTTCGTTTCTTTTTGCGTATTGTTTAGAAGCAACGCAGCCGGAAACACAGTGACGGACACTGTTGATTTGAGCACGTGCAAGATCCTGTTCACTGAGCACGTGGAGATCAAGTAAACTATCAGTCAACGAGAAGAGGAGACGTACAAATACATCTGGAGTCACCGACTGGCACTGACGTCACAGTCTTATAGTAAGGTCACATCGCGCCTATAAGTGGTTTGGTAATTATTGAGATGAGTTTCGTTATAAACTTCATTTCAATTTCATTCGGATGTTTGTTTAACATGACTGTTTGGCTCTATAGAAATATCAGCAGCAGTAAACATGAAAACATTTGAACACATAGCAGAGAACATAAAATGTTAAACGGTATATTTTATCGTACATAAAAGTGTACATACGTAGGAACTCGCGTTCATTTGGTTATTGTTAACTTTTCTTTTTCATGGAACAGTTCTCTATACATATATGTCTCGTTCAATATATTTCATACACGTGAATCCGCATAATAAACAAGTGCCAGCCCATGAGATTTTTTTTTGCCCAAATGCGGTATCTGGGCGAAAAATGAGTTATTTGCAGTTTTGAATACATTGATATGTGTAGAAACTGGAAATGGCTTCCTTTTTTCTCGATCATGCGTTTTGAGCAAGAATTAGCAGTTTACGTAACACCGCCATAACGACAAATGTTTACATTTCACACAGATTTTAATGTTTGTCATGCATACATTTATACAAATAACCCAATTAATAATATTTTCGTTGAGAGAATTCAAGATTTAAACAATTATTTGAAATATCTTAATCATGATCCTGACTTTCTCATAAAATCCACGTGCCTCAACTTTTACGACGTCACAGTATTTTCGAAACGAGACAGGCCGCAATTGGGATAAAAATCTCATAGGCTGCCATATATGTTTCAGTAATCGTGATAATGATACAAACAACGCTGTATTTGAGTGGACCTTTGTGACCGTGCATCTGTGACGCGAATCTGCAGTTGGCACGTGGAAGATAACACTAAATGACACTATCGGGGGGAAATAGTACGATTGCTTTATAATATTTAAATTGGAAGACACATATTTAAGAACGTATTACATCTATATGTGAAATTATTTATACCTGTATGTGTTGTAGTTACCGAAACAACATTCAAAACACATTGATTTTAACATTTTGTATTCTTTATTTGCAATTAGTAACCAGTATTTGCAACAGTTTGTTTTAGTGAATAATACAGTTTATGAACTTAATTGAATTAATATAAGATATTATAAATTATGGTATGATTTAACTCAACATATGTAAGGTTTT
Source organism: Congeria kusceri (assembly GCA_027627225.1). Taxonomy (NCBI): domain Eukaryota; kingdom Metazoa; phylum Mollusca; class Bivalvia; order Myida; family Dreissenidae; genus Congeria; species Congeria kusceri. The sequence goes on from CM051031.1 coordinate 40,450,821, forward strand.
GACTATTTTAATACCACTATTCAAAGAACATTACAACTGTATTGACGTTTTTTCAGCAATGAATCTAAACAGCTGGGGACTGTTCGTGTACGGGACCACGACGGATCCCAAATCAGGATCCCCAGCGGGTATGTATGTCACCTTGTGTAATAAATATATATAATCCCTTACAATTTAAGCTCGATCCGGCTTGTGGTATATTATTATATACATTTATTTGGTTTTCCAAGTTCATCTCAATACTACTATATACATTTCTAGGTTTTTGCCATTAACATCTAAACTCTTCCCTGTCTTTTGTTCAACGGTATATTTTCAATCATGGAGCATCACCAACACTTTACAAGCTTAACCACGTGTTCTCATTTGTCAAAATGTTAACATTTAACATTTATTAGGCCAGGAAACGTTAACCATTGTCCTTCACTGGATATTTTTATGTAAGAAAGAAGCTTTTCATCAATATTCACTGCTATACATACACATACATGTATTTGTTGTTTAGTATTTAAATAGCATGTATCATATTTTGACAAAATCATTGTTTTATAGAGACATTCTTACAATGTGCATTTCTTTCTTGCCAAGCCGGTTGGCTCGGTGGCTCATGTATTGTAGACATGCTCCGACAGTGTTGCGTGTCGTGGATATGCCAATGCCGGGTGCTTGAAACAAGGTCTTGTCTGCGTCACGTGCACCAATGGCTATCGTGTAGATGGCAGCTTTTGCTTAGAAGGTATGCTATGACCCGGTTGAAACATTAATTTATGGGATAACTTGACCAATGTCTGGGATATGAAAAAAAAATTGTTATTGGCGGCTATTGCAAAGAAGGTATGGTACGACCTGTTTGAAATATTGAACGGATAATTAGAAAAATATGTTATTGGCGGCTAATATATTGAAGGAATGTTTTGACCAGTTTCAAACATTGAGGGATAATTAGAGAAATATAGGATATAAAAAATGAGCCATTGGTGGCGGTTGTACATATATTAAGGTCATTTCAGAGAGTATAAGGGAACGATCTATGTTATTATTACATATACATGCATGGCATGGAACAGATTGCTGGCCAAAACGTGCAGTGCTAAGGGACTTGAAATCCGATCTCTTCTTTGACAAAATTATAGTATTGAGATAAGTCCAAGCCTTTCATTTTTACAGTTTATGTAAAAATATTGAAACACTTACTTCATTTTTATATTTCTCTTTACAGAGATATGTGAAATGTATCGTATTACTTATTCGACATGTTGATTTATATTTACCCAAATGGTCAGTAGGAGGTAATGAAAATGCTTAGGGTTCATCACAGCCTGAGATGCGGTTTTGCTCTTTAAATTATGTCCCGACTTTTCCGAACATGTAAAGTGTTCTGCGTTGATAACACGCAAAATGTTGGCGATGTTTCAGATGGCACTGGCGGTGGTTACTGTGACGACAATGTTCCATGTCGGAGTATGACGGGCAATTTGAAATGTGACAAGGGAGTATGTGCTGCAGAAAGTGAAAAAGGTAATAAATAAACAGATCTTCATTTTCAATAGACACATGGGTGAATTACGTTTTGCAGGATTATGAATTACATATAACACGTGAATACATTGATTCAGACAATAAGTAAACTGCACTTATATACATAAGTGAGTTCCATCGAATGCATATTACCGGTGTGATACGCAAAGACATTCCATTTCTAAATATGTTTATACGTGTACGAATATTATAATATCTTCATATCTATTAATCTTAAAGTGTTAAGCCAAGTTATACTCTCTATGCTCCACATTCACCCGTGAGAAGCATTGAACACGTGTGAATTCTTCCTGTATTAAGTAAGTAAAGTTCAGTATTATATGTAGGCATTGGGTTACTTAAATAAGGTCCTTTTTTGCTAACACGCATTGATTGTCACTATTTAAAGCGCAATGTTTAAAGTACATGTAAAAAAATACGTTTTGTCTCCATCGGTTTTGGAATGACCAAATAGGCAAATACAGACAAAGTAACACGTAATTGTAATTTGTTATTTTTCAGTTTCAGATCCAGATACATTTCCAAGTGCAGCGATAGTCGGAATAATTATAGGTGCCATCGCCCTGATCGCTGCTATCGTGTTTTCGGTCTTCTGCGTAAAGAACGGCTGGATAAGAAAGGTCACGGGGCGTTCCGGCGATGAATCAAGGGGGACCAGACCTGCCGCCCATTCAAACGTACAAACAGTCAGCTCTGGGAAGATCGCCCAAAGTCACACAAATATGGGCTACTATTAGATGTAATACTTCATGTATATTTTCAGTATGATATTCGTAAAAATCCGGGTGGTTTTAATTTCCAAATTGTAAATTTCCCTTTCTTGGATGGTAATATTCTTAGAGGTCCTTCCTATTGTATATTAATTTCGCAAATAGTTCGATATGCAAGAGCTTGATCATGAGTTAAAGATTTCAATGACCGTAACCTTACACTGACTAAGAAATTATTAAAACAAGGTTTTTTATATTATGATCTACGCAATAGGTTTGCTAAATTCTATAGGAAATATAATGTCTTAGTTTCTAAATACAATGTTTCTTTGAAATGGTTCTTATCTAACGGAATATCCCACACATCATTTTACAGTGATGTTTTGAAACGTGCTCGCAAAATATGTTAAAGTGAATGCTAAACACATACTTGATAATTTAGTACACACTTTCTTATCAAAAGGATATAATGCACTTAAACTTAGAAACACATGCTTATTAGTTTTCGATACTGAATTTCTTTCACCGTTACAAATTTGGTCGTTTTAAATGGTGGATACAATTGTTGATGCATATTGATTGTATTTTGGGCCGGAGGCCTTACGATACTAATAAAGAAAGAAAGATAAGTAGTTTAACGTCTTTGCGTTTTAAAATTATGACGTCATCGTGTGCATTGCGCGTTTCTATATATCGTCATCTTTTAAATAAATTATTTTTACTGTCTCAGTGACGTAGCGTTAGATTATCTAGGATATAGAATAATGTCGGGTAATTTCGACACCCTTTTCTCTAACGGTCTCATTATATTCTAATTTCATTCTTTAACTGACTGATTTCGTCATAAAATGTGACGTACACTTTCCTATGACGTCATAAAGATAGATTGGTCGATATAACGGCTTGCTGTTTGCACATAGATACGTCATCATGTTTTTGAATATTATATTGTTCACGAATATTTAGTGCGTTATAGGATTATGTAACGACGGTTAATTCGAAAAAGATTTACGGCGCATAGGGAATTCACATTACTTGCGGTCTTTTAGTGACAATCTAAGGTGGAATTTGTTGCTTTTTCTCAATGAAAAACTTTTTAAATGAGTTCACACATATTTAAATATTCCTTTATGGGGTGTCGATATTACCGACAACATTATGCATCATCGGGTAATATCGACACAGGTCAGCTAATGGGTCAGGTGGTGTCTCGTGTTTATCTACATACATATATTGCACTATCAAATCAGTAGATGTTCATTTAGGAAGCGGTGTTAAAAACGCCCTACTAACATAACCAAACTCATGTGTGTTGCACATAACTTGCTCCTACACCAATTAAAATTTGATTGACAGCGTGATAAACATCTATCGACGTTCAATTACATATTGGTAATGTCAAGCGTCCTCATTGGATGACTGACTGGCTGTAGTGAAATAGATTTATTGACACATTGATGCAGAAATCATGTGTGAAATAGTGCGTTTATTGCCGAGTATAAAATATTTGTTATAGAAACGCATGCATACACGAACGGTAATGATTGCTTCCTAGAATCTGACACTCAAATTTATGGCGTCCTTTAAGTAGATTTCACGTCCAAAAACAAGCTACATAGATATTATCAAACAAGTTTAAATATCGGCGCTGGTTTGCATTTTGCTTTGCAAACTGTTAGATGTTATAACAACATGATTTGTTGGCTTGGCCAAGGTACCTAGGTCATCAACAAATGTTGCTTTCCTAGTCTTCATCAAAATGCATGAGTCCTGTTTAAAAATAGAACTGTGCATAGCTAGACGATTTATCTCCGGTACAGACGGATGTACACATTAGTTTAGAGGTGAGTCGAATATAAACAATATATTAAATAAAACTTTAAATAAAAGCTAAGCGACAAAAAACGCACAGTATGGTGACGAGATGTAGTTGATACTTGTTTGTTGTTTCATTTCATCGTGCCTCAGAAAGTTGCAATTCTGCTGCTCTGGTTTGCATCTAGCCATTGATTAATTAAATGGTAATTAAATTGAATAATATTTTCTTTTATTGCTGTTTAATTTGAATTGCGATGCTATGAGGTTAATTTTTATTTACACGTACATGAATAATTACGCACATAAACCGGTTTAAACCCCAATGCTTTGCATTGACCGTTCCAAGGCGGTGACCCCAGAAAACATATCGTTCGCAATTGACAGGTAGGTACATATTTTGAATTTTTCGGCGATTTTAGTCGGTATATATACAAAATTATTGTACACGTGTATTAAGTAATGTCCAACTCAATTATGTATTAAGTGTCTTGCCATAAATGTACGTTTTTCTAAGAAAAAATATATTAATTGTCTGGGGGAAATACAAAATATTCAAAAACTGTACGTATTTATTTAATTTTTGGCATCTAAATCGACAAATTGGTGAGCTAAACCGTTACAGAGTAGTGATATAATCTATCTAGAAGGGCATTCACACGTTTATTAGTTAATACCGTAGTGGTTTCTGGGTTAAAATCATTTATATCTTGGAATGGTATGCTCATTTATGGATAAAGCCGAACTGTTTGAAGAAAATGTGTAAATAAAATCCAATCTTAAACTGGATAATGCTCAAACTGCGCGATAAAATGATTATTTTTTGCAAAGGAAGGTTTGTTTTGTGTTATTTTTCATTACATATTTTCATTACATATACATACTTTTATTATATGTAATAGAAGAAAAATATAGTTTATTAAAAAATTGTACAATGTAGCATATAAAAAACCAATAAGGCCAACATGATCGTCATGAATAACATTTATACAAATAGGAACACATAATATTATTAAGAAAGAGAAATACATTATATACATATATATATATTTGCGCGTACTATATACAAGTATTATGTACTGTATTCTCGTGCTTTACCAACTTGACCAAGTGATACACAAAAGTAATATGTACTTTATTATCATGCTGTACAAACTTAATTTATATCTTAGTTAAACATAAAAGTGATATGTAATGTATTCTCATGCTTTACACAAATAATTGTTCGTAATACATAACAGTGATCTATACTGTATTCTCATGCTTTATTTAGATTCTGCGAGGAAAAAACCTATATGGCTTTTAACATGCTTGGGTGACGTCTATAATATACTGATAAATGTATTGTATTTTTGTCTTGTTTGTCAGTAGAAGTTACATTCAAACATTAAAATGATATTCATCTTTGAGAACAGGGCAAACTGGGCAAACACTATATTACTAATATCGGTATTATTCCACCTTCCCTGCTCAATGTTAACCCATTTAAGGTAAAATTGAAGTTCAAATCATAAAGATATTTCTATAAAATAATGCCCTTGAATAGCCATGTATGCGTCCTTCTACACCTTGGACAAAAGTGTCAGTACTTCTGTGCTTAAACACAGAAACGAAACCATTGAGATTACCAACACCTTGTGCCAAGCAGACATGATAGAGTCCCAATGAACTTAGAATACATTTCACTTGACTGGCCTAGTTGGTTTTTAGGGGATTACTTTCAATATCGTCTAGCATAATTTTATATATCCTTTTAATGAATTTATGTTCTGGAGCACAGATCATCTTAAACCAGTACTTTATCATATTCATTTTACTCATAGTAAAAAATTCAAGTATCCTTGTCTCCGATAATATAAAGTCATTATGTGTGCTGATTTTGACACATATTTTTCCTTCACCATTTAATAACATATTTTAAATTAAAATAAGCAATGTTATTTTTTTTTTTATTGACATTACAAAGGCATTTGATTACATTATATGGGATATCTTTGGTACAGAATATACAGACTATGTATTCGAGGACGACGTTTTACGGTTATAAAAGCAATGTATACTCATGTGTACACAAAAGTAAGATATCTGAACTGCATTTGAGAGACATTTAGGTCTAAGACAAGGAGAGTGTTTTGTTCCCGATTCTTTTTTCTGTGTATATTAATGACATGGAGGATATATTGTCCTCAAAAGGTGCAAGTGGTATTGATATAGGCATGTCAAAATGCTTCCTACTCATGTATGCGGACGGTGAAGGGCAAATACGTTATCTGTTGTTCCCAGTTTCGCTCGACATTCCGCTTGTGCTTCCAGCAATCCAGCAATACATGGTAATTTTCAGCCCAGTTAGATAGCCTACTTTTAATGAAATTTGTGAACAATTTACCTATGACACTTAACATAGTTTTCACTCTAAAATTATTTGGGTCATTTAAATTTCCTTTCTTATGTATAGGTACAATAAAACATTCGGTCCATTTATCTGGAAAATATCCAAGATATAATATTTTGTTAAACAATTTAAGAAAATACAGAGGAATTTTATCTCTGCCATTTATTATAAATTCATTTAAGATTAGATCTGGTCCCGAACTTTTTCCAGTTTTTGTATTGGCAGTCCCTTTGAAAATTTCTTCAATAGTAGAGTACTACTGTGATAAGAACCATAACAATGTTTACTCATTTCATTTAAGATTAGATCTGGTCCCGAACCTTAACAATGTTTACTCATTTCATTTAAGATTAGATCTGGTCCCGAACTTTTTCCAGTTTTTGTATTGGCAGTCCCTTTGAAAGTTTCTTCAATAGTAGAGTATTACTGTGATAAGAACCTTAACAATGTTTACTCTCCAAAAAATTCCTGCACAATAGTTGAAGAATATATAATGTCACGTGATCGATTGTTGACACATTTCCAAATGCAATAATAAAAACGCTGATATTTCTTCATAAACTTAGTGTTGTGCAATATATGTGGTGTGTGTGTGTTTGGATATGATAGGATAACATACGGTACGTGTTTGATGACTTGATGAGCCTGTCGATTTGTGATTTTGAGTTTTCTTCGATTTACATTGAGGGTGGGGCACGGGACACGGATATATTCAAATTGCCCATCTCTACCGCCCAACATTTCGTCACGCATGAGTTACCGCACTAACCTGTTTCGTCGCTCCAATGGATAATCCCGTTATCTTAGCCTAGATATTCAACGCTTATGGCGCATAATAGCAACCGTGAGAAAACCAAGCGCAAGAAACAACCATCTAGTACATCGAGCGTCGAAGGATTAATCCGCAAACAAGGCCGCATCGGCAGTTTAGATAATAGTGATATAGACTGTAACTTGAGTGTAAGCGAAGTGCTGTACGAGGCCAATTCCGTCTTATACAACGACAACCCCTCTTGATCAAGTACAAACACCATGGCCACCGGAAGTAGCGGGATGGCGACGAATGCCGAGCTGAATGAGAAGTTAGATAAAGTGTTGTCGGTCATATGCGATATGAAAACTTCACAGGAGGGAATGCGCAAAAGCCTCGAGAGCAAAATTGACATCCTAAGAAATGAGATAATGAAAAGTATTGACGCTAAACTCAAAGCTCTCCGAGACGAAATAACACTTGACATTAGAAAGGAGACAAGCCGTATAGATAGTCTCATGGACTCAGTCAAATCATTACAAGATCGTTTTCGGGATCTAGACCTCACCGACGCGACCAATAGTCAGTCCGCAAGGACACCTGCTTCACATCACTCTAACGACATCAACGACCCGGATCTTTGCATCATGGTAACCGGAATCCCTTACCAAGACAATGACGACCCGATCAAAAAAGCCAGAGCACTGGTGCAACAGCTTGGCGATGACGTCATGTCAAGTGTGTCGGTTACCGGCGCTGTCCGTCTACGAAGCAAATTTCCAAACAAACCTGGACCTATGCAAATAAGTTTCAACAATAGACAAGAGAAAATCAAAGTACTGAGAAACAAAATGAAACTCACAGATATAGATGGCTACAAAGCTGTGTTCGTGAAGAGTAGCAAATCTCATGCAGAACGCTTGATCGAGATGAATCGGACAATCCTACGCCAACTTCCACATGGGAATGACTACAGCGTTGACGCCAACGGACGCATCCGGCCACGCCAGGACGCCGAACCGAGCCAGGACCGTGAGTAGTACACACACCGCCCCACCGGAAAACCAATACATATTGTACACTGCAATGTCTGCGGATGGACAAAGGACAATGAAAAATTACGTGTTAAACTACTTGACTTTCTTGAAGCGGATATAATCTCCCTTAGTGAAGCACATCTATCGGGCAATGAGGGGCTGACCTATGATGGATATTTATGGTTTGGATATAATCGACAAGAAATTCATCACAAAGCGCCTAAATCTTCAGGAGGAGTTGGTATTCTCTTGAAAACGTGGATTCTAGATAAATTCAGTGTGTCTGTAGTTGATAAACAGTATGACGGAATACTTGGTCTGAAATTGATAAACAAAGAAGACGCTAGCGAACTGACTGTATTCTCATGTTACTTGCCGCCAGAGGGATCGACGCGCGGTCGGGATGCTCAAGGTTTCTACTCACACTTGTTGACGCAAATTTACACGCATTCACACAGCGACTACATGCTCATATGTGGAGACTTTAACGCACGTATTGGCGCTCTGTCAGATATCTTGGCCGAATGTGACGTCATAAAAGAACGGAAAATCATCGATCACTGCGTTAACCAACATGGTCGCGATTTCACGGAATTCTTGTGTGACGCAAAGTTCTGTACATTGAACGGCCGATTTGAAGCCAATGATGACAATTTTACTTCGATATCACGGAAAGGCTCGGCTGTGGTGGACTATATATGTGTGCCTCAACATATATTCCAATCATTCAGTGACTTTAAAGTTGTAAATCTTTCAACGGTGATTGACAAGCAAGGATTTCACGGTCTATTAGGCGAACGCTCGAGAGTCCCTGATCACTGCGCTTTAAGCGTGAAGCTAGAAACAGACTATATTAGTCCCACTTCTTGCTCCGATAGTGTAACGGAGAGATCCAGTGAACACCGGTTTAACCTGCGGCGTATACCACCAGATTTCATGGAAAGTGAAACTGTAAAAACAGCAATTATGACAGTTATTGGCCAAATCGAGAGTACTCGCAAAACACAAGAAAATATTGACACTAGTTACGAAAACTTGTGCAGTGCGATTATATATGAAATGAACAGCAAAATACCCAAGTATGCGCCGTCTAGAACGACTAAATCGCGACTTAAAAAGACAAAAAACCGTACTGGAATGATACGCTACAAGGGCTGTGGAATGACGTCAGGGATAACGAAACAGTTTTCTTAGTTGCCATGGTAACCGCCGTCTCAAGACAAGACTGCGTACCGACTACACTAAGTTCAGAGACAAATTTGATAAAACATTACGCAGTTCAGAGCGCGACTACAGGCGAGCCCATGCCAATGAAATAGAGACTATGCGAACAGATCATCCGAGAGATTTTTGGAATAAAATTAAAACGTTGGGCTCTAGAAAAGACTCAAATATTCCAATGGAGGTACCTGAAGCCGACGGACAATCAACCAATAATAAAAACAAGGTGTTCGATCGTTGGACAGAGGACTTCAGAACCTTGTACAACTGTCAAAGTAATGGAAGCTTCGACGAAGACCACTACAAAACAGCACAAACACACAAGCTTCTCCTCGAAAATACAATGAATGACCCTCTATACGTCCCTAATGAATCTCTGAACTCAAACGTAACGATGGACGAGGTGTGCGACGTCATCGAACACAGCAAGTCGGGTTCAGCATGCGGTATCGACGCAATTCCGTACGACGTATTGAAGTTTCCCCCTGTCATAGCCGCTGTTCAACAGCTGTTTCAACTTGTTTTCGATACAAGCATAATTCCGTCTGTATGGCGAAAAGCGATAATCTGCCCAATTGTTAAAGATCCTGCCTCGGACAAACGACTTCCGCTTAACTACAGAGGAATCAGCCTGTTATCATGCGTGAGCAAGTTATATACGGCATTCCTGAACAAGAGACTATCAAAGTACCTCGAAGGAGAAAACATTTTGGCCGACGAGCAGAATGGATTTAGAAAGAACCGCTCGCGTGATGATCACGTCTTTACGTTAAGCAGCATAATAAGGAACAATGCTAACGTCTTTGCTGCGTTTATTGACCTTAAACGTTGTTTTGACGTCCTTGACCGTGAAATGGTGCTGTACAAGTTGCTACTCAACCGCGTAGACGGCAAGTTTTACAACTCCATACGCAATATATATGCTAGCTCCATGTCGTGTGTTCGGCTTAACGGATCACTGACGGACTGGTTCGACAGCGCCAATGGCGTCAAACAGGGATGTATGTTATCGCCGACCTTGTTCGCTGTTTTTGCAAATGATCTCGTAGCCGAGATTAATAACCTGGACTGCGTCGTTACTGTCGGCGATACGAAGATCTCAATCCTTATGTACGCTGACGATATCGTGCTAATTTCGGATAATGAAAATAATCTTCAGAAAATGCTTGACGTTCTCAATGACTGGTGTAGACGTTGGCGTGTTATTGTCAATACATCCAAATCGAAAAGCATGCACTTTCGAAAAGGCAGAAGAAATAGAACACAATATCAGTTTAAAATCGGCACCAATGAATTAGAGATGGTTGACAAGTACAAGTATCTGGGAGTCATCTTCAGTGAAAAAGGCGACTTTACAAGCGCCTGTGACGCCCTAGCAAAAGGCACAGGCAGAGCACTTGGGAGTATCATCAACAAAATCCACAACATGAAAGACTTTGGTTTTAAGTCGTACGAAACCCTGTACAATGCATGTGTGGTACCCGTGATGGACTATTGTGGTGGTGTATGGGGATTTAAACAGCTGCAACAGGCAGACAATGTACAGAACCGAGCGATGCAGTATTTCCTTGGTGTCCACAGAATCGCGCCAGTCGCCGCTATGGTCAGGGACATGGGATGGCTACCCACCAGATATAGACGATGGCTATGCATGCTACGCTTCTGGAATAGACTGTTGTGCATGGACCATGCCAGACTTTTGCTACAAAGTGTTTGAAATGGACTATAATGTATGCACCAATAACTGGTCGAGCGAGGTCAGGGATATTATGACGAACATTGGACTACGTGACTCTTTCAACCACAAACAAACTGTAAATGTTCCCTCTGCAAAGCAACGCATAGAAGTGTACTATGACTCTATTTGGAAACAAGACGTTGCTAGAATGCCTAAGTTGAGAACTGATTGTACTTTTAAAACAAGTTTCATACAAGAACCGTATCTCACATTAGACGTATCAAAGCACCAACGTTCGTTATATGTACAATCCAGGTCGGGCATCCTACCATTACGAATAGAAACTGGAAGATATCTCGGCGAGAGTGAGGATAGAAGACTATGCAACTTCTGTGACTTTCAAACAGTTGAAAATGAAACACACTTTGTGTTAAATTGTCCAAGATATAGTGACTTAAGGCTTGGAATACTTGGCGATGCCTTGCAGGAGACTGGTTTTATGACACTGTCCCCCATATATCAACTACGTTATCTGATCCATAATAACACTAGACAACTAGCCAGATATATTACGGCTGCCTACTTACGCAGAAGAAGTATCCTTTATTCGTAAACACGATTACATATTCGATGCGTATGTCTGTCGCTGCTGTCATGTGATAACAATCTTTATTTTTGATACGCTTTATCAATTTATATACAACGTTGTTAATAATGGAACTTGCTAAGGTGACTTATAGGCCCGGTGGGCCGGGTGTGATCTATTTTGTATCTGTATTTACTTATAAATGTAAATGTTATACACAAGTCACGATAATAAAAAATTTACTTACTTACTTACTTTGCTTTAGTGAACTTTTGTTGTCAACAATGTTAAAATCTCGCTCAAAATTTTTTAAACGCATACATTTATTGCATTTACATAAAGCACTATTGGTTATTATCCATTCATTTTTTAAAAATAGTTAGGACTTTATCACCTAAAAGTTAGGGCTTTATCAATTTTACATTATATTGTCCCACGAAAAGAACAATATAACGCGTGTTTGGTGCATTTTAACAACGCATGAAGCAGATATACAAAGAAGAATGGCTGATACGTAAGGTCGTACATTAATAATTGCAAAAACATTAATTGATCAGTACTTTTTTACATAAAATATTGACAACTTTACTGATTTGTTTACATTCTTAAACAAATTCATACTAATATGAATTTATGACATTAATACTAATATGACATTAACATGGAAATGCACCAACCATTTGTACGCAGGGCACCAATGATTGCTCACGAACCTTTATCATGCATTGACCTTGACCCGTGAGAACCGTGGCTAGATCTGTTTGAAGTACGTACACACACAGGAGCAGTGCGACAAGAGGACCAATATGTTTCTGTGGCATTTCATAGCTGCTCTGCTTCTCATTCAGGTACACTTTTGGTCTGGTACCTTTAAACAATCCTATGGTGGATAAATCAGTAAGTAAATGCAATAATAGTGTTAAAACATATGTTAAAGTGCGACCATTTCTTTATCGATACAATTTTTTTAAACATCATTCAGTATAGTTAATGGATTTAACCTTCCTCGTTTTTTATAACGAGTAGAACTATTCATGTTATACATAGCTCGTATATTATATTGTACAATGTCATTTGTTTATTAATTATACGAGTTCCAATGACAATCACCTTAACTGTAAATGTAACTGATAAGCTTTGTGTCCGGTGTATAGGACACAGTTCTACATGTAGAACGTATATCAGCAAATGTGCCTAAGATATATACGTACCACGAAGACTACTAGAATTACAATAACAGTATACTTTAAAAGTCCAATGCCGAACATGCCACCTATAATCATGTGTGGTTCACAATGCCCTAATAAAGATTATTTCATAACTGAATATATATTACTATACAGCGATAAATAATATATCTGACAAACGATGTCAACCTTTTACGAAATTGACGTCTACTATGGTTCTTCTTTTTCTAACGAGAGGGCCATGAGATCCATATTTAGCCATGTTATATGGCTCAAAATACACCCTGATGCATAAATGGCTCAAAATACTCTCAGATATACAAAATACATGTCTAACAAAATTAATGTTATTGCTAGATAGAGGTTCAGACAATTGAAAGCAATTCATTGAAATCCAAAGACAAAAAGATGTGCAACGATGATGAAGGCTGTCCGACACCGACACCCTGTTTTAACGTAAGTGACTGCAAGCAAGACGAGTGCTGTATCAGTAACGATCGACCAATCGGAAAGTTTTAATGACAATGATGCCACTTCCATGGAAGTATTTCGGAAAATGGATCACACCAAATGAATGATGTTGTTTAATTGGTTTCACAACTGGGTTTATATCTGCTATCGCTGACCGTTTTTTGCTTCTTTGTTATGGACATTTGTGCCTTTAGACGTTATATATCTTTACACTTAAGTTTATTTGAGAATTCAACGTGGATTTTCATTTTTGGTAATAATGATACTAGGTAATTCGTTTGCAATTTATTATGCTTGTATATTGGATGAACTACTATGAATGAATTTAAAATTAAACAAGAGCTGTCGGAGGACAGCGCGCTCGGCTTTTCTTGTCCTTGTCCGAGTTTCTGGCTTTTTTCAAAAGACTAACTGTATAGCAGGGACCAATTAAATGAAATTAATTTCTTCCTCGCGTTACTGAGTGGAAGCATTTTTCTAAATTTCAAAACATTGACCCAGACGTTGACCCAACTAACCCATATGCAATGTCTCTTTATACAGTATCTATAAATTGAATTTTATTAAAATATTTGACTTTGTTCTCAAGTTATAAAGCATTTTCTCTGTTTAGTAACAGTGACCTTCACCCCACCCAACCCAACACAACTGCAATTCCGAGTAAATTATTTAGGTGTAAAAATGCCCATAATTGTGACAAATTTCAAACTAGAGTTATAAAAATTAGCCTATGAGATCGTTTTAATATAGGAAATAAGTGTTCTTCGTTTGAATGATATCCCTCAAGCCATTCCTGAGAAACCACATAGCTTATATGTAAAATTTCTAACTGTCAAAAGGCCCATAATTTTGACAAATTTCTAACTAGAGTTAAAAACTTTGCCTATAGGTTCATTTTAAAGTGGGGAATAAATATGTTTTAAGTTTGAATGAAATCCCTCAAGCCATTCCTGAGAAACTAGCTTAGCGAAAAAGTTTAACCTAGCTCGGACGCCGACGCCGGGGCGAGTATAATAGCTTACCTTTTCTTCGAAAAATCGAGCTAAAAGGGTATTTGTCTTAACATAAATCTGGTAGATCCCATTAATTTCAGTTTAACATTGAATTCTTCCATTGAACAGGTTGCTACGTCCGGTATCCCTCCGGTCGACCAACACAGAACGTGTTCGTCTCCTGTCCCTGCGATATGAACCTCGTGTGTCACGGCATAGGCGTCATAGATATCCCTCTGGGGGAAGTGGGAAGGTGTGTGCCATGTTTCTCTTGCGAAATGTTACGATAGATTTACTGGACTGATCGTATTGTCATTTAAACAACAGTACCAGAATTAAACACAGAATACTGGTTTAAAACGTGTTTTCCAAAATATATAAATTAAAAGCAAGATCTAAAAATAAAACAATAAACAAACATTTGTTGTTTAATACAAGAACCAATTATAGGCTATGTATCAGTATTAAATATATACGAGTAGTTTATGGCGCCGGTAACTCAACGAAATAATGTTCATGACCCTAGAAGGTTTCGTTTGAAAATGTGGCTTATTTCTGACTGAAAGTAGACCTTCAGACAAGACAACAAAAAGCTGTTATGTCATTATACGTGTAGATATACATTTAAATGTATAGTGATGCTATAGGCTAAATTGTTGACACTGTCATATTGTGATTCGTGATAAATTATGTAGAAATACTTTTTTTTCTTTTTCAGGTGTGAGATGAAGTAACACACACACAGGATCCTTCACGCTTTGTTCATATATTCGTTATGGACTTTGCAATTCTGACTGTTGTTTTACTCTAGTATTATACAGCATTACAGCAATTCGATAAGATTTATTTTGTTAATATATGAGCACAAACCATACTTTCAGTATGCTGATACAATACCGTTCCCAGCGATTGGCATTATTCTTCAACTACCGAAGAATGAAATGCTATTGCGACGTACATGTTTTATCAAATAATTGAAGTCACTATATTAGTGACATCTTGCAAATTCACAAGCATAACTAAAGCATACACATATCAGTTTATTCATAACGTAATCTGGTTATATTGCACAAAACCCTGAATATATGTTTAAAGAGACACATTGGGCAAAATAGATATAAGTTACAACCGGAATGTCAACAATGTACATATTGCAATACACAACGTTAACATATCATTTAGCTGAATATATCAATAAATGTGTAATCAAGAATGCTTCCAACTACATGCAAGTACATTTTGTTCAATTAATTATTGTCCACATCATATCAAGAAAACAAAGAACAGTAACTGAAAAAATATCACAAACACTAACAACAGACAAACACTGTATTTTAATAATCATAAAAATATACTGATTTAAGATATAAAGGCTGAGCAAATTTAGATGATTTGTCCAGGAAAATCAACAAAAGCTTTAATATCCAATGGCAACACCATCTGCACGTGGATCCGAACCTGCCCAGTATACGCCACTCTCTGGCACAGGGTTAAAGGGCCAGGCACCTCTGGCGATGATCTGTCCCCTCCCAAAAAGGACCCTATTATAGCCTGCTACATTGGCCGTAACGTTGTGTCCCATAGCTTTAAGCTCTTGTACAACGCTGTCCGCAATTCCAGTTTCTAGGGCAACTTGCTCCAGGCTTCCTTCTGACATCCTGGAGTAACATTTGTAATGATGTGAACCCCTTTATTTTAGAAGTACATGTATGTATAAGGACACACAGAAGACAATTTCGTGGACAGGACCAGTGCTTTTGGATATCATATGAGACTATGGAAGTGCACCGTAAGTGCCCCTTTATTAACCACCAATGCGATACATGAAATCAACTTTGATATAATTGTTTCCAAGCTCAGATGCAATTAGAAGGCATTATTTAAAAAACTTGCCAATGGAAAAAACATATATGTAGCTCTATTCATTTAATTATTATCATACTTACGTGTGCCCGTGTCCAATACAGAAGCGAGGCATGTTGAGTGCCTGCTGGGGGTCCATACCGAAATCGATCATGTTGAGCAGCACCTGCACGTGGCCCTGGGGCTGCATAAACCCGCCCATCACACCGTAGCTCGCCAGCAGCTCTCCTGTAGAGAAATTACATAACGTGTATAACAAAATTTACAGTAATTACTAATTGGTAGTACATGCATTTCATTTTATAAAGGCATTCAGGTCCGATGCTGCAGTGCTTCTGGGCCTAGAGTGTGTCTCACCACCAAATGACCTGATAAATTTTTGGAAAACACCAAGTTTAGACCAATCATGAATTATGTATATGTAATTTCCAGCTTTTTTTATATTTAATTGAATATTTTTCTTGTTTTTATCTTTTGTTGTGAACTGGACAAAAGCTGACAGTATACAGAGACTACACAGTCTTGTGACCACTAACCGATCATTTTATATTACTGGTAATAAAATAATAGAGCAAGAATGTATGATGAGTGAACCAATTTTACCTTATAAATCACTTAGTACTGAATTAATTTCTCTGTCATTTTCATTCAAAGATGATGACAATAACCTGTTTCAGCCGAGGTAATCATTGCTGGTATAATGGTATGGTATGGTCGTTTTTGTGGCGCCACCACATTGGGGTGATCTGGATCCAGTGAAAAATTAAGGCCCCTGTTTTGCAACGTAAATCCGCACTTTTCCGGCACAATACCGGTTCCAAAGCCCATGTAATTGCTGTTGATAAAGGAGCAAGCGTTCCCACTGCTGTCTGTGACAGTGAAGTATACGGTGTCATTACCCTTTAAAGTTTCACCGTCACAGACTTTCGAGATAGCCCTGAAAAATAGCGTGACGTCTGTGCATACATTACCTCTTGATATGAAACACTTACGCAGATACTTGCTTATCAAAACATTTTGAGTTACCAATATTTCATTTCAAGTACAGATTTTCTAGTAAACATTCTGAAATGCAAACTACCCGTACAATAAACTAGGTTGCATTTCAAAGATGTACTTTTAGACGCTAAAAGCAGACCTCCATAGATTGTGATTTTTTGTTTGACAACTAGAACAGATGGAGAAGTTAAAATTGACAACTTCAAACAAGAAAATATAAAAAATATTGGACAAAAAGGTTGACTGTTTAAACAAATAAGCATGCAACTGAAATCAAATGTTTTATTTTTTCTCAAGTTTTTTGTTAGTGAACAATTGTATGTAAATTCAAACATACTGTTTTTCTTTAATCAATTTTCTTCGTTCTGCTGCATAATCTTTGCACAACATCTTCTCAATGGGAACATGAACTTTGCTTGCATCAGCACAATATCTTGAAACATCAGCAAAGCTCAGCCGAAGGGCTTCTATCAATGTGTGCAAGTAGGCGGAAGAGTTATGTCCCATTGCTGAAACAAGATACCATTGATTTGAGACCATGGCTGTAGTGTGACTGGGAGAACGTAAATCAGAATGAAATCGGATATATGGGAATAAATGAGGTCTGGAGTTTCACATACATGTATGTGGTCTAGAATACATAAGAATATTACCTTTTATGTCTATCTCTTTACAAAATCGGTTTTACGTGAAAATTTTGCACAGATTGCTCTATTCAAGTTCTCATTAAACATAATTGTTTTTTTTATAATATGTTTATCCATAAAGTAAATAACTGAAGATGTAAATCCCACCCTGTAGGTTGTATCCTTCCAGAATGTTAAAGGCCATAAGAGCTGTAATGCCCTGTCCATTGGGAGGGATCTCCCAAACAAGGCGACCCTTATATTTAGTTTTGATTGGCTCCTCAAACGTAGACATATGTGCCTTTAAATCTTCCACGGTCATCAGGCCCCCAAACTTCTGTACCGCTTTACAAACTTCTTCAGCTATATGACCTTCATAAAATCCTGCCTTGCCATTAGTTGCTAATGTCTAAATTGAGTTAAAAAATCACAAAGTATTCCACAAAGATAATCTTCCTAATAATGTACACACTTATTTGAAAATTAAATCTGCCATAACCGATCTACTGGCACCTTCTCGAGAATAAAACACTTTATACACATCTGTAAATTTCATGTCATAATTAAGAAATTATCTTTGATTTAGTGTTGTTTATCAGCTAATAAACAACAATTTGGAGTTCTGATGCAAAGAAATTAAACTCACATCGGAATGAAAAATTATCTCCTGATAAACAACGCTAAATCGAAGGTTATTTTGATTCTAACATAATCGGACAAATAAATTATTGCAATTACAATGGGAACTACATTTTACTATGCACACCTGTTACCAGTGACATAATTCATTGATACAAATTCATAGTGATGTCACTTTTATAGATAACAAGAGCTGTCAGAGGACAGCGCGCTCGACTATTCTAAGTATTTCAGTTGGTACATATTTTGAATAGTGAAAGGGGCATAAATTTGTTAAAATACAATATTTTTAAGTGAAGCCTTGTATAGTTTATAAATTTTTGGAACAAAAACTTTAACCACAAAGTCTACGTAAAAAGTGGGCTAACTCTGTCAAAATACAAAACAGAGTTATGGGTAATGTTGCCCCTGATACTAGAGTTGATGACAAAGGTTAGTTCCAAGTTTCAAGTGAATAACTTATGTAGTTTTGAAGTAACAAAACTTTTTAATATAAACTTTAACCAGAAAATCTATGTGAAAAGGGGGCATAACTCTATCAAAATACAAAACATAGCTATGGGTAATGTTGCCCCTGATACTAGAGTTGATGAAAAGGTTAGTTCCAAGTTTCAAGTGAATAACTTATGTAGTTTTAAAGTTATCAAACTTTTGAAAATAAACTTTAAATAGAAAATCTGAGTGAAAAGGGGGCATAACTCTGTCAAAATACAAAATAGAGTTATGGTGAATGTTGCCCCTGGTACTAGAGTTGATGATAAAGGTTAGTTCCAAATTTCAAGTGAATAACTTATGTAGTTTTGAAGTTACAAAACTTTTGAATATAAACTTTAAACAGAAAATCCATATGAAAAAGGGACATAACTCTATCAAAATACAAAATAGAGTTATGGGGAATGTTCACCCTGATACTGGAGTTGATGACAAAGGTATACTCCAAGTTTCAAGTGAATAGCTTTTGTAGTATTGAAGTTACAAAACTTTTGAAAATTATTTTTACCCGAAATATCTGTGTTACAAAAATGTTGAACAAACTTTAACCAGAAAATCTAAGTGATTAGGGGGCATAAATCTGTCAAAATATAAAACAGAGTTATGGGGAATGTTTCCCCTGACACTGGAGTTGATGACAAAGGTTAGTTCCAAGTTTCAAGTGAATACCTTATGTAGTTTTGAAGTTACAAAACTTTTGAATATAAACTTTAACCAGAAAATCTACGTGAAAAAGGGGCATAACTCTGTCAAAATACAAAACAGAGTTATACAGAATGTTGCCCTTGATACTGGAGTTGATGACAAAGGTAAGTTACAAGTTTCAAGTGAATAACTTATGTAGTTTTGAAGTTACAAGACTTTTGAATAAAAACTTTAACCAAATTCAGACGCAGACGCCGACGCCGGGGGTAGTAGGAAAGCTCACCTATTCTTCGAATAGTCGAGCTAAAAACTGAACAAATGACGTCAGAATCAGAACTACATTTTTGCGCTGTTTATGAGTGGTTTTACAACAATATTTTTGTTCTTTGTCTATAGAACAATTTGGGCGTGTCAATTAAAATTATGTAATATTAAACCTTACATCAGTTAAGAGAAACTGTACGTATCCTGGAGTGTCCATATTCCGATGACATAAGAAACTGATCAATGAACTTTAAAAAATCAAAATATCTACTCACATTGAAAAAATAATCATTTATCTATAAACTACAACAAATTATTTGCACTTTTGTCACATAAACATTACCAACAAATGGAAAATGCATGTGCCAGTACCCTAAATCCGCCATCTTGAATTTGTTCCAAATTCCGATGACACACTATAACAACATGAAATATATTTGTTTTGCTTCGTTTTTCAAAATTACTTCACCTTTATGTTATCCATTCATCAATTGTCAACATTGTAGACAAAATTAACTAGAAGTTTCTATTGCACTTTTTCTGAATTTTTGACACAATAGTAGACATCGTGTCAAAAATAACAGAAAATATGGCTGTTTTATATATTTCATGAAAAATGACTCTAAATAAATATTTTTGGAATATTTTTTCGGTCTTGCATGTTTTTAAATCGATTCCAACTAAATAAATAAATAATCCTACCATAAATACACTGATTATTTAAAGCAATGGATCATCGGAATATGGACCCACTTGGAAATAGGTCCTTTTACAATAATACCTTTAAAGTGTTGGCCAAACCAGGGTTGTGCATAATTTCTCCATGCCTTGGTGGTTGTCCATTAATGAGCAATTCATGACCAAATTCATTTTTCTTCTCTTGTAGCAGCCAACATCCTCAATAAATTATATATAATTTTGTAAAAGCAACTCATTTCCTGTGTTTATTTTATCTATTCAATACTCAAAATATATTCTAAACCTGGTATTTTATTTATTAATACTCAAAACAAATTATAAACCTGGATCAGTGTTTTTGCAAAATATCTCACAAGAGCTTTTTCCAAACTTGACACAACTTTAAGCCTTTATCAACGCATTTACACCTGGAAACATTCTGACTGTATTTAAATAGATTTCATTGAAACAACTGTCCGACCAACTGAATACACATGTACCATTAACCGAGAGAGAATGTTAGATATAACAGGTAATAGTTATTATAACTAAAAATGAGGAGTGTCGTGGGAAAACCGGGCTTAATGCATGTGGGTAAAGTGTCATCCTGGATTAGCCTGTGCAGTCCGCAGAGGCTAATCTGGGATGGCACTTTCCGCTTTTATGGTATTTTCTGTTCTGTCTCTTCTAAACAAAAATCCACTGTAGGCGGAAAGTGCCGTCCTGGATTAGCCTGTGTGGACTGCCAACAACATGGACTATACCCTTTGCCCAAGCATGTGCTGTTATTTTCTGCACAGGGAATCCTTCCTCAGCAAGACGAATGGCAGGTTGAAGAACATCAGACAAGCTTAGCTGGAAAATGTATGTAAAAAATATGGGATTTCCAGAAAACTAAAGAACCTGCTTGTCACGCACATGTAATAAATGTTAATTATTATTGGGCTAGACTTCCTTAATTTTGTCCTATATTTCACATACTGTGCACAAACATTTGTATCCAAATTAGATGAACTAACAAGGAGTCCCTCATTATAGAATCCCTGTCAGGGACAGTACATTGAATTTGTTCAAACATCATAAACATCTAACCAACACAGCGTGTATACAAACTTCTGCACTTCACAGAGGCTCAAAATGATAAATAAACAAGTATGTTTGTAAAACATGTATGCCCCCCGACTTGCAGCCTTTGTTCATCACAGAAGTGTACTGTTTCTGAAAAATCTAAGCTGAGACATGTTAACTATTTCCTTGATAGTAGTTGTCTTCTCTGCAAGAGCATTCTTCCAATCAAATTTGACGACTCGACCCAAGTATTCAGTAATTATCACTATGCAATAGGTCATCTACTCAAACTGACAATTGTACTATATAGTTTGAGGACCATGTACCAATGGTTCATCTGTTATTAAGTGGAAATGTTTGTTTTTTTACAAGCCACTGTGACCTTGACCTTTGATCTCAAAATCTATAGGGGTCTTCCTTCCCTCAAGACTAACCAGCATACAAATTTATACGATCCTAGGTTAAAGCGTTCTCTAGATATTGTGTGGAAATGGTTTTCATGTTACAAGCTCCTGTGACCTTGACCTCTGACTGGTTGACCTCAAAATCGATAAGATTCTTCCTTTCCTCCCGAGTAACCAGCATACTAACTTGGATGATCGTAGGTCAAAGCGTTCTCTAGATATCCTGCAGAAACAAAATGGTCTACAGAGAAAACAGTTTTCATGTTACAAGCCCCTGTGACCTTAACCTTTGACCTGTTGACCTCAAAATTGATAGGCGTCTTCCTTTCCTCCCGAGTAACCAGCATACCAACTTGGATTATTGTAGGTCAAAGCATATTCTACAAATCATGCGGAAACGAAATGGTCTACAGAGGAAACAGTTTTCATGTTACAAGCCTCTGTCACCTTGACCTTTGACCTGTTGACCTCAAACTGATAGGCGTCTTCCTCGCCTCCCAAGTAACCAGCATACCAACTTAAATGATCGTAGGTCAAAGCGTTCTCTAGATATCGTGCGGAAACAAATTTCATGTTACAAGCCCCTGTGACCTTGACCTTTGACCTGTTGACCTCAAAATCGATAAGCTTCTTCCTTTCCTCCCGAGTAACCAGCACACTAACTTGGATGATTGTAGGTCAAAGCGTTCTCTAGATATCCTGCAGAAACAAAATGGTCTACGGAGAAAACAGTTTTCATGTTACAAGCCTCTGTCACCTTGACCTTTGACCTGTTGACCTCAAAACTGATAGGCGTCTTCCTCGCCTCCCAAGTAACCAGCATACCAACTTAAAAGATCGTAGGTCAAAGCGTTCTCTAGACATCGTGCGGAAACAAATTTCATGTTACAAGCCCCTGTGACCTTGACCTTTGACCTGTTGACCTCAAAATCGATAAGCTTCTTCCTTTCCTCCCGAGTAACCAGCACACTAACTTGGATGATTGTAGGTCAAAGCGTTCTCTAGATATCCTGCAGAAACAAAATGGTCTACGGAGAAAACAGTTTTCATGTTACAAGCCCCTGTGACCTTGACCTTTGACCTGTTGACCTCAAAATTGATAGGCGTCTTCCTTTCCTCCCGAGTAACCAGCATACCAACTTGGATGATTGTAGGTCAAAGCGTATTCTACAAATCATGCGGAAACGAAACGGTCTACAGAGGAAACAGTTTTCATGTTACAAGCCTCTGTCACCTTGACCTTTGACCTGTTGACCTCAAAATTGATAGGCGTCTTCCTTTCCTCCCAAGTAACCAGCATACCAACTTGAATGATCGTAGGTCAAATCGTTCTCTAGATATTGTGCTGAAACGAAATGGTCTACGGACAGACCGACCATCTGACCGACGGACAGGTGCAAAGCAATATACCCCCACTTCTTCGAAGGGGTGCATAATTACTGAAATACCATCATAAAACCCACCTTCCCACTGCCGAACGTTTCCACAGTATCACACCACGTGGCCACCGCCCCAGGCACTGTGACCGTGTGACCGTGATTCACTGGTAGAGGTCTGTTCACGCCATATCCCTCGCCTTGCAGACGGTCCAGGGTCAGCTGCCCAGGGGCTCGACCACTGGAGGGGACAAACAGACGTTTGGCTTTAAACGTGTTTATTTCTTAGGTAAGTGGTAAGACAAATATGCACATATACGGCAGATCAAAAACAAGAGGGCCATAAGGCCCTAGATTGCTCACATGAGGGGCTAAGGAATTAAACTCTTCTGAGCAAGTTACATGAAGATTCGGCAAAAAATGTGGCCTCTAGATTGTTTGCAAGCATATTTTTGTTCAATTTGGCCTGGTGACCTAGTATTTTACCACAAGTGACCTGGGTTCAAACTTGTCTGAGATATCATTACGACAAATGTTTTGAGAAAGTTTCATGATGATTGGGAAACAAAGTGTTCACAAGCTTTTTAAAATTTTCAATATATCCATATAAGGAAAACTGAACCCCTTCCCTCCCTTGGCGGCCATGTTTTTCAACAGACCGGAACCATTTCCTTACTTGGCCAAGATATCATATGAACAAATGTTCTGAGCAAGTTTCATGTTGATTGATAAAAAAATGTGACTTCCAGAGTGTTCACAAGCTTTTTCTACAGCCCAATTAGGAAAACTGCCCCCCTGGAGGCTTATTGACAGACCGGAACCATTTTCTAGCTCGGCCAAGATATCATAAGAACAAAGGTTCAGAGCAAGGTTCATGTTGATTGGGCAAAAAATGTGACTTTTAGAGTGTTCACAAGCTTTTCCTAAAGCCATACAAGGAAAACTGAACCCCCCCTCCTGACGGCCCTTTTTTTTTAACGCACCCGAACCATTTTCAAACTCGGCCGAGATATCATAAGAACAAAGGTTCTGACCAAGTTTTATGTTGATTGGGCAGAAAATGTGACTTCTAGAGTGTTCACAAGCTTTTTCTATTGCCATATATAAGGAAAACTGCTTCGCCCGCTGGCGGCCATGTTTTTCAACGGAGCGGAACTATTTTCAAACTCTGCTGAGATATCATAAGAATAAAGGTTCTGAGCAAGATTTATGTTGATTGGACAAAAAATGTGACTTCTAGTGTGTCACAACCTTTTTCTATAGCCATTTAAGGAAAACTGCCCCACCCCCTGGCGTCCATGTTTTTCAACGGACCGGAACCATTTTCGAACTCGGCCGAGATATCATTAGAACAAATGCTATCAGCAAGTTTCATGTTGATTGGGCCAAAAATGTGACTTCTAGAGTGTTCACAAGCTTTTCTTCAATTTGACCTAGTGACCTAGTTTTTGACCCCACATGACCCAGTTTCTAACTCAACCGAGATATCATTGGGACAAATGTTCTGATTAAGTTTCATGAAGATTGGCCCATAAATGTGGCCCCTAGAGTGTTCACAAGGTAAATGTTGACGATGCATGACGGACAAAAGGCGATCACAAAAGCTCACCATGAGCACTTGTGCTCAGGTGAGCTAAAAAAATTGATTCTTATATAGTTCCTCTCCTGTGATGAGGTAGTTATACAGTGAAGCAATACTGCAGATTAATGAATATACAGAAAATCATGATTTTAGGGAAAGTTTAACAAAAGAAATTGCATTGAAAATGTAACATATACTAGAGCTATATATTACAGAACTTTAGTCACATTTGAAGTGCTGAAGTTAAAAATAAGAAAGCTACATCTCTGGCTAAATAACAATTATAAAAATCATTTATCTATTTTTAATTACCCATACAATGGAAAACATGTGGAGCATTCCCTATAACTACTTTGAAAAAATGATTGTACCTTCCATTTAAACCATATACTTTTTTCGTACAACTGTTGTAAAACAAGCAAAATGCATCGCCCCCAATGCCAGTGCTAGTAGGCTCTGTAACATTCAGAGCAGCAGCAACAGCAACTGCAGCATCAGCAGCATTTCCTCCCAGCTTCAGGATATCTGAAACAGTTACCAATATGATATGCTAATTTTACATAACTTAAGTTTCTTATTTTTATGTCTTTTGAACATGTATGGTTTCTTTGCATTGTTCCCCAAGTTATGTCTGCAAAGCCATTTCCCATATATGTATGCTGTGCAATGTCCTTTATGTGCAATGCCCTCTGTCCTTTATGAATGTCTGGAGAGCAATGTCCTCAATGTATGTCTCCTGTGCAATGTCCTCCATGAATATGTCTGCTGTTCAATATCTCAAACGAATGTCTGCTATGCAATGTCCTTAATGTATGTATACTGTCAATGTCCTTAATATGTTTGTTTGCCACAGGTGCAATGTCTCCCATACATTCTGTTATGCAAAGTATTTCATGTGTGTCTTCTGTGCAATGTCCCCTTGCATGTCTGCTGTGCAATGTCCCCGTGAATGTCTGCTGTACAATTTCCTTTATGTATGTCTGCTGTGCAATATCATCCATGAATGTCTGCTGTACAATGTATTTTATGTATGTCTACTGTGCAATGTTCTCCATGAATGTATGCTACGCAATGTCTTCATGTATGTCTACTGTGCAATGTCATCCATGAATGTCTGTTGTGCAATGTCCTTTATGTGCGTCTACTGTGCAATGTCTTCCATGAATGTCTGCTGTACAATGTCCTTTATGTAAGTCTGTTGTGCTATGTCCTATATGAATGTCTGCTGTGCAATGTCCTCCATGATTGTCTGTTGTACAGTGTCCTTTATGTATGTCTGCTGTGCAATGTCCTTTATGTTTGTCTGCTGTGCAATGTCTCCCATGAATGTATGTTTTGAATTGTCCCCATCTATGTCTGCTGTGCAATGTACTCCCATGAATATCTCTGCAATGTCTCCCTTGAATGTCTGTTGTGCAATGTACCCCATGTATGTCTGCTGTGCAATGTACTAACGCCCATGAATGACTTTGCAATGTATCCCATGTATGTCTGTTGGGCTTTGTCCCCATGTATATCTGCTGTGCAAAGTGCCCATGTATGTCTGTTGTCCAATGTTTCTCATGCATGTCTGTTGGGCAATTCCTCCAGGAAAGTCTGTTGTGCAATGTCCCCAAGTATGTCTGTTGTACAATATTCTCTATGTATGTCTACCCATGTATGTCTGTTGTGTAATGTCCCCATCTATGTGTGCTGTGCAAGGTCCCCATGAATGTCTGCTGTACAATGTCCCATATGTATGTCTGCTGTGCGATGTACTTCAAAGAATGTCTTTTTTGCAATTTCTCCCATGAATGTCTGCTGTGCATTGTACTTCCATGAATGTCCTTTTGCAATGTCTCCCATGAATGTCTGCTGTGAAATGTACTCCCATTAATGTCTTTTTGCAATGTTTCCCATAAATGTCTGTTGTGCAATGTCACCATGAACGTCTGTTGTGCACTGTATCTCATGTATGTCTGTTGTTCAATGTCCCCATGAATATCTGTTGTGCAATGTCCCCATGTGCATCTGTTGTGCAATGCCCACAAGTATGTCTGTTGTGCAATGTCTCCCATGAATGTCTGTTGTGCGATGCCCCCATAAATGTCTTTTGTGCAATGCCCTCAAGAATGTCTGTTGTACAATGTCTCCCATGCATGTCTGTTGTGCAATGTCCCTTGTGTATCTACTGTGCAATGTTGCCCATGAATGTCTGTTGTGCAATGTCCCTTGTGTATCTACTGTGGAATGTTGCCCATGAATGTCTGTTGTGCAATGCTCCCATGTATGTCTGCTGTGCAATGTCCTCATGCATGTATGATGTGCAATGTCTCCATGTATGTCTGCTGTGCAATGTCCCCATGTATGTGTGTTGTGCAATGTCATCTATGTATGTCTGCTCTGCAATGTCCTCCATGTATGTCTGTTGTGTGGTGCCCACTTGTGTATCTGTTTTGCGATGTCTCAGATGCATGTCTGCTGTGCAATGCCCCCATGTATTTCGGCTGTGCAATGTCCTCATGCATGTCTGCTGTGCAATGTCCCCATGTATGTCTGCTGTGCAATGTCATCATGCCTGTCTGCTGTGCAATGTCCGAATGTTTGTCTGTTGTGCGATGTCCTCCATGTATGTCAGCTATGCGATGTCGTCCATGTATGTCTGCTCTGAAATGTCTCCCAAATGTCTGTTGTGTGATGTCCCCATGTGTGTCTGCTGTGCAATGTCCCAATGTGTGTCTGCTATGCAATGTCTCCATGTATGTCTGCCGTGTGATGTCCCCATGTGTGTCTGCTATGCAATCATCCCCATGTATGTCTGCTGTGTGATGCCTCCATGTGTGTCTGCTATGCAATCGTCCCCATGTGTGTCTGTTGTGTGATGTCCCCATGTGTGTCTGCTATGCAATGTTCCCATGTGTGTCAGCTATGCAATCGGCCCCATGTATGTCTGCTCTGCAATGTCTCCATGTATGTCTGCTGTGCAATGTCCCCATTTATGTCTGCTGTGCAATGTCCCCATGTATGTCTCCATGGCCTAGTGGTTAGGCGTTCGTCTACGGAGCGAGAGGCCTAAGGTTTGTGTTTCGCACAAGGCTGGTTCTGATATGGCTGGTTGCCTACCCAGCTGCTAGTTAAATCGAGGGGTACCGATTGCCTTCCTGACAAGCGCCCGGCATATAGGATAGGAATCGGGAGTAAAGATGTTCATCAGTAAAGGTGTCTCATAAGTCAAAACTGGCTGGCCCTTAATCGCGAAGGGTGACACTGTATGTCTGCTGCGCAATGTAACCCATGTATGCCTGTTGTGTGATGTCCCCGTGTGTCTGCTGTGCAATGTCCCCATGTATGTCTGCTGTGCAATGTCTCAATGTGTGTCTGCTATGCAATTGTCCCCATGTATGTCTGCTGTGCAATGTCCCAATGTATGTCTGCTCTGCAATGTCCCCCATGTATGTCTGCTCTGCAATGTCCCCCATGTATGTCTGCTCTGCAATGTCCCCCATGTATGCCTGTTGTACGATGTCCCCATGTGTGTCTGCTGTGCATTGTCCCCATGT